>JAYKKI010000093.1:8850000-9067500 GCA_039881145.1 Druceiella hillmani
AGGGTAACAGATATTTATAAATAACTATATAGTTAGTATTAAATTAAGTGCTGGTTTATGAAAAAAAAAGTATATAGATATTTAAGAGATGATTTTGGAGAAAGAGAAAATAAATTGATGGTCACACTTATTTCGATCTCCAAGTAATTATTGCGATGATCTTATTAAATGATAGTAAATGTATCTGAGACATATATAAAAAGTTCACATTAAAATAAACTGCTGGGATGCCGATAAATAATCTTGGTAAAATTTATATTTATCAGCTTAAAAACTTCTATAAATAACGATTTAATATCGCTATTGGTTTTTGTCCAACTAACGCGCCTTAGAAGTAAAATATGTCCTTTCTCGTTACTGAAACTCGCAAAGAATCAAATTGTGAAATCGTAATTTATCTAGGTTTAGGTTTGCGTTCTTTTATCACTGGATGGTCGTGGGAAATTTATATAATTTTCATTGAAAACATTCAATAAAATCATCTTCATGCTTTGGAAAAACTGCGCATTTTCTTTGATAGCAAATGCAAATTTTATCCGAGACTTGACAAAAGGTAAAATATGGCAAGTCGCAAAGTAGAATATTAAATTTTTTCTTCTTGGATGATCGGCATATCAAGAAATGTTTTATAGTGTTTCGAATTTAAATTATGATTTGTATGCAATTGAATGAACTGATATTTTTCCATTCTGTAAAATAACCTGTATAAGCTTTTAAATTTTTTGTAGACATAAAATAATTTCTCCTAAAATTTATTTACTATTGCTTGAAAAAAATAACAAATGTTAAAAGTTCAAAATTCATATTTACTACTTCATATTTTTAGTTTCTTGTCGATTTATTATTTGTATTAATTCAAATATTCATAAATTGTTTGTACCATCCGCACTGAAAAATAAGTGGCAAAATGTTTGACATTAAAGAAAATAAAATTGGTTTAATACACGTAGAAGTCACACCACGAGAGTTCCATATACATTTATGCCCATATAAATATTTAAGGTTATGTAGTATTACATCATTTTTACCATGTGTGGATTGCCTAGTGTATCTTTAAAAACTGATATTCAATGTAAAGAACTGCTTCCTTTTATACATAATTTTATTGCCATATGAAATTCATAAAATAACGAGTTCACTTTTTGTTTGAAGTTTCAAAATTGATTTGAATAACTAACTACTTATAACAATATTTCATGAATGTAAACAAACAAATCCAAAACTCAAAAATTAAATTTTAATCTCAAACTACCATATAAATACAATTCCATGACAACCAGCTATCTGCTGTAATATTTAGTACGATTACCGCATGACAACCAGCTATCTGCTGTACGTGGGCTGCGTATACACATTCGTTTTTGAGTCTGAACCTACCAGTGACTTTAAAAAAATTAGCGTGATTTTCATCAAAGAAAATCTGAAAATATTTTTCTCACATCTAAACGAACTGTGATTAATCCCGAAATTTTTGGTATTTCCTTTATTTATACACCAATGATTCTTACGGAAAAATATCAGTTTTTTTCATGTCCCCTTAACTAATTTACTCATTTTTAATTTATCCGGTTTGAACCAGACAGTTTTTCACATTTTTATGGAAAACCTGAATATATTTAAGGGAACGTATTTTTAAAACAGTTCAATTTTCCAAATTCTAAAAGATAGTTGAATAAAGAAAATTTCAAGCAAAAATGAAATTTGCTTCGAATTATGTAAACTTTCAAAACTGTGCATGTATATATGGATACGTTTACACATACACATGTACTTATGTGCGTAGATAAGATAAGATTTGGATATTATCAATCCGCTACTGTTGTTGTTATTGTCAATCCGCCATCTCAGTTTCAAAGTAATTTTATTATTATACAAAATTATTAAGATAAATTTTGAATTACTTAAACCTAATTGTTATCTATCAGTTATCACTTGCCTATACAAAGAAATACAATTCGTTCTTCAATAAAATTCGTTCTTTGTTGTTCTAATTGAAAAAAAGTAACTGGGTACCGAAAAAAGTAATTGACTGAGTAAGTTCAACCTTAAGACAGTCTACATCTTAATTTTTTTTTATTGTCTGAGTAATTAAACAGCGGGAGATACAAGTGAAATTTAAAAGACAACAGGTCCTTAGACTATGGTGGGTGAGGAAGCATAGTTGACTTAAGTGAAAGTATTTTGGGTTCAATTTTGTTGTGTGAAATCGAGAGAGCTAAAGGAATATTAGCTCGTGTGATAGCCAAGAGAGTGTTTCCACTTGTTTTATAAGGCATGAAGTTATTTTTCTATTAACATGTCATGAGAGCATTAAAGTGCCTCCATCATATAACGGCAACTTAACTTGGTAATTACTTTAATAAAGCTTTTTCATTGTTTTAAATTTAATGTTTTGATTTGTTGAATTAATGCTCGTCATCAATGTTTCATCGAGCGTTGCGTATATATATATATATATATATATATATATATATATATATATATTTCTATATATATTAATATATATATATATATATATATATATATATATATATATATATATATATATATATATATATATATGCTTTTCATTTTTAAAAGAAAATATTTGTAAAAATGTCTTATTTTTAAAACAGTCCAAAAAAAGCAACAACATTAATTTCCTTACTTGAAAAATGTAAGAATCCAACATTACCAAAAAATTTAACAAATACGAGATTATGCCACCGTCAGAAAATATGATCTTTAATTAACATTTTAATAAATGAATCTCAATTAAATTTTACTGTAAGTTTAAGAAATTCGGTACAAGGATTATAGGTTTTTCATCCGTAGACCTACAAATACTTAAAGATAGAATGAAAATAAATGTTTGGTGTAAACAAAAAATATCCAACTCTGTTTATTATATGGCTTTTATTACGCGGTTAAAGCGCGTGAAAAATTATGTCTTTACTTGCTAAACTAAAAATAAATGCGCAACAAAAGCTTCCACTTTTCATTCAAAAACAAAATGACGTAATTCTTGCTCCAGCTAGCAAAAAAAGTATAACCAAATGTTAACTCATGCCTAATTTAAGAGCATATCTTTTTAGTTTTACAGCACCTCATCCTTGAGGTAATTCAACGATGAATATGATTGGAAAAAAAATGGATAACAAAAATTTTTTGAAGTTCCTGCAAGACACTTGTAATAATATATATATTTAATACCGAGTTTATGTAACAGTAATTTTAGTTTTATTTATTGAGTTTACTACACAAAAATTTGCTTTTAAAGTTAATTAAAAATTAAAGTTAATTAAAAACCAGTAATGAAATAATTTTAAAAATTAATTAAACGTTAAACAAGTTATTAGCTTCCAAATTAGTGACACAGTGGGACATGTTTAATTCCCTCTCGTAGGGTAAAATGAGGGTTACGCATAGAATGACCATTAAGTATTGCTTTATTAATTGTTATTTCACTCTAGATAATTACTTCTTTGTCTAAATGTTAAATATAAATCTTTGTCAAATTTTAGTTATGTAATTTTTTTTCTCCTAGTCAGCTTATACAATGAACTTGTGATTTATAAAAGGAAAAAGTGTAAACTTGCAAAAATATGAGTAATAAAACTTTTTACAAAAAAAAATAAACTGAATTCAAATCAGCATTGAATGAGAAAAACACTGAAAGTATACAATAATGAAAATATCTGTATTCAATTGGAGCATTCGCGGCAAAATAACATTTTTAAAAATAAATAAATTTGCAAAATCGTGCCATTGCTACATATATTTTTTATTGGTGACAAGTCGACGCTTCTCTCCCATCTCACGTAAAGGCATATCCACACACACAAATAGACGAGTGCTAGATTTCACGGCATCTACTTCAAAAAGCGTTAGCAGTTTTGCAATTTATTTATATTCAGAAATTATATTGTAAAACACAGTTCCAACTATGTAATCATATTAGGAGGTTATTAAAGTGGGTTCAATTAATTTTTGTCAAAAAATTTACTTGATATCAGTCATATTCTGTGTTATACAAAATATTATGAAGTAACGATAAATTCAATATTAATAATATTTTATTTTTTAAAATCGCAACAGACGTTTGGGTTATTTAAAAAAACTTAATCCAATTCTTACGTAGCGTCATATATATATATATATATATATATATATATATATATATATATGACGCTACGTAAGAATTGGATTAAGTTTTATTTCACGTATATATATATATATATATATATATAAATATATATATGTATGCGTATACCCGTGTATACTTACTTACCTACCTGCCAATTTACTAACGTATAGTCATTTCATGGATTTGTTTGGAGTTGTACTTATTTGCTATCTACTTGTCTGCTGGTATTATATTTACTTCATGCCTACGTATGTACGAGTATACACTTAGCTGTCTATTCCCTTTTTTTCTTGCTTACGTCAAGACAAGTTAAATAAATTTGAAGAATTTATTCCTCATCAGTGAGTACTTCCTGTCATCACCTTCCGATTTCACTATTGTACACTGATTTGGCTTGAGAGCAGATTTAAGCCGTGCTTCAAAATTTCAGAAACTTTAATATTAGATTATCATTAGACTCGCATCATTCAAACTCAATCAGAAAAACTGTGCCGTTCGTGGTTGAAGAATTCTACGAATTACCTTCATTTTATATGGTTAAATTTGAAACAATTCTTTTAGGGTAATACATTGAGGCCATTCAAATAAGAAGCTATTCCAAATTCTTAGTTAATGTGGGGGATTTGAATCAACACACAAAAAACCGACCGTACTACGGGTGACCGTACCATTAGACTGAGAAATTGGAATCTGAAGTTTATTCACATAGTGTCCACTTGAAACCAGCAAGACCCATTTTAAAATAGCAGATCGTCATGTCTCCCAATTTAACAAGGCAGTACCCACGTAACATCAGGATTGAGGAGTTAAAACCCGGAATTCAATGATAGAGTCTCTACTTGAGACTCAAAATTCTTACTTAATAACAGCAGATCCACGAGTTTCATGAATTACGCAGTCAGTAAACCCACAGCGTCAGGACTAACGAGTTGGAAACCAAAGTTCAATGAGAGGGTCTCTAGTTGAAACCTACAAAGTTAATTTAAAAATAACAGATCCTTAAAAGTTTAGAGAGACTTGTAGTACCAGGATTAAGGATTAAGAATGTCTAAATTTAATGACAGAGTCTCTCCTTGAGATAATGGTTATACGTTATGCATCAGAACTTATGGATAAAAAGTTGAATATTTATTGCCGCGGGAATATTTATTGCTAAATTTCTCTGTTTCTTCTTTATATAATATTATTTCTGAAGTATTTCAAAAATAGATCACAAGATTTGAATAAACAGCGGTAGAGCTTACGGAACGTCAAACCAAATAAAACTGTTCAAAACGTGGCTTCATATATTAGTACCTTTATACACGTAACTACATATTTACTTTGTTATGTCCTTGCTACGTCAAAACTAGTAAAAGGATTACAAACTCAATGAACTTACCCCTATCACTGGAGAGTTACTAACGCCACTTTCCAGATTGATAATTTTATACTTATTTTTCTAAAGAGCAAATTTGTGTCATCCATAACCGTGTCTTATTAGATTATGCTTGTGTTATTCAAATCCTATCTCGGCTAATGTGCTGTTCAGTATTGAGATATTCTAGGGATATTCCTATCTTATTTCTTTATTCTCCATGATCAGATTCTGACCAAATTTTTATGAAACCATATATGTTTTAGATATTAAAAATAATTCTAAAATCTGTTAATTAATTTCGACAACATGAATTAATATAAACAAAAAAAATACCTTCAAATTGAGAACGTTGACCGTATTTTTCTTGTTTATATTAATATGCCTTTCTTATAAATGGTTAAAATAAGATGTTTTGGTTTAATACATAATGAATTTTAACACTGTGATGTGTCCTATCTAACACTGCTATGTATATAGATATCCTAGTATATATTCTCACAAATTACAATTATTAGAAGATGTCAAGAAATTAAACATGTCCTTCAAAATTAAACATGTCAAAAAAATAGTTTTTATGTAATTTTATATAAAACAAGGGAGTACATTTTACAACCAAAATATTGAGGTCAATAAAGTATTTGGGCGACTTCCAAACTATTCCAACTAATATTGTAATTAAGAAGAAAGATTTGTTTCGTGTATATGTATTGATCTCATGCCACAACAACTACGCTGATTTTCATAAGTTATAGCGCACATTTAGGTTAAACATGGAAATTAACATTGGATTAGGCGTTCTATCCCGAACAAACTTTTTGTAAATAAAAAAATCAATCTGAAGCAAGAATATAAATAAGGGCACGAATATAAATATATAATTAAGATTTCACGATGACGAGTCAGCTTACAATTATTTCTTGTCTTTCTTTAAATCTGTAAATCTGAAACTACTACTCCATTTTTAATCTAATATCCAATATTTTTCAAGATCAGTATTGTTATACTACACCAACATTTTTTTTACAAGTGCAACACAATTTTATAGTTTGTTCCTTAATACTTAATATAAATGACAAAGAAAAAATTAAAGAAGTGAGAAATAACTAAAGAGATGACTTAATTTTTTCGAAACACAGTTTTTATGTAGCATACGAATTAAATGGGTGTATATTTTAAGTAAGTTTAATGATATAACCTGTCTTTTACGGCCGTGCTAATTATTAACCTTTACAAAATAATTTAACTCCATTGCTTAGAACCGCCCAGGCTTATATATAATTTGTTAAGAAAAAATATTTATGAAGTTCTACTTCTATAAATATTCATAGTAACTACTTACCACTTCGTTATTCACTATAATATTTATATATTACATAAATAGATGCTACACACTTTGAATAGTTTTTATCGAAAAAAAAAACTATGTATGAAATATCGCGGTAAAAATAAGTCATTTTTAATTAGAGAATTCACGTAAATTATGCAGTAACTTTTAAAAAATTAAGGAGTTATAGTATCGAACACAACCGCTGCCATATTCGTGAAAACATCAATTGTGTATAGTATATTGCAATCGAGCTTTCAAGTGCGTCACGTTTTTGGCAATACCGTGTGTTGGTTTTTACGGCATTCCCTTTAATATGTCACTCAAAACTTTTTTGAAACTTGCACTTGAATTCCAGAATGAGTTATAATAAATACATTTCCCTTTGAAATAATATGTACTTCATTCCAATTTGATAATTAGTGTCTGAGTCATTTTATTTACTTTGTATTGGTTCCTTTGTTTATGAGCAATATACCACATTCGGCAGTCACCAATGTTCAAGTGGTGTTTATACAAATTATATCCATTTCTTCTTATAGGGATGTTTGTAAAAAGCTTGCAGTGCTTCGTATTAATTTAGCATTATTTAGAGTTATTGCACTTTGAAATTACTTCAATAAAAACTGTTGCTCCTTTAGTCGCGATCGCTTCCCCTGGGTTCGCGATCGTATTTAAAAATCTCATATCAAAATTTCCTTACTATGAGAGTAGATAGTTTTAACATCGGTAATACTTTCAATAGAATTTGGGACAAAAATCGCGAAAAATCACGCAATTAGCGTAGTTCATATAATGTGTTTTGTTTATTTATATTGTTTTATTTTCCATTTTTTTTGAAAGAGAATCTTTTCTGAGAAGCAAATCACATTTCTCTATTTTATCAAGTTATAATCCTAATGAAAACTTTGTGGAAAGTATTATGAAAAATACTTCTTAGCACATGAAAGTATTTTACTTTTCCATGGTGTAATTTCTGCCATATTCCCCAAAAAAATTAAATATAAAACGAGATCTTATTTAGTGGAAAAGCAACTACGATATCGCTTTATGGCACATCGTGTGTAATGTATGTATATATATATATATATATATATATATATATATATATATATATATATAAATATATATATGTATAATATTACGTACATAACAACTCAAAAATCGTGCTGTTTATGAATCTAAATGGAATTTAAATTTTTATCGCGCTTTTGACTTCATTCTATAAACGAGTAAATTTTAATTAATTTGTTTTATTGGTAAAAAAAATTAAGTTTTAGACATTGCATTTGCGATACATGCCGTCTAAACAGCTTCCTTCTGGTCCTTTCAGTATTTTTTCTTAATTTTTTTAATGTTGATAATTTTAAATGATATTTTTAAAGGAATAATGAAATACATTCACGGAAATCAAAATAAAGAAATGCTAGTTCATTTGCATAACTACACTATTCACATCATATATAATATCATCATGATATAATATTAAAATAGATTTAAAAAAAAAATTTTCAACAATTCAATATATAAAATTGATTAAAGTCATTGTGGGCTAAAAGCAATATTTAATAAAGAAGATACCAAAAAATATAAACTTAGGTCCTCTTCTATAAAAATAAATTTGAAAAATATTAAACACTATTCTTAAAACTAAAATAAATTTAATAGTTCCACTCTTTTTCAAACAATATGATATGTACATATTAAAATAAAAAACAAATTTATTATTTGAATTTATATTTATGATATTGTTCTATCCTGTAAAACAAATTCACATTTCAGGCTAATTTATTGGATATATAATATTTTTATGCTTGCCGGGAATATAATTGTAAAAAGAAGAATTGATCAAATTCCATACAATTTTATATTGGAATTTATGATGTCGTCGATAAGTTTATTCTACCTTTTTAAAAAAACTTGTATTTTATCAATTAATGTTCCAATTGAATTCTAACTTCATGTAATAAAATGTATGTTGGAATATTTCAAAATATTGAAGTATTTATGTGGTGTTAGTGAACTAAGGTTAATGAATTGAATAAAAAACACGTTCATGGAATATTTCTGAAAACATGGTAATGATTGAACAATTCTAAACAAGGGCTAAGAAACCATTGAGGTTAGCTGCATGTTTATTGGCCTGAAATTCTTAAAATAATAAATAGGCCATTTAAACTTGCATTCGGCTACTGAAGTTTTCGGCTCGACTTCAAACCATGAAACCATACTGAAACTTCAACTGAAATGTGCCTAAATTTAAGTTTAAATTAATTGACATAGCTCATGCCGAGCATAAAAATTTCTTATGTAAGCATTAAATTACGTTTAGTTTAATGATCCTTTTGTAATTTCTTTAATATACTTAGCCAGAAAGAGATGAAATTATATTTGGAAAACATAAAGTGGAATTTCAGATTCATGAATAGATGAAAGAATTGTAATTTTATCACGTATAAGACAAAATAAATGTTCGTTTTCCGTTCAAAGTAATGCCATTAATAGTAAAAATTACAATGGTTTCTACTGGATCTATGTCACCTTTTTTTGCTAAATTTAAAGATAATTCTAGAGAATTATTTAAAAATAGAAATATGTAAAACGTATAAATTATTCTACGTAGTTTGGTATGGTAGTTTAATAATACGATATACGATAGATGTTAACAGTTTAAGAGGCCCTTTGTAAAAATAAAAAATTGTAGTATTGTAGAACAAAGTAGTTATAGAACTCTTTGGAAAACATCATGCAAAGGCATATGGTAAGTATAAAATAAACTGACAAAAAATGACATTAAAATCAATTCGACAACCATTTAATATCATTTGGTTTTTGGTTAAGGAGAAGTTAAAAATTATTGTATATATTTACATAACGATATTGGCAAATAATTTTGATATAATCGTATTTGTGGTAACATGACTGTTACTAAATATCATTAATTCCGAATTAATAGTACTTCTTTTAATAGCGGGGTGAGTAAACCGGAATGGATACTTCACTTTTACTATTACGTGTATACCTGACATAATACTGACCGTTACACAAAACAAAAAAATAAAACATATCTTCTATAAAGTTGACTATGAGCCAATTAATAAAAAACAAGTACAAATATTGAGACAGCGAATTTACAAAAAACTCTCAACGGAAAGGCTTTGATCAAATTTTATTACCTAATCTTCAATATTGTTGACTCTTTCGTCCCATCAAAAGCAACTCATAACACCAAGTCTCTCCTATCCGGTTTACTTGTGAACTTATACGTGTTTCCAAACAAAGGAATTAAGCACCAGAAATCACATTTTCGGACCCAAGTATTTTTTTCATTTATGTAAAATTATAATAATATTACTTTTATACGACCATGATAAAAAATAAAATATCAGTTTATCCTTAGTACACTTGTTTTCGTAGAAGTTTTTGTGACATTTCTATTAGAAAAAATACTTTATTATTTAAAACTGAAACCGTAATGATCTAAATTTCAATCCTTGCTTTCACATTTTTTTACATTAACTCCTTTCTTTTACTTCTTTCGATATCATGTAACCTTTTTCACAGTTAAACAATTCATTTCACCTATAAAGTGGCCTTAAAATGCCATGTTTTTTTCCTAGCTTATAATTATTTCCACTATAACATAATTACAATACTTTATAATAACAAAATTTTAACTTTCAATATTTGCTCTATATATTTCTAAGGTCTAACCTGTGCAGAAGGGGACTGAAGGTAAGTTATTTTAACATTTTGTTAGCTTACTTTTTGAGTAGCTCTAGCAGAGTTTTAAAACGTTTGAACTATTCCGAGAGACAGGAAACCATTTTCTTCGTTTCTAGAATATCTTTTCAATTTAATATTTTTAATTAGAAACCTATGCAAGCATAGTTTTGGAGTTAACCTGTATCTGCTATGTGCTTTTATTATAATTAATCTCTTAGAGAGATAAGTATTATATAATATACTTTAATTACAGTTTGTTCAATCACATAATGCCAATCAAATATTCTTGTTGTACTGTTTTTAGAGTTATCACGGCAAAATTGTCAAAACGCAACATTAATATAAACACTGAGATTTCCATCCATCCATCTACCAGGTAGTCTCAGTCAATTTTCTTCGAAAATCGCATAAGAGAGACAGGCGGGTAAATGAGTTTCCATTGGCTTGACGGATGAATTATTCAACGTATAAAATTAGGTAAGTTAAGTACAAGGCTTAAATTGGGAAATTTATCAAACAATCGTTCTAGATTTTCATGTAGGGTGTCAAATGAAAATTGTCGAAGCACGATTTAAACAACACTAACGACGTTTTTTTAACTCGTCTAAATATTTTTCCGGAAAAACGCTTATAAATTTTTGTCCTCCAGCCTTATGGTAAAGTATCACTTGGAAAAATATGAAAAAATGTGAACGTTGAAAATTAAGTATAGATTGAAAGAAAATGAAAACTTCTTGGGCGATTAATATTTTGTTTTAGAGAAAAAGATTTTGACCAAAAATATTTCTCACAATGTAAGGAACAACTTTTGTCCCTACATTATTTCTGAATTTTTAATTTGGCTCTATTGAAATATCTCCATTCAGCTTCGCCCATAACTAATATACTAATGCATTTGTGCGGTCGGCGGCGAGTAGCGCCATAGATGGACCCATTTAACCACGTAATCGGAGTGCGTTACTATTCAGTAATATTTATGTAGGAGCTGATGGTATGAAACATTAATTGTACTTGTATACTATATTTGAACGTCTTTTTCTATCGATATCATAAATTGTATCTTCCAGAATTCTATGACTTGTTTTCCCAATTTTCCCAATCATTTTTTCATAATCGCTTCTCTATCTCCTTCGTTTCCCATTTTTGATAATAAGCTGAATGGCTTTCAGCAAGTATACTTCAATTTGATTTTATTGTGAAGCGAAACATGCCTTTAAAAGGACTTACTATTTATTTATTCCCAAATGATGTCTATTTTTCATAAATGTTATGCCGTCCCATCAATTCAAAACGACTTCTGTTATTTGTATAACATGTGATATTGTACTCTCAGACTTTTGTGACAGTCTTTATAATTCAAAATTTAAATTTATCACGTTTACCAGAAAAGGCCAGAATTGTTTTTTTTTTAATTTTGCCAAATTTATCACTCCACTTCAAAAATTTCCTTTAAGTTCTTAATTGTAAATAATAACCGGTAAATATTAATAATTTATCATTACACTTTAATGGCTATTGTTATATTCATTTGCCAATTTTACCGTGAACCCTATTTACGAAACACATTATCAAACAATTCGTTCAATTTTATGTTTGAATTCTTACTCTGATTATGAAATTTGGAATTTGTAATATCATTTTGAGGCAATTTTACTGTTAGACTCATACATGATAAATATATTCTAATTGAAGGTGACTATCGTCCCGTACAACAAAGTTACAGTCTTCTCCAAGAATAACTGCTTCGTATATTCGAATGATATAATTTCTATCTCACACATTTTCCTTTGTTAAATTTTTATTTTTACTGAAAAATTAAACATTTCAATTTAACTTTAAACATAATGAAAAATAAATAAATGCTTTTCCTAAGATATAACTAAATTATACGCAATATACGTTTAACAATGTATGTCAAATGAAAGCTGCTACTTAACAAACTCTTGTGTTCCGTTTTAAGATCTAATGTTTTTAATGTTGGTGTAATATCATAATCATTGTAGATTAGAAAGAAATAAAATATCAAGCAGCGCTTAATCTACATGCATACGTTTTTGGCTTTCTGTCATGCTGTCTTGTACAGCACAGCATTTATTACATGAACTCAATGCTTAGACTGCAGAGACCACGCGCTTAGTGTATCCCTTTTATTTACAGCCTCGATCAGTTTTATATCCGTTTATAAGTGAAACGACTCCCGCTCATCATGCAATACTTTTATCATCCCTACTGTAATAAAAAATCATTCTATGCACTAAGCGAACCGTGCATTTTCTTCATTTGCCATGCAAATGGGATTCTGGATTTTTCCAGGCGTAATGCTCATAAAATTCAGTTTGATTATTTATTTTCGTGATGCTGTTGTTTATAAAAAGGAATGTAAAAAACTTGGAAATTAACCTGTATGTTCCTGATGCACGTATTCTAAGCTAGTGTCAATTGAGAATACAAGATAGAACAATAGAAAGAAATAGCCAAAATAAATTAACAAAATCTCGCTTCAATTGTAATTGAAATGTTTCTCCATTAATCTATTACAAATTAATGCCTAAATCAGTGTGGATTTTAAAAATAGCTTAAAATATTTAAAAATAGAAATTTGAATTGAGCTGATTATGTAATGTGTAGTGTTAAATTACAAATATCATTTAATTTTTTAATGTAAATTTGAATATTTGATTCAATTTTTTTTATTTTAAATGATTTTTTTAAACAATAAAGATCTGTGACACGTAAATCGATGAATTATCCCTGACGTTACAACTTGTAATGTCAGGGATAATTCAGTAAATTCAGTAAATGTAGATTTTAATTTTAACTTCTTTCATGGATTGCGCGATGTTAAGGTTCGTTTGTTTTTGCACCCAAGTAAAATTGCAAGTTTAAATGTATGTCGTGGCTAAAAAGTGTGTAGGTATGATAGTTAAATTTTAAATTTACAACGGTATCGACTGAATTGAAGTATCAGTAATTAGGATAATGTAAGTAATCGAAAAACTTTGACTAAGCTTGAGATATATGAATTTAAAAATGAGTCGATCCATGTTTCTATTGTAAGGTCCATTATAAGTAATATTCAGTAAAATCTATTTTCTTTTCCTACAAAAGTTGAATAAATAAATACAAATACGACTACCAAGAACTAAAGAGAATGGTAATAAGATAGCTAACGAGAAAATGTTAAAGAAACTATTAATACCTACAATTCTACATTCCCGAAGAAAGCGGAATCAATCAGTTAATCCTGTTTAGCTCAAATTTCATTGTAAGAGTCGTCGATTTTTTTTGTTTTCTTTTCATTTGGTTTTATAAAAATCTCAATAATGTTCTATGTCTCTATTGCTAGATTTCTTAATATTCTATTCTCTTAGTATATGATGGAACAGAATAGGGATAACCTTCTAAACGTTTATTGCTAACGAGATTCTGTCTTTACGGCAAATAAACTATATTTAAAAACATACAATATGCATACAAGTTAAAACATTCATTCTAAATATATTAGATAACAAAGAAAGATGGAGTGAAAAGAATGGAAGAAAATTTCTTTTTCCAATTTTCTTTCATTCCTTTCACTTCATCTCTCTTTGTTATCCAATATATTTTGAATGAATGTTTTGACTCGTATACAGATTTGTATTTCTTCAAAAGTATTCATTTGCCGAGTGATTGATCGTGGAATATATTTTTTTTATTTAGGGGGGATATTTGGTATGAAAGCAATCACCGTGGAGTTTCAATTTCCTTTTTAAACAAATCATTGAGGTAAATATTTTTTTATTATTTCGTATGAATAAAACAAATACAAAAGCCTAAATGACAACCACCAGCTAAAACGCCTTTTTTTCAAACGACACCAGTGTTGTCTTGATTACTTAAATATTTCCGAGTTTTTTACTTGATTTGCTATGGATAGCGCAGAATTCCATATCAATTAGATGTGACGCTTACTACGAGGTCAACACTGTCGAACTCTGAAACTTCATGTTTGTTTTAAAGTCTTGAGTGATTTCGTGAACCAAACCGCTGAAAGGGCAATTTGATGTTAAGGAGGCCAGTGCTCTTCTGGTAGCGTCTGAGTAATGTAATAAAATAAGAATAATGAAAGGCACACCTCATGTTTTGATTTCTATGTTGTTTTTTTATTTTAACGAGTGTTTGCATACTTATCTTATCATGTCAAATTACGATATTTTTTTTCCATTTTATATACATTTGATTTTCAATGACGAATGAAGAAGATAAATTATTCTCAAGGTAGCCATGATTAATTTCATATTTTTCCAACATCAGCATGAAAATAAATTGAATTCGCGTAAATTTGCTGAGTTTTTTTTATTTTAATATTGTTAGGAAATATAATGTTAACCATGGAATATCGAAAGTATTATTTATTAACGTAGAGATCACAGAGGATATTACATTAAACCTATCAAACAAATAATCGCTCTAGTCAATAACGATTCGTTTCTTCAATATACTGCGTTTTTATAAATTTCTAAAATTTTAGGTCGCTGAATTAGATCAAATGAATAAAAAATTTAATTTTTTTACCAAACAAAATAATGTTCCTTTACCGCAGCTCATGAAACATTATTTTTATTTGTCTAAAGAAATAACTGTTGTATTTCAAACTGATATAAATCTGCATACGCCACCTAGAGAATCTTTACATGCCGTTATGATAAAACATACTCGTTATTTAGGGAATAATTTAGATTTTTGATTTGTTTATTATTACAGTGACTAAAGAAGTAACTATTTAAAGCGACTCTAAATGGGTTTCTAATTTGCAAATAGAAATTCATTTAGAGGATTTGGTAATTTAGCTAATATTTCAAATCACATTACATGATTATGTACAAACTTCTGAACATTGTTGTTTGTTTTACTTAATTACGGATGTTACACTACAGTTACATCATTGAATTGCAGTATGCGTATGAAGTATTAAGCTGGGAATAAATTGTTTAATCATAAGTATTGGTGAATAAATAATTGCTTTTATCAAAACTTGGTCTTTTAAAAACTTAAACTTCTTCAGACAAAAAATGTTTCACTCCAAATGATCTTCATTTCTAAGAGTTTTAACTTAACTTAAGGGTTTTAAATTTTAACTTTACTTCATTTTACCCAAATTATATATTAAATTCCTTTCGAATTCAATCCAGTTTAATTTAGAAATTATTCATCAGGATAGTTTAGGAAATATTATTTCTTAATTAACATCGTTCTCTTTAATAACGAAAATTGTTCATGGTTAAATTAATTTTGTTTATAATTACGATTAGTCAACACATTTATTTCTTTTTTTTGCTCATTTTAAAAACAAGAAATAAGTGGAATAAATTTATCATTTTTAAACCTAAAATATTATTTCAGTACACACGTCTTGTTAATCTAAATGAACCAACATTCAAAAACAGGTAGCATACCCTCTTTAGTTAAAAACACACTCTTGAACTGACATATTTTATTTGGGTCAAAGTGAGTTTATCGAACATTCTCAAATAGAATTACGAGGGTTCGTTTTGGGCGGTCATTTTCACTGGCTTTATTAAATAGACAAGGTCTGTAGTCGTAACATTATATCACTTGTTACATACAAATGAAATACTATTTAAATTCTAATTTTCTCCTGTGACCTGTCTATCAACGCTTGAAATCCATTTGAAAGTAACGTGAAATTTAAAATACACAGAAAATTATGTAACTTTAATTGGGCTTATGACAGTGATAGCAACGTTTACTTTTGGTAAATTGCTAGGTTTGATAAAAAGAAATAAATTTTGTATAATGATACGTGATAAAAAATTTGGTATATCAACGCAATTTTTAAAAATATAAAATATTAAAAGAGTAGCATAAAAAGTATTGGAACAAAATTATTTATCAGTTTGATGGAAGTATCTAGTTCCAGATGTTCATGTCATAAATTCTGAGATGTTCAGCGAAGAAATAGATTACGAGCATGCTTTTTACTTTTAACCTCATGGGGGCGTACACCCGAAACTTAATTAAGCCCAGAAACTAATATTTTATCCCCTGCACCTTGATTGTTACTTTTTCGGTTATTATCTCATTTTATAAATATAAATAAAATTAAATCATCGTGGACATGCATTGGAAAATGTACGTCGACTATGTACATCGAACATTTCCCTCAAAATTTTAAGAGTAATTTTATTTTAGGCATTAAGGCTTGCAGATCTATGTTATTTGAGGATCTTTAATTCAAATGTTTAAAATATTTTTGATAAGTAAATAAGTACAAAAATCTCAGCGCATGAAAGTTATTACTTTTAGAAACCTGTAAAAACAAAATGTGTATCCATACACACGCGCATTTAAACTTTTCATACATAGCGAATCTTTTCTGTACGTATAAATTAATGCATATGGAATATACGCGTTGATGAGAAAAGAATGATGATGAGATGAGAAAATTTCCTTGTTTCGTGATCGCAAGTAGACAGGCGACTTTCAATATTTTAGTCAATGATTACTAATTAGTGTACGCGGGTTATATGGCGTCGACCGTACTTTTCTCTGGAAAGATAATGGTTCATATAATCTTATAATGATTGAAGACAATTATTGTTTTGTGACAACTATCGTTAACATTGTCACGGTGAGACTCTTTATAGTGGCAGTTATATTAAATTTGATCGTTCTAAAATACTTAACTATTTCTTTTATGATTTCAGCCTTTTTTCATAAAAATAATAAATCAATGTTCTTGTATCACGCGATTTAATGCGGAGGATCGCGGCCTCTACTACTCACTTTCTCGCGGATTACTTCTCGTAACTCTGTCCTTTGTAGGTATAAATATGGTGTATATTGTAAATGACGGTGATTAATTTGGTCGCAAGACAGAGTGGAATCCCGTTCTTTTAACATTTTTCCTTTTCTTTATGACCTGCTAGAAACAATAGGAATTCTTCAGGTTATCACCACTCCTTTTGGTTCTACTGAATTATTCAGTAATAATATAATTATTTTATTATTCAGTAATAATAAAATAACCAGTATTTTAAATACTGGTTATTTTATTATATAGATTTTTCTTTTTGAAATAAAACTATAATCGGATGGTATCGGAATTTTTTATGAGTATCAATGTGATATGGGGATATCTTTGTAGGAAGTACAGAAAATGAAGCAGTTCATAACAATAAGATATTTAATATATAATGAATATTCATTTGTTTTTCTCTAAATTTTGCGCTCGAAATAAATGGGCAAAGCAAAAATTACATTTTCCAATTTTCATAGTTCTGTAACGAAACCGCCAAAATAAATTCCCCATAATTGTACATCTATATGGCACCGCCATAGACCTGTCCTAATTGTATATTGCAGAAATATCGTAAAATAAATAAATTGGGTTATTATGATAATTTTATAAATAATGAAGTGATCGTCTTTGATGATATGTTTATGTGATAAAGAGTCACTAAAATTGATGATTGTGAAACAAAAATATTTCGGAAACGACTACAGAAGCATATTTAAAATTTGTGCGACATTGTAATCTCATGTTACTCTCCAAAGACGTTAAAAATTACTGCTGGCATTTGCTGAAGTTGCGTAATGCATACGTCAGTGCAATGTGCATCGTACAAAGATGCAATGTGAGGTAGAGCGGCTCGGAACTTGGCGATGCACTACCACGATGACCATTTACCAGCGTGGGCACCGCAGGGACCCGGGTTCGATTCCCGACCGCTTGTCGAGCGATGCTGGACTTAGTTTCTGGTTGGCTGTAGGAGATTGCTCTCGTAGCAACAAGTCCACCTTATATACCAATTAGATACATTAAAGTAGGTAAAAGAATAAATGAAGAAATAAATAATATAGATAGATATATTACTTAGGATGTCTTTCATAAGTTTAGAAGCTATCCTTTGCTTGATCTAACATCTCTATATAAGTGTAGTAATTTTGGTAATTAACAGACCTGTACTGAATATACACTTTTATTATCGAATAAAACCTGTCAAGCACGAGTAGAACTTGCACTACGGGGATTCTGTACACATTTAGGTACTTAAAAGTATTTTAGGGTAAATGGTATATATATTAACCATTTTACAAATATCTACTATTTGCAACGTAAATATAGTGCCTACTATATTTTTAAAAGTTTATTAAAAGGTTCAAAGGTATGTATTTACCAAATTATTAAGTTTAGGATAGTTAATTCAGTTTTTTAATAAATTTCCTGACAGATTTTACCTATCCCGCTTTTTCATAATTGTTTGCTTAGTAGTTTCGGAAATAATGGCGGATGAAATGTATGATTCTCATTTAAATACATTTCTTCATAATTTTTCGAATATCTTTTTAAATATGCAAATACAAATTATCATAATATGTATAGGTTATAACAAGTCCTTTCAAATAATACAATAAAAAATACAAGAATTTTAAAAAACATGAAGAACTTTATTTACCCCCTATTTAATTAACATATGCATGTTTTAAAAAAATTAACTAGTCTAAAATATATGGTTTCATAAAATGTATTTAATGAAAAATTTTAAGTTGTTTTGTGAATAATTTCTAAGAAAATCGGCTTTGAATACAAAAAAAAACAAATATATTGCTTACTGTATCTTTCATAGACTTAAAAATATGGTACATATTTAAAAAGTCTTGATCATCGCTGTACAGTACTCGCATAGGTTTCTAAAACCCATATTTTTTCTGATTTTAGGCTCAGTAGTTTTGGATAAAAAGGATGAATAATTTTTTTTTGCACTTTTTCAGATCATCTCTAAGGACATAATACGAAAAGTTATTAAATAAATATATTTGAGGCCTTTATAACTAGTCCTTTGAATACGGATTTGAAAAAATAAATTAATTTGTCCGCTCCAAAATTTGCAATTGAAAATTTTCTAGGTTTATCTGATGAAATATGTGCGGTTCATTATATTTCACGACTTTTCCTTATTTCAAGTTTCTACGTCAATGATTTCTAAAAAAAATGATATTCACGGACGGACGGACACATGAACGACCTCATAACGTTTTCGTATTTATTTTTAGATACAAAACTATAAAAATTAATAGAAATAGACACTTCCAGTCATGCTGAAAGGGATCTACACAATGACATGTTTTTACCTTAGTTTGTTTTGTAAATTTAATCCATTTGAGGAACTTATCTTGTTTTCTAAATTTCATAATTTCTTGATGAAACAGTTTGATGATGCAAACACATATTTAGTGTTTGTTGCACTTACAAATAAATATGATTAACCCAGATAAGCAAATATATATACACGCAGCACGCAACGAAAATTGCATTGGCTTAAGTTCAAAGAAATAATACATGAAATAATGTTGAAAATAACCTTTTTTGAAATCACAGACCTATAAAATACTGTATAAAATTCCAGATTAAAATGTCTTAGTGAATTCTCAAGAAAAAATCGCATTTACGTATAACAAAATTGTGTCCACAATACTCTTTTTGTCGTTTTCTTTACACGGAAATATCGTTTTATACATCTTTAAAAGAGTATTTGACAAATCTAAGATTTTATTCAATTTCTTATTTAGTTATCATAACATATATATTTAGTTTTATCTATCTCTTCCTCGTCAGAAATGTGTGGTCAAAAAAATATTACTCTAATAATAACGCAAAACGTCTGCGGACGATGAGACTCTATCTACATCATGGATATGAAACGTATAGAAAGACGTATTATAGCGTTCATTCAGTGCATCTAAGTTGTCATAAATTGCGACAATCATAAAAAAACGAATATAGTACATAAAAGTTTAACATTCGTAGATAATTTTTTAAAAAATTCTTTGTATTTTTAAATATCAACTTATGTATTTACTCAACTTTGAGATGAGAAACTATACCAATAGTGCATTGTGTAAAAGGCCGACCTATAATTAAAATAAATTTCATATTTATTTTTCATTAAATTATACGCTATTCCCGTCTTGTACATATCAAGTGTTCAAATATTAAACGTCGATCACTTTAAGAATATTAATATTTATGTTTCTCACAAAAATATTTTGATGAAATTAGGAACATAAACTAAAAGTTCAGCTCTTTTTAAGATTAGCCCGAAAAAGGTAGATAAATAAACTGAAGCAGTAAAATATCGATTTAATTCTGTAGTGTGTAAAAAAGGAAATTGGTTTTAAATGGGCATTTGTTTTAAAGACAGATACTGAAATTTTATTAGCATGTATATTTATATTTATTTGTGCGTATAAATCTGTCAATATATAAAAATTAGAGGCAATTTTCAAATTTGTTCCGCTAATTGTCATCAAAATTCTCAAAGATTTTTAAAGCATTCTAAGTCATAATATTATTACAAAATGCTTAATACATCCCCAGTTCCAAGTCAAGCTCGACGTCATCCACATATTGCTTGTTGACACTTTTGACCCGTCATTCGTTATTGACGCGAAATTATAAGAATATATTTTGAAAACATTTTTTTAATGATAATCGTCATCAAACCTAATTTACAGAATAAATAAAATCTTACTTGTTGTTTAATAAGTATTCAATCATCAGTGTTTCATGCTTTTCTTTGTAACAATTATTCCATCTTGACGACTTCATATTTTTTTATCTAGCTTAGTATTCTCAAGTGCTTTATACTGATAAAAAACCAGATATGACACAGGAGACTTCATCCTATTAGTATTATAAAAGACAGTCCATGGACCATTCTATGCAATTAAACCCTCATCGTTCAGCGAAGGTGAGCCCTTGCTTGTGAAGTACTACGAGAGAAAAACAGAATTAATGCCACGTGTTTAACTACAAAGTATCGAATGGTACGTCCGCATGTAAGTAACTTTATTCCGATATTTAATATCGTACGCCATTACCTTAATGGCTTCTTGACGACCTTATTAAAATTTACTACATAATTAATTTTAACTTCTAAATCGGAAGAAGAAATTGTCGCGTTATTGATCCCTATTTTAGACAAAATTGTTATAATAATAAATATAATAATACCGTTTATGTTTTGTTTACTTGAATATTGTATTCTAGTATTACACCGAGCCATATCTATTAAATCACACTAACATAGAAAATCAAAATGTGATTATATTACCAAGTTATAAGTGAAAGTAACGCAATTTAATTTTTTTTACTACTTTTTATTGATGTTTCATGATAGACCAGTGTTTGACTCATATTTATAAAAAGATGACAATATTTTAATTGTTTACGCAATTTGTTACGATGTAGTTTTTTATTTTAAATAAAGTACATCGTGTATTTGCTTATCACCATATGACCTTTTTACATATAATGTCGCTGAACGTTACGAATCTCTTAGACACAGTTAGCACTTATAGCATCACCATTTCTATTCGAAGGAAGGAAGGTCGATTCAAAGTTGAAAGAGGCTGATAACTTAAGCTATTTAATACATTTTGAGCTACACATGTCTTTAATGAAGTCTGAAAAAATTCTATTTTTATTGCTATTCTACAGTTCTCTTCTTAAAAATTCAAAGTTTGGGAGTTAATTCCTGGTAGGATCCTAATAAAAGCTGGTATGCTAACATTTTTATCACTTTTGATTTGTGTTATTTATATATGTATCTATATATATATATATATATATATATAAATATATATATATATATATATATATATATATATATATATGTATATACACAATGTAATAAATTAGATTCCAAATATCAACGTCATCAGAAAGAAATACTGGACACAAGTGAAAATTACAAAAAAATTTAAGAAAATTCTTTGTGGCAATTAAAAAAAATAAGTGATTTTTAAAAAAAATGTTTGATTATTGCTCTTCGTTTCAGGGCATCAACTACATATTTCGCTAGTTCTTGGAATCAAGGTACACAAATTAAATTGAGAGACATCAATTTTAATTTTTACTAGAGGAATAAAATAACATTTTTGCTGAAATAATTTATTTCTCGTCTGCAATATGAGACGCCTTTTCTAATATAGACTCGTGCTTTTCTTCTTCTTTCTGTTGTGATTGTTTTTAGTTGAAAATCATCCTTTAGTAAAAATCGAAAGAATTGAATTTTTCGTGCGGGTTCTCCATCTTCCGAACCTTGCACCCTTGTGAAAGGTAGAGATTTTGAGCTACTGCTCTGACACTCGTAGCAGGATCCGCAAGAAAGCTTTTATGATTTCTTACTCAATATTCGGTTGATGTCTTCCTAGATTGACTTCAGAGTCCGAGCAATGAGTTCCAATTTTATTAAGCACACGAAATGAGTTGTGAATTATTTGGCGTTAGAAAGCGTACGATCCAGACAACATTCTTAATACGTATGTTGCAGCAAAGCTTTATTTTCGTCAGCTCTGCCATAAATAAAGACAATATTAGCATATTCTTCTTTTGAAAGAGAAGCTATTTCAATAAGAAAATAGTTCAAAATCAACGAAATCAATACGGGAAGGAGGGCAAGGCTGGGGGTTATACTTGACATAGTTAATTAGCTGTAAATTCAATAGGAAAGTCACAAAAGACGTCTAGTCCTAACAGGAATTGTTATTCAACAATCCTCTAACTGATTTCTGTCGGAGAGGCGGTCTTTGTTCGGCGCGTCGCGGCTATTGTTCGCCGTTTTGTCTGTGCACCCTGATTCTAAGATAGAGTAATACATTAAAATAAAGAACAATAACCATGCATGTTGTTAAAATTCCGAGCAATTTAATTACCTTTTCAAACCATAAATCAGTAGATGCATTTGAAAATTACTACAAAAGTTAGAAAGGTCCGTGTCTAAATTAGAAACCGCGGTTTCGAGTTTGAATACGAAAAAAAACTGTTTTGTTAAAAACCATATTTTATTTGTTTATTTAAAATTTTTAAACATATCTCTCTTAATTTGCTCTGCATACCTTAATTCTAAAAATTTAGATATCTTCATGGTTGTGGCGGCCTTTATTCGGCACGCGGCGGTCATTGATCGGCATTTAGTTTGTGAATCCTAATCTCATAAACTGACAAGGTATCCGCATGATTGATACCTTAAAAGAAATATCCATAATCGAAAATATGTTTGATAAGGTTAATACGACTAAGTTTATTTTATTATTTTTTTAAATGCACAAATAAAAGAGTTTTCTTAAATTTTATAAATTTTGGTAAATTTCAAAAATCTCTAGTGTTTTCTCTGATGACATAGATGCTTGGAATTTACTTCTTTAGTTTAGCTATACATTGCATAAATAAAATAAAATATAACAATTTTGACATACCAGCTTTTACTGGAACTCTATTAGGAATTAACTCTTAGGTTTTGGATTTTTTTAAGAAAACCTTAAAATAACAATGAAGGAATAATCAGACTTTGTCAAAGGTATGCATGGTCCAAAATATTTTAAATAGCTTAAGCTACCAGTCCCTGTCAACTTTCCCAATAACTATGTATATTGAATATAAATCTAAACCATTTACATTTTGTTGATACTTCTTTATTTCGATCACACACTCCTTAGCAACGCCGGGAATTTGGAGTGATCCATAGTGAGTTGCAAAAACACAGAGTGGAACCCGTAACCACCACGAGTCCATATAAATATTAACCTATGGAAATAGTTGCTTCTTCACAAGCATTTACTCTGTATGAAATTTCCATTATGTTATATATCTGTATACATGACTATCCTATTTAGTTATTTGTGAGGTCAATTGGTTTCCTTATTAATTTTCGACGTGAATTCTGTGTATTTCCTTTGTTTTAGTAAACAATTTTATATGTGTACTTTACATTGTTCAAAAAACCCTGTTATGAATCAAAAATAAGAACGTAACACAAATGACAAAATGAAATGTTCATAAATTTTCATTATTTTACTTACACTTACTCACTAAGAAAATAATTGTGTTCATCACTGAATAACATGAGCAGAAATACTTGAATCCAAAATATAATTGAAACTGTATAAATAAGTTAAGAGTGGGGAGAAAGAGAATCTTTGTGCGTTAAAATCACATGATGCATTAAAAAAATTATGATGAATGACAATTATCCGACTAATGTACAACCTAAATTCTCAACTGTATATTCTTATTATAATCATTTCTGAACCCAACTGAATACTCATTTATTTTACTTTAATAAACTTTTTTTTTGGAAGTAGTATCAGGTATATTTCATTTTGGAATGTTCACTAATACACCTCAGTTCTTGTTATCGTCAATGATACGTAATTTTAAATAACTGACCCTGGGTAAATAGATAAAACATACAATAACTTAACATAAGTTAATTTCGTATACGCTATAGGGTCAAGTATCGTTCGTCGTTGATTCTTATGTTCTTTAGGGTCAATGCATCTCTATTGGTCACTCGATCGTGTAGACGTTGCCAAATCGAAATCGAATTTAATAAATAATCTATTGTACCTCCCCGGCTGTTTCTACGACATTTTCAAGGAAACCAAATATTTTTTTCGTGAAATAATGAAGGATTATCTTCTTTTTCTTCTTTGTCAATACTACAGCCTGGTGCAAGATATGGCTTTCTCAATTTGCTCCCTCCAGGCAGTACGACTTTATGTAAGATTTTTCCACCTGTTAACTCCCAAAATGTTTAAGTCCTTATCTACACTGTCGTAAAAACGATTTACCTTAGTTTTTTAACTGGGTCCAGACCTTCCCGTCGAAAAACTTGTCCCAACCATTTCATCCTGTAGGACTTGGTTACTCTCAAAATGTTTGCTTGCCCATAGTTAGTATAAATTTCATTGTTTTATAAGCTTTTCCAGATATTTTTTTTTCTTTGAATAAAGGATTAGAGTAATGAAGGATTATAGAAATAATAAATTCGCTTCAAGTATTAGAAAGGTACATAATAGAAACTATTGGCATAGTTTCTAATTTACTCTTTCTTATCATAGAAATAGTCAAACATTTTTCAAAGCAAAAATCTTAACCATATATACCGAAGAAATGATACTACCATACGTTTTATTAACATGATATATTAATGGGATCGTAGTATATTGGACTGGTTACTCATACACTGGTTTAATGTATTATTTCAATTAATTTACTGACAAAGTAGCTTTGCTAATAATTACAGGACGCTGATTAAGCCAATGTAATAATACATTGTGCAACGGATAATTAGAAAATGACCAAATTAGAACATCCATATTATTAGAAATACCACACAGGCTTTGAAACAAAAGTCAGATATTAAAACCTAAGTTATATTTCAAGAAATAATGAACGGACGTTCCTTCATTTGGCACTCAATTTGCTAAGAACGGTTGACAAGTACTACTAGCATCTTCTCCAGAATTAATTGTATAATTATTTTTAATATTTTGGTCATATATAAATTTTTTAATAATCATGTTTAAGTACGTCACTTATTGGTATTTTGGTTGGTTGTAAAATATTGCTCTCGTATTATATAGCGGACTTATTGCAGTCCGCTATATGATATATGTAAATTAAAGTACATAAACATATAATACCTGAATAATAAATAAAATTTAATCGTAAACTAATATCATCACTCATAAACTAATATCGATAAAAATGAAAGTATGTCAATGTAAAATGAGACCTAGGATATTCAAGTTAATTATTTCTGCAAACAAATTTAGATAGAAAAACTACAGTCTTATTGCAAGAAATAATAAATAAAAAACAAATAGACTTGGCACTTCATTTTCTACAGACACTTAACAAGTATAGCCAGCCACTTCTTCAGAATTAGTGTAATTGTTTTTAATGATTTTGTCACATTCACAGGGGAGAAATAGTCATTTGTCAAGAACGCCAAATCCGCTGTATTCATCTTATCAGATAAATACAGACAACCGTAGCGAATAGAATCACGGACAACAAAATTGTTCTTTATTAAAATGGTTCAGAGTTTTATTATAATTCAACGCAAAGCTAGATAAAATAAATTAAGGCTATTTTAAATCAATTTAGTTTAATAGTAAATAAGTTCGTGCCGTTGACAGCAACTATAATCATTGAATAATCACATAAGACTTTCGGATGCCAGGACAATTGAGTGAAATGCCAATCAAATCTATTGTTGTTTTGTATTTGTTTATTAGAAATTGTAACTAAACCATGGCAATAAGCGTAAATATGTTTATCAATGTGCCGTCCCTAAATATTTAAATTTATGAAGAATTCAATTTTAGTTCGTCTCTTACATAGAAACTTTTTTATGTGTCATTTGAGCCAGCAGATTACATATAATGAAATTAAAAATAATTTTATACTTTCATAGTAATAGTGTGATTTACAAATATTTTAAGTACAACAGTTTAATAACTGTTGTAAATGTCATCTTTTTTTATATTTCGAAAGTTTCATGTTATTGAAAAAAAGACCCACCAAGCTGTAGTAAAACTCGCGCTGCAAGGATTCCGTACATATTTCTGCCCTTATAAACATTTGAGCATTTAGAATATTTTTATAAAAATATCTAAAAGTTTAACATTTTTACAACGTAAATATATTGCAATGTAATTGATACTATAACTTTCATAGGTTTAAAATCAAGGTGCGTATTTAAAAAATTATAAAATCTAATGAGGAGCGGAATGTTATATTTTTGCATAAATTTTAAAATACCTTTTTGAATATGTAATTTAAAATTATGAAAAAAATGTCTACATTGACACACAACAAATTTTCAAATGATATATAAAACACAAGATATATAAATACATGACATGTAAAATAAAATATTCGAATTTCAAGACCTTTATTTACTTTTTAATTGTATTGCGAATATTTAAAAAATATTAGCGGCGTGAAATATGTGTAAAATCTATAAGGCATGGTTTCTGAAAAAGTCGTCTCTGAAGGTAAATGTGTTGCTGAAAAGTGGTTTCTGAAAAGTCGTCTCTGAAGGTAATCTTCCATACGCATAAAATCATGATGAATATTTAAAAAAATATTATGTCTAGAACCTTCGTCATATAAACTTCAGGCTTCTTGTGGGCTTCTAAAAACCTAGTTTTATCATAATTTTATGTCAAGTAGTTTTGGAAATAAGAGATTGTTGGGAACACATTTCTTTATATATTTCTCAACATATCTAAAAATTAAGTAACTAAAATGTGGAAAAAACATATTTGGAACCTTTATAATTAATATTTTCAAATGTGACACCGCACTTTACATGGAATAAAAAAAACTCAAGTATTTAATTTACCCATCCCAAAATTGTGTAAAAGATATTTTTAAGTATTAGCTATGTGTGGGTTAATACGTTTTACCATTTCGCCAAATTTTAAGTCTTTGTGTCAAACGGTTGTAACGGCCATGTGGACAAAAATGTGATCTGTGATTTCTAGAGGTGAGTGATCTTAGGAGTGTTCCATTTCTTCTTTTAAGATACGGAATACCAAAAATACTTAGTTCAGCAAGTAATAAATGATCATATTCCTTACTAAAAAAATGTATAATTTCGAGCAAGTCTTCCGAAAAATCTAAAGGTGACATGTAGGTGAATCAGTCATCCAAAAAATATTAATTCCTTTTTATCATATAGTCCAAGGAGTGTTTTCATAATATTTCTAGAAATATGGTAAACTCTCGAAGTATACGCACGAGTAAAAGAAGTAATACAGTAATTTAACATATAATAGTAGTTTTATTTTTTTAGTGCTTCATCAGTTTTGTATTGTGCATTGGATGTCCAAATTGGACCTCCGTTTCAAATTGATTTGATGAAAACACCATTTTAAAAATAATTAAAATTAGTGATTTCATTTTATAAAATTGCATATAATTTTTAGTAACTTTGTTCTTTTTTATTGAAGGGAAATAAAAAAACCGAATATAAACTAACATTATAAAATATTTGTCTAATTAAACAGTTGCCGGTCAAAGACGTGAAAAGTTTCTAATGTTTCCATGTAAAAAGGTTTTATGTATATAACTACAAAAATCTTATAAATCTGATAACAAGCAATCGGTGAAAAATTATGACATCAATTTTATTGGCCACGTTTTGCATAGAAATGTTATAGAGCCATCGCATGAATGTTTAAGCAATTGGTCAAGACTCCAAACTACCAAAATGCTCTTATGTTCACGACATCTCTTCAAACTTATGGGTTGCTTAAAATAAGTCGATTCAATATATACTGATTTAAAAATAGCTTTTGACAAGGTTGATCATGACATCTTACTGAAGAATTCTTTTGGTAATAGTATGAAGGGTAGTTTTTACTTTTCGTCTATTTTTTATCTCGCTAACAGGCTACGAGCAGCCCAAATTAACGGTTTTATGTCATTTTGTGAACATATGTAATCAGAAGTTCCTCAAGCTTCTATACCTGTTCCTTGTTTATTTGCCAATTTCGTAAATAATTTAAATATCTGTTTCAGATTTAGCAAGTTTCCATTATAACGCTGATGATCTCAAGATCAACTAAAAAAAAGAAGACACCAATCGCTTTAAATTATTAGTAAATCTTAATAATCTCTACACGTACCAAAAAAACGTAACTTAAAATGAGTGTAATTCAATCATTTTCTCTAAAAATATGAAGATCTAATTCAATCCCAATAGTATATCTGGTATATTATTAATGTCATTTCGTAACATTCTCGATCTTGGGGTGATATTTGGTTCCATATGAAACTTTGAAACTCAGTTGGAGGATATTAATACCGGCATTAAAACGGGCCTTGAAAAAGTATAAAAACGTAAAGTTACGGATAGATTTCACGTAGAGAACTGCCAAAACCCTTAAGGGAGATAAGAACGTATTGCGTTTTTAGCCAGCTTTTGTCCGTTCTCAATACAAATATAACCCGTCAGTCTGGAATCTTAATTATTCTTAATATTCTGACATAATAAAACTGGTATAATAACGATGCGCAGGCGCATAGTAACTTCAAATTCTAGCGCGAATTGTGATTATCGCGTCAACACGCATAAAATATTAATCAAATTTTAGAATCCCTATGCAGCAGGTGTATTGAATTAGAAGCAACTTGCAGGTCAGTTGACCTGCAAGTTGCACGGGAATTTTGTACGTACACAGTAGTTTTGTATGTACGGGTGATTCACCTGTAACTATGCCCATTTTCACTTTCCCACAGCTCATTAAAATGCCAGTTTTCGCACATCAGTGCGCAAACTTTCTGATTTACAACAAACTATTCTATCCTGTCCATATATTTACTAGTTCGTCATACCACTACAAAATACCCAATTACTGAATGTTAATGGAGGGTCAATCGCTTAACAATATTTAAATCGTTAATGGTATTTTTTTTGTTAAATATATTTTATGTTGGTCAGGTCTTGCAATGAATATTTTTAATATTTTTCTATTTTCTATTCCAAACTCTTGCTATTATTTTTTCATCATTATTGTTGTAATCAATTTGAATTTATTATTTTATGTGTAGTTTAAAGGGGTTTTTATTTAACATATATTTATAGAACTTAATACTAAACGTATAATTTATCTGGATGTGAGAATTTAAAGATATAGGTTTGCCCAGATGAAACTTAGAGAATGTTAATTCCAAATTATTTAAATAGTTTTCTTAGTGATATTAAGAGGAAATGAATGAATAAAATGTAATGGGTAATGTTTTTTGCAAGTCAAATAAATGAGTTAGTTAATAAATAAAATAAAGTACGCATTTTATTTACGAGAACACTACATTTTTACCGCGAAACCACAGCCCTTAATTCCAGATAATATGATTTTTTTTAAATTTACGGTTTATTTTTCTAGCGAAAATTAAATAAGAAATATAATTACAGTATATATAATATATTATATATATATATATATATATATATATATATATATATATATATATATATATATGTATATATATATAATTACAGAGTTCAACAAAAAACTATACTCACTTAAATATTTTAATTTAAGTTTGTGTCTAAATGTACTTTCAATCCCTCATAATGTGACATTCTAATGTACCTAAATTATTTTTGACAAATGGTGCCGTAATGTAAATAAAAATATTATAATTCCATTAAGCGTAATTTTACAAAAAAGTCATAAATAAATGCAAATAAAGATTGAAGAGAATATCATTAACATTAATAAGTTTTTATTGCCTTTAGTGACGATACAAATGTAAAATAGAGCAAAGAAAGTTATTTCTATATTTACAAACATCCAACTAAGGGAATATGTATCCTGCATATATTTGATTATAAATTTAGAGGTAAAGTTTAAAATATATGTACTCTTGTTTTATGATACACAGATACGTTACCCTATACGTGTATATATGTATGTATATGTATATATATATATATATATATATATATATATATATACATATATATATATATATATATATATATATATATATATATATAAATATATACACCCTTGTGTGCAGGGAAGTTTAAAAATTTTAATTAAATTGTATTCTTTAAATTTTTGTTTTTTACTTATTAGGTACAACATACTAAACGCCATCTGTGTTTAAATGCTACATTGCATTTATACACAGATGGCGTTTAGTATGTTGATAAATATATTAAAATTAGTAAATTAATATAACAAATTCCTCTATCCGTAAGGTATCATTTTAACACCACGAATAGCTAAGAATTTAGCACTTGAAAAGACATAATCATTTTATTCGTAAACAAAGAGAAAAAGCTAGGGAAACCTACAGGAAAACTTACGAGAGAAAATGTATATGGAAAATAATACAAAAAGAAAAACAGAAAGAAAATTTCAATGAAAGAAATGTAGAATATATTCAAATCAGGTATTATTTAATGGAATAAGACTGCAAAATATTACTACTTTTTAATGTTTATTTTTATTGTTTACCATCTAAGATGATAAAACGAATTAAAGTGCTCAGATTATATGACTCTAAAAGGTTTAGCAAATTTTTTTTAAATACAAAAGTAGAAAATTACAATGAATCGACCCTTATGTCCCAATCGAGCACACAATTCATGTACGGAACCGAAACAAGTATACATAAGGCAATTATATAAGGCAATTTACGCATGCCATATATTTTTCAGATAAAAAAGGAACAATATATCTCCCGGTCACAAATTTAAATGTCATGCTAGATGACGTCGTTGGATTTTCTATGAAATGTTATTAATTTTGCAGACACATCACACTTTATTAAAAATACAGAATATAAACTTTCAAAGTAGGAACCCATGCACATAGCTACATTTGCTATAAATTAAGTTTATAGAGGTCTATCAAATATTTAAGGACGAAATATTTAGTTTGGAAAATAAAAAAATCAGGCGAAGCCGTATTAGGTCTCGACCGCGAGTTTGAAAACACACTAATAGAATGCAACAGAATGGTTAAAAAATAAACATATAGGCAAAGCTCCGATGATTGAGTCTATTTGATACTTAGCATCGAATATCAGTTAGTTCGAATAATAGTTTTAAGTAAAAATTACTATAAAAATATTTTTCTCCATACAAACTTAGTTACATCTTTTCACCCCCTTAGGGGAATATATAAAGGAAATTATAGCGCTAGGAATTTCCAGATGTTATAAAATATCCTAAAATTTCATTGCCAAAGGAAACAATTTAGACAACATTTTCGACGCTTTGACAATTTTTGTCTGACAGATAGTGTCGAAACTGTATTTAAGAGTAGGGAGAATTAGAAAAAAGCATTTTGCGATGTTAGCTTAAAGTCAAAACCTATATCTATAAGAAGTTATTGAACAACTTCTTTAAAACCATTTGATTCCTTATTGTTCCTTCTCAATTAATGAGAGGAAAATTGTATTAATTTTATCATTTGAATACTCAGTTACTCAAACTTACCCTGATGGCTCGCATTTTTCAGCACAGCTTGGAATAAAATTAGCGTCCTTGATATTTCCCAATCACATGCAGGCTTTCATTATATTTTCTTCCCACAGGGACGATAATAATGCTTCCAAATAATTCCGGGAAATGGGCATCAAGTTATCTCAAGCGTGATATGCTACGAAATTAAAAACTTTCACTTGTACGTTAAATCATAAAATTTTCTTTGGAGCTTTTCGTAGAAATTAAGCAAATTAAATCGTCAATTTAAGATTAATTTTTGTGATAATATTTTTCTGTCGCGGCCTTTATTGGAATACTTAACCGTTCGTCGAAATATAGGCAATTTACTAACGTTACACTATGATTTGTGTTAAAATAATTTTAATGGATTTAATGAAGTACAATCAAGTAAAGCGTATCTGATAACTTTAAGCAAATTTTAAGAAAGAAATCATATTGAGTCCACCAATCTCACAAAATACGAACAAGTATTGATTTTTTACTCTCATTGATTTTTAATTGTAAAATAGATCGCGCAGAAACGAAATACTGTTCATATAGTAGTTGCAATTCACCGTAAATATATTATTTCGATACGGTTTCAAAAAAATATCTAATTAATAATCACACAGGTTTCTCTTAATTCACACAAAAAGATTTAGAATATATTTTCCGTAAACATTGGGTCGATGTAATCGCTCTTCACCTTACTGCATTCTAGTGTTGTAAACGCATTGTTATTATTGAACCAAAAACAATAAGGATAGTAAATGACTAAAATGAAATTAAATCTAAATTTCTGAATATGAATACAATGGAACAAGCAATATCTTTATATTGATTGTTTATCAAGCAATACCTTTATATTGATTGTAACCCGAACGAAATTTGCCAAGTGTTCTCAGAGTTCTTTCAGTCGACTTTCGAACCCACTGATCCATACATAAACAAATGCATTAAACATTTTTGAAACATGCCTAATAGTAATTTAAATTACGTCAGCTTATCTTCCATATTGATTAGATTGCAGATGTTTTAAAAATGCTTGCGTCATTCGACTTGAACAAAGGCCCAGGATCAGATAGAATTGAACAAGTCTTCCTCAAATATACCACGAATACCATATGCATTCCTTTAACTCTTCTGTTTAATAAATGTGTAAATAATGGGACTTTTTATAATTACATTATGCCCGAATAACACGGCTTTGTTCGTGGTAAATCTACCACCACTAACCTACTACTTCACTGTCAGCACTTGTTCAAGTCATTGGATTCCGGATAGCGATTTGACGTGATATATACAGATTTTAACAAAGCATTTGACAAGGTTGATCACTTTATATTGATGCGAAAACTAGCATTTAACGGTATCAGGGGCAACTTGCTTAGATGGTTTATTTCGTATTTAACAAATAGGCAACAAGCAATTAAAGTAAATGGGTTCTTATCACCATATATCCAGGTGACTTCTGGTGTACCCCAGGGATACACCACAAGTATATAGGCTAGACTATATTAGGCCCTTTCTTATTTATTACATTTATTAACGATATAAATACCCGTTTTAGAAATGGTAATTTCCTAATGTATATAGACGATCTAAAGGTAAATACTCTTGTGAAGGATACCCATGACTGTTCGAATATGCAAGCTGCTCTCGGTAGACTTCATGTTTACTGTGATGAGAACAAACTGCATTTAAGTTACTCGAAGTGCAAAGAAATCTCTTTTACAAAGAAAAAACAACAAATAAACTTTAAATATACGATAAGAGGGAATTCACTCAAATAACTTGACAGCATGTGCGACCTTGGTGTCATTTTCAATAGTAAACTGCATTTTAGTCTGCAGAGTTGAGCAGATTGTATCTAAGGCGTATAGAATGCTTTGCTTCGTGTTAAGAACGGCCAAAGTATTTACAAATGCTGAAACGTACTTAACCTTGTACAATGCTCTTGTAAGATCACAACTTGAATACGCTGTAGTTGTCTGGAATCCACTATATGCCACTTATTCTGATAGTATCGAGAACATACAAAAAAAAATTTCAAAGCTCTTCCGCATCGTATAGGTGACAGTCAATTATCATATAAAGTATTACTTAATAATTATAAATGTGATGCCTTCTATCATAGACGATCATTATTAGAGTTAATGATTATGTTCAACATCTGTCTAGGTAATTATGACTATCCATCTCTACTGAGTCAGATAAAGATTCGAACTCCCAAACTAACTCGTAACCACCTCTTATTTCATGTCGATAATGCACGAACAAACGCAGGTGTCAGAGCACCGTTACGGCGGTTGTGCGACTTGTACAATAAAGAGATGTTGACACTTGATATCCTTGCAAGTCCACGCCCCCAGTTTCGATCAGATGTAAAAAACAAGCTCCGTGAAATTTATGCACAGCGTACGGATCAGTAATGTTACTATCATTTTACTTTATTCATTGTTTGTCCAACTTAGTTAAATACAGCCCCTTACATAGGTAACTTGTAATCCATAATTGCATCTATATTTAATTGATAAGTAAATAACAAGGGTTTTTCGTATTAATTTTGTATCTTATTCCAAAAAAAAAGATTGTTTCACTTATTTCAATTAACATTGTCGCATTTATGTATTGTTGTATTTAATTGAATACATTATAAATGCATTTATTTTTCTTTGTTCTTTGTGGAAATGTTAGAACACTAGTTTGTGTTTGTTTTTTTCCCTTTACACAAAATAAAATAAAAAAATAAGAAACACATATTTTATTTGCATCACAGAATTAACATTACAAATTAATTGTAATCACATAAACTTGTTATTTTATAAGTTTTCAATTATTAAAATCTTAAGGTATTAACTTTCATTTACATTTCTTTCCAGATTTTTACCTATGATTTGAACTAGTTAAATTAAATCAAATTACGGTTAGATTTTTTTATGGAAATTAAGAACAATAGACTATTGTTCATTATAATATTATTTATAGCTTAGAATTAATTTTAATGACAATTTTGGTATACTTCGCCTTCAGTTAAATTTCTTGCTTTTATTTTGTTGTAAAGACAAAAAAACTGCAACAAATAAAGTGAACTGTAATATCTAGAGTATATGTAAACATATTAAATGCTTTTAAATGATATAACAATAATAAAACATAGACTTACGATGCGTAATGTATATACTTTTGGATGGTAAATTATCGATTAAGTTCAAATGAAACTCATTAAAATTCATAATTGATTACATTATATCTAGGTATTTTAAATTTAGAATTATTATGGGTTTCTTATGTATCATGAAAACATATTAAATTAAATTAATTTTCTAAGAACTAAAATTCTTGATAACTTAGTAAATAGGAACATTTGCAGAAAATAATACGTAAATTTTACATTTTTATTTAAAAAAGAGGATGACTTAGGATTATTATTATTAGAAATAAGCAAAAACATGGTAGGTGAGGAACATGAATGTGACTAAAAAATAAAAAATATTGTTATGAAAAATAAAAAATATGAGTTATTATCATTTATGTTTGCTGCAAATTTCATATGTGTTCAAATTTTTCCTGGATTATTATTTCTTTTCTTTGTTTTTAATTCTCGCCAATGTACTTCAGAAACATTCATAATAGTTTAAAAATTTCTCTAATTGCAATAATTATTAACCCATTTTCTTCTGTTTTGGATATAATAGTGATTGGTTTATTAAATAAAAGAAGGAACTGAAAATTCTATGTAATTCGTATCTAGACGCTATTATAGCAGAAATATTACAATTATGCGAGTACAGAAAGTTATCACCATGAGCAGTGGGTGTCTTTCAACAACAAAGTTGCTGAAAGTTGCTTTTTCGTTCAATACTTTTAACAACAAGTTAATTATTCATAGGGTAAATATAATATCTTAACTTGTTTATTCTTCTACTCTAAATCTAGTAATATTCTTCTTCTTCTCCGTCATTTCGCTCTTGAGAGAGCAGTCGTGGTTAGCGTGTAGTATTATTATGGCTGGCCGTTGTTAATTGCCTTACGATTCTTCTCATCTCTCTCTATTTGCCGTCGCCCTGTTGCATTCAAACCAGAGATCGCCTACAGCAGACTTGATCTGGTCTGTCCACCGTATCAACGACTTTCACGTGGTTTATTGCCTTCTACTCTTCCCTGCACAACAATGCGCTCTATTGAACAAAAAATTTTAGAATCCTAGTCCGAACAATATTGATAGACGTTGCTTGATGCAGAGTTCTTGAAGTATAGAGACATTCATGCAGAATTCGTTCCATGATATCCCAAGCGTTTTTCTCCAGCACCACATTTCCAGAGCGTATATTTTGTTCTTCTTAAATCTACGTCTCTGCGGCGTAGAGAAATATGGGGAACACAAGAGTTCCAACGAGCCATGTCTTAGTAGCCTTGCTAATATTTTTGTTCCTCCAAATTTTTAAAAATCTATCTATAGCGCTCTTGTCATCGCCGCATGTCTCCTCACCTCATCCATGCATCGGCGTTGTTAGAGATCAACGCTCTAAGTTATAATCTGAACTACTTCGCAGTTCGCCATTTGAGTGACTTCGGGCGAGTTGTTGTCGATACGGTCAACAAACATAATATCTGTTTTGCTGCGATTGATCTTTAAATCAAACTTGAGGCTTACGCGCTCCATCTTGAGAAGTAAGTCCTACATGTTGCGTGCATCAGAAATAAACAAGTGGTGTCATCTGCTTAATGCAAGTTCGATACTTTGTAACCACCAATGCCAGCGCTGCCCATCTAGTTTTCAAGAATAATTCTCAATATGAACTCGATGTAAATTTTAAACAGTGGCGCAACATTACACACCCTTGACGAACACAATGTTGAAAGTTGTCTGTTAAGATTTCATTCATCCGTACTGATGTTATTCCTTCTTCATAAAGTTGTTTCAGGAAATGTACGAGATGTTTTTATATTCCCATTTCAAGTAGTTTACTATATAGTTCTGGGCGTTTTGCTGAATCAAACTCTGACCTTCAAGAAGACAACAGAACAGATATATCAGAACAGTTGGTTTATTGAACTCACTAGCCTTCTCGATAATCTGATGAACTATAAGGATATGTTCACGAGTATCATTTTCTCTGATGAAACCAGCCTGTTCTGCAGCGATTTCCCTGGACAAGTAATCCTTTAGTCGTTCATTCGATACAATAAGTCTGGAGTTGTTTCACTTCTTTGTTGAGCTTTTTTTATGTAATGGCCCAAATACTATAGGATCTGCCATATTTTGTTGCATAAGTTGTGAAAGATATCTACTCCTTGCTCTCCCATAGTCTTTATCATTTCTATAGGAATCGCGTCTTTATCGGCGGTTTTTCAATTTTTCAGAAGCTTAATTTCGGTTCTAACTTCTGACTTAAGAATGCCCGCTTCCAATCCAGGCTCTGTGAAAATAATTTTTTTGACTGTGGGCCTACAAACAGGGACTGGTAGTCCCCACGAAAGTCTATCCGGTTTAGGTCTGTTACTACGTCATGACTATTTTCGACAGCCCATGTTTCAGATGACAGTGTTTTGATACTGAATCTAATCTTGCGATAAAATCCCCTGAGTTCATGTATAACGGCACGTGTTTTGACTTCTCTGCATATCTTGTTAAAGTAGGTATTGCTGTAATACCTAGATACTGTCTATATTTGTACTTATTTAAGATTGAGATCCTTCACATACGCACCTTTTTTCCCATTTCATCATACGTTTTTCCTCAACCAATGTGAGTGTGTCTTCAGTCATTCAATGTGTTTTTTAGTCAGTGATGATAAGGACTCTACGACCGCAGTCTTGATCAAATTCTTTCCAAAGTATTCCAAGTAACTCTGTTCAATCCGCATCCACCCAATTTCTTCCATTTCGTTCTAGTGTTTTCAAGGAATGTTTATTTCTAAAGTTTCTAGGATATTAAGTTTATTACCTTTTGTATTTATTTGTAATATATAGGGGGCATTATCAATATGGGCGTGATGGTTATTTTCAATGAGATATTTAGCAAAGTGAGATGTGTCTGGTTTATTATTTCGCCAGCTGGCAATGTGTTCTTTATATCTTGTATTAAAATAGTCATATTAAACGCAGTGACAGTTAGACCAGGTCGATAACTTTGCTATAAACAGATATAAAAAGATACCAAGGTTAATATGTTAAATGAACAACTAAATATAATATCATCACCTATTTTTAATATCTTCTAGATATCATATAAATATACAACATTGATACTACAGTACCCTGGAAATTGTTTCAGTACAAATACACATATAAATATATGCATATATAATAAAAACAAAAAAATTAAAAGAAATAAATAAATAGATATATGAATACACAAAACCGGAGATATGTAGAATTAGTGTATTACCTTGTCCATACTTTCAAATACATTTGCTTTTGGATAAATATATTACCGATAATAACTTCCATTTAATTTTATTACATACACCGTAAAGTTTGCATTGTATAAACTCACATAATAACAACAATTGAATTTATTACCCTCACTAAAATACTGGTATATTGTATAACTCTCGGAAATATAATAAAACCTACACTGCGCCCTGCAATGAACTCACTAACATAAGCAATGGAAAAATCCGCACAAACCAGGCTTCCGCTATTGTGTTTGAAACATATAAATGCTGTTTGGTTGTTCCTAAGAGTCAATCTTTGCTAATATCCCACCTGAAGATGTTGTGATACAACAAAACCTAGGTCGTGGTAAAGAAATTAAAGAAAGCAGAAATAATACTACATCACGTAGTTTCATTTAATTGTGAATAATGAATTTCTACAAAATTAACACCAAATATATTCAATATGCGTAAAGTTATATAAAGTTTATGTTTATAGGCGACGCCTTAAGTTCGAAAAGGAGTATTTGGTCATTCACTGGCTGGTTTCCCAATACATTATTTCTCTTATGTAGGGGTATGAAACATGCTACCCCGTTTCGACTGTTGGGGTCATTTCAAGAGAAGCCAGTGTTTCAGAGTAGAGTGTCAGTAAGGAAGTGACCATTACTTTTCCAGTGGGTTTCACTAAATCCGCCGATATTAAATTCAAATCTGGCAATCTCCCTCTCTGAAAGCTTTAGCTTTCCGGGGCTTAGTAATCCGCGCCCATTCCACGTACCTATCTTTAGGACTTTTCGCAATTTGATGGTATTTCAAGTAGCTGGATTTCCCTGAGGAGCCTGATTGCTTACTCCAGCTTGGCTGGTAACCAATTTTCCATCGTCTACCCCGAACGCATAGCGGCGTCAGTCGCTTCGCGGTTAGTATGGCAATCGTGATTTACTTACCTGTACTTCCATATAGACTTTCGTGGGGTTATAATTGCAGTAGTTTCCGTAGCTTTCTGCACCAGTTCATTTAGAAGTTATTTTGTTCTCTAGTTATTTTGACCTTTCTTCTAACCATTTGCGTGGTCAGATGTATGTCGTTATACCGCCACAGCTTGATCGCCAGAAACTCGTCAGTTACCTGGCAGGTACCACAGCAATTGAGCCACTGCCATCAGCTGTTCGTACGAACCACCAACACAAATATGTAAGGATGACTGTTGGTTAACAATTATTGTCACCTGCTTGCGTTGGTAGTTAAGTACAATTTCGTACAGCAATAAATATATTTCTGTACGAAATTGTACTTAACTTAAATACTTTATATACTACTGAATTGGACTATCTGTACATTAAAGATATTTGTGAAAATGGATAAAAATAATAGAGTATAAGAAATTGCTTTGGAATTTTTAGCCCTGTGTTTTTTTCTTTTCACGCAAAATTACTAACTCAATTTAAATAGATTTTTTCCACAATTTTCATCCGAAGCGTTTAAATAAGTCAAAACATTTATATTTTCAAAATCTACTTTTATTACATTAATACAACCACAACAAAGAAGTGCCTAACTAATCGACCGGTATTAATTGTACAAATGTGTTTTGTACCTAACTACGTACGTCACCAAATGACACTACGTGTATTTTAAGTCGAGCAATAGAATTTTCACCATGATATACATTGGCGAAATAGGCATAATCGGAGGTGAAACGGTATATGGTGTTGGATAAAGGGTATATGCTCAAGTATTCAATCTAAATGCGGGCATAGTAATAAAAGTAGACGTTGTTATTGCTCGATTTTCGTACACAATCTTTTTTCTGTATTTGAAGTATTTGATACAAACCTACTTCGTTTCCTTAAGTTGTTAAAATGTTATTCTGTGGTCAATATTTTTAATTTTATTTTTTTGGTGCGTTTAATATTATAACGTATAAATTTAAAATAAAGAAAGTAACAGAATAGAAACGTTGTTTTTGAAATGTTTGTCTATTTTTCTCTTTATGTGTTTGTACGCGCCTTAAATAAAAAAACTACTGAAAAAAGTCAGAAGGTATTTTACAAGAATATCGGAAAAAAGTTGAAATACAAATAGTTAGTATTATTTGACAGGGTATTATGAAATAAAATATAAATTAGTATTTCATCATATCCTATCAGAAGAGAGAGAAATTTAATTTTTTATGAAAATTTATTTTCACTACATTAGTTGAAAAATAATAAATAAGTGCCTAGTACCCGACGCGTAACAATTACGCAAATATATTATGTACACACGTAAATCATTAGATAGTGCTACGAATATGTTAAATCGTGCACTGTAGTTTTCCACGCGGGCATACATTGATGGATTGAGTGTGGCCAGCTTAAAAGTATTTCCGAAAGAATTGTTCACGGGAAAGAAACATAATAGAACGAAACAAATATTGTTTTAGGATTTTGTCCCTTTCCATTTGTTCACGAATTTCCTGGAATAACTAAAAGGATTTCAATGACGTTTTTCCGGTAATAAATACATAAACTATATTTTATTTCAGCCTAAAAAGGAAATGTGACAATTTGCATTTCATACAAAGTTTACTTATATAAAAAGTCTGTTTTCGTAATTATCGTGATAGAATTTAATATTTTCTCAAAGTCCATATGCTAATGAAGTAGCGAATACAATAGTATATAATGATAACGTTATAGCAGGTCAGGCTATAGATAACTTAAATCTTATCTCGTGGAGAGTCGTGGAGGCGTTGTACTATGAGCATTGTGTACACAAAACACTATTGTGATTTATGTTCTCGGTTATGTTCCGCCCTCTTTATCACAAGAACAACTACGTCTAGTGGGAGAGCAGTTACATCATCCCCACGATTGCGGGAGAACCTGCCACAAAACGCTTTTTTGCCTTAAGTGAATCTTACATTATCTTGATTTTGATACTTGATAGCTTTGTTTAACATCGTGTCTGAGAAATATATCTATGGCGAATCGTAGATTCGGTAGAAACCGTTTCAGTAGAAACCATTTGTTGTTTGAGTTAAGATACAGCTTTCTTTGTAATAAAAGGAAAAGTGCTGCATAAATAATCAATACTACTACGTGTTTGTTAGATTAAGGGACTTAATATAATTTGCTTCATTTTAATTTGCCCAGACCTACTAAAATTTCCATAAAGCGGAATAAAACATTATTTAATTTCTCATATCTGGTTAGCATCCAGCTAGATATCTTAAAGTATTTACAAGCATTATTCGCTAGCTACGTCGCTAAACATGCTACATACTACCGTTATTTAAAACCTTGTCTAAACAAGGATGAAAACTAATTTTCAATCCATTTATCACTGGAATATTCTCGTCTTATGGTGAGACTTCTGTATCGTCCCCGTAGAAAAACATAATGAAATGAGTTGGAGAATGGCCCTTCCTCCCTTTTTTTCAAATCCATGCAGTAAATAAAGTTCGATTCATTAAGTTCACTTAGTTATTGATTAAGATTGCGGTGTTCATATTTTTTAAATATTTTTATTGTGCAACTTATTCATAATTATAGGTTAGTAATTGCGATTTTAAAATTATCTTTCAGGAAACAGTTGTTACATTTTGCCGATATTTTCTTTATATATCAACGGGAATTGTGAAATATTACGCACCGATCAAGTCGAAAAATTCTTCTTTGAGAAATTGTTCATAGGAGAAGTTCTATGTAATCCGTATAAGGTTCAATTATGTCAAAACCTGGAACTATATCAGACTATTGGTCACTCGATAAAATAAATTAATTGAATGCTCTTTTTTATTTGATTTTCACGAACTGCTTACGTCACTAAAAATGGTTACGCAAAATAATATTTTGTTAATATTTATTTTCAGTCCCTTTTTTTCATTAAAATGTTAATTACGAGATTCGTTTACAAACAACCATGGCAACCTTGGTAAATTAAAATTATTGAAATAATTCTCCACCAGATAACGGTGCGAATCGTATCTTTTTTTCATTTTCAATAACATATTTTCAATGATATGTTAGTACCTATAATATCATTACCCTCTCTCGAGCTTTTGATCGCAATCCCGGAAGAAATACCTATCAAGATTGTTATGGAATAAATTTAAAAGCAGTAAAATTATCACCTATTCCAATCAAATACCATTATATCCATCGAATCAATATGTTGATTTTGCATGGATCGATCGGCATATTTCTGAATCAAATACGCTACAATAGTCCAAAAGACAAACTTAAAAATCTTAATGGATCATGGTCCCTAAGTAAGTCTCTTAATTTGTGAACCACGTGATTTCACAGTCTTTTCATTTTTATTATTGGTATTGTATACTAAAGTTAGAAAAACTAAATACTTTGTAATTTTTTCGGTACATTTGTTGATCACTGTCATTTTTTCTCGGAAATTATTCAAGAGATAAACCGATTGGTTAATATTACATCAAATACTGGTGTATGGCACAAAAACTTTGACTGGACATTTAATGAATAATTTTTATAGGGGAGGAGACAAATTAATGATCATATTTGTTTACGCTTTCAAGTTGTAATATAGGAGACAATTAAAGGTAAGAATAAAAGCTTGACTGAATAGAAACCAAGATTCATAGAAATTATTGTGGCTTATCCCAGTATTTTGCAATATAATAGTAAAAAAATTCAATAAATCTGTCACATATATAATGATGTTAAGAGCAAATAAGTTGGCTACTCACCAATACATTAATGTATGCCACGTTAATGACGCTTGTAAATAAGTGTTTAATCGACGAAGATGAAACTTTTATAATCGAAGTGCATATTCTATACCGTAAATTATATATATATATATATATATATATATATATATATATATTTCCTACTTTTATTTTCGTTAATGATTCTTAATGTAACTGTTTAAATATATAAGGTGCTTACACCATTTTATAGTAAACTAAAAAGACTTTCAATGAACTCTGTTTTCTACTAGTTTTTTTTGTGAGTAAGAAATTCAATAAATATTCCTTAAAAGAAAAATGTTATTCTTTATCGTTAGTCTAAAGGCATTACATTTCACCGAAAATTGCAGGGAAACATAATATCAAACCGTACTTAATCTCAAAGCATAAGCTATCAGTTTTGCGTAACATCACGCCGAGATAATTCGACGCTCATCTCGCGAATGGCTGCGAAGGATTTGCGGGTTTAGCCTAGTCTATACAATGTATTCTCGATATTTGTAGCCCCTAATAGTTTAGGTTTCAATCCGTTTAACATTGGCCGGTCGTGTGAGGTTGATATTGTCTTCGTTGAAAAAATATCATAAAATCCTCTTCACGCACTAGGAAAACTGTGAATTTTCTTCAATTGTGAATGCAAATTTGATCCAAAATTGTATCACAAGGAGAGGTTTTAGGATAGGTTGTAAAATAGGGTCTGAAATATTTACACTCTTTGGAGAGTTAGTTTATGAAAAAAACGTTTGAGGCTCTTGCACATTATACTTTTGATATATGTAATAGTGAATAAATTGAAGTTTTTAAATTCTTTGAAATCGCTTCGGCAAGTTCTTTTTTTATTCTTTTTTTTTTACAATATTTTTTACTTACAAAAATAATATTTTATCATCTTTTTTCACATAAACAAACTTCTTGGATATTTGTATCAATGTAATATTAAAATTCACAACCAACTACAACTAGCATTTTTAATTTTAGAATTTCCCACTTAAAAAAATAACGGTTTTCAAAAATCTGACTGGTGAATATTTTTGAAACATAACTTGATTTAATATACTTAATTGGTTCAATATCTTTAAAATTGCTATACTTTAGAACGAATAATACATTGGCTAATATTTTATTCACACATAAACCTGTGTTAACATGTAATAATGATACAAATATTTATTGCTCTTTGCTTCGTAGAAATTCCTCCCACATCTTGTTTGTAACTATTATAAGGACACAGAGATTATGCAATACTTGACAAATATTTCTTTCCTAAGGACAATTTACATGTTTATACTCTTAATTTATTATACTGACACGACCTAAAATAAAACGAAACTTCACACGTAACTATTTTTGACGCAGGCCTCCTCTAACTACTAACCTTCTTTAAATAGCAAGTGACGATTGACTACACAAAGGTGCTGCCTCTGAAAGACAGTATGAAATGTAGTAAGGTTATATAAATTAGTCACATATAGATATTCACATTTTCAAATACCAACCAGACTACAGTGGATTTACATAAATGTGTCAGTGTGGGACTAGGATATACTTTAGGATTTACATGTAATAATAAAATCTGAGAAAAGTAAGTTTCTCATTTAATCGCGGTAAAAAAACGATATTAAATAAAGTATTAACGTTCATAAGGATGCCAAAATCATATTTTACCTGAGTAGGCGTGATTCAACTTTCCCAAATAACTGGAGCTGAAAACAGGTTATATAGTCAAAATTGACCCACATATTTTATATTATATAATGAATTTTATACAATAATTTTTCAATAAGTTAATCATAAAACGTGTATTTAACGAACAATAACAATAATGACTAAATTAATATTTATTTTTATTTTAGTGACCAAATTACAATAACTATAAAAAAACGTTACAAAACTTTGTTTTCTTTAAGATAGTTTCGCAAATGGTGTGAAAATAATATAAATATTCATAATTCCCAAAAAAAAATATTATGTAAATCCAAATTTTTCTAAAAAAAAAAAGACTTAAATTCGTTTGAATTTATTCAGAAAGAAAAAATATTTATACAATATCCGAAGCGTCAAAAATAACAGAAAAATTATATGCACGCATGCTCATAATCAAGCTTTAGAGTTTTTATAGAGGAATATTATTTTAAAAATATATCTAATGTAAATATGTGTCCCTTAAATTGATAATTATGAGCGTCATTATGATATTTTCCGCTTATTCCAAGAAAATTAGTTCCTTTTAAATTAATACGTAGTGTCTAGCTATCCAAAACAAATGAAAGTACTATGACAATCATGGGTATAATGATCTTTGCCTAAAAGGACCAAGTATCTCGCCCACTGTGATGTACGCGGAATATTTGTATTTAATTTGTAGCATCGCGGAAACACATTAAATTTGAATAAAAGAGTTGTTCTGGTTATTTATTTTCGACCTCATTGGCTTCCATATCATAGAACTAACACATATATTTTATATGTATATATAGTAATTCAAGAATACGGATTTTTCATATTATATTGAGCCAGTAGTGGTTGATATTCATTGAACCGATAGGTATTGCAGCAGCGCCATGAATCCCTTGGACATATTTCGACAGAATCTTCCTTTTTTGTTTCATGGTAGTAACGTCAAGAAGATTAGAAGTGATAAATGTTGTAAGATTGATTATTAGTCTAACTGTGCGCATGTTGAATAGCATGGTTAACAATAGTGGAGGTATCGAAATCCCAGCAACCAATATTACTCGCGGTGTACGAAAATAAGTGCTGTAATGTGAAAAAAATCTGAGAATGGAAATGAAAACGACAAAACTGTTTAATTAGATACACAGTGTAATTTTGACATACAACTTTACGTATGTTTTTCTAACCCATAAAAAAACAAGCAAACGAAGCAAAAAAAGTATTAACTAACTCAGTCCTAAGAAGTGAGTCATATAAAGTTTTGCAACAAACACGTTTTTCACATTATTCTTTATAAATTAGCAAATTACAAAAAAAGGAATTTTAGAGCACAAAAATAAAAATAAAGGTATCAATCACACGTCTTTAGTTTGGAAAAGGATAGAAAATGTGATCAAATTTTGTGGCATATGTAATTATATTGAACAACAAATGAAATGTCATCGAACTGGCATAAATCAAAAAAACATTTGTGATATTGATAACGAAATAAATATCTTTTAAAATATTTACAATAAGCACTTATCACTAATTTGATCAAATGGTTCTATATTATAAAGCCGTGATTTTAAGAAAAACATACACAATTTTTACGTCATTTTTCTCAAAGTTTTGCAGTTCAATAGTAAATATTTTTGGCTTTTTAATTTATTACATAACATACATACAGATCCTTACCTGCACTGTTTATATCCTATTTTACAACTTGCTAATTAAAAGGGAAAAATCCCTTTTATAATTTTAAATGCAAAATCAAAAATAATAAGTTAAATAATAAATTTATTTTATTCGTTTCAAATTAAACTTCTCAATGTATCAAAGAGTACTTCACTAAGAATAATAGCTTTTAATTTTCTTAAAATATCATGCTTAAGATGACCGAAAGTTCATCTTAAATAAGGCTGCGGACTTGCGTTAAACATAATCCATAATAATTTAATTGATATCTTCACATTTCAAATATATTTCAGGTTCCTGTCGATTTATTATTGAAACAAATTTAATTTATCATGAATTGTGTATATCGTACACACTGAAAAAGTATTATCAACCATATGAATAATTAAATTTGTTTAGTACGAGTAGAGGTCACATTGCGAGAGTTCAATACACAATTAGCACTTATAAACTTTTAAGAATATGCAATACTTTATTAAGTTATTACAAATGTAAATATTATTTCACATTGCATGTTGCCGATTTTCTTATTGAACTAATTAAATACACAATAATGACTTATCAAATTAAACATTAATCTCGAACTACCGAACAATGTAACCACATGATTCCGATATGAAAACCAACGTGAACCTACAGTGACATCTAATAAATTCGACTTAATTGTCACTAAGTAGGATTTTAAAAATAATGTTTTCGATATTTGAGAATTGCCATTTGTCAACACAGGGTTCCTTTATGTTTATACATAATTTTTAAATGAAGTAATACAAAACTTTATGCAGTTTAATAACTAAAAAAATTCACTTTAAAAAAAATATGCAAACATAAATATTAAAAAAATATGATCAACCGTTAAGTGATGTAACCATGTTAGCCAAAAATCCTAGCTTTAAACATGTAAGTTCGAGAGGATGAAATTTTTCCAGGTAAAATCCAATAAATTTTCCGCAAGCCTTTTTTTATTTCGTTCTTTTTTGTCAATTACAATTTTGTCGTAAAATGTATTTTTTCGTCGAATTTTATAGATATGTACTGATTGTTATCGATCAATACTGGATTCTATTTTTAAATGAGGGAAGTAAAATGTACATGTGCCCAATATATATCACATCTTGAAAAATATAGTGAGGTAAAATAAAATAAGCTCTTCTACACTGCTGCTATCGTGAAAAGTACAAGTTTATTAATAAACCCTCATTATCAGTTCCCAAATTTGAATGTAATTAATTTTCAATTAGATAAGACCAGTTTTATTAATCATCTATCGTTTTCTGTACCTCATGCCTGAAATAAGTCAACCTTTAGTCGTGGAAGACTGCATCCTTCTTTTGTTGTCCTTTAATTAAAACATTATTTTACATAGTCGCGGTATCCTTATATCCTCCTCCCTGAAAAGTTCTGTGAAATTCCTTTAATTTAGGGAATAAATTTTCAATTTGTCCATTTCCGGATCCGAATTCCATTCAAGCCAGTGTGACAACTAAATGTTATTTGTAGAATCATCTCTCGGTTTAAGTTTAAATACCTATTTCCTTAAGATGGTTTCGTTTCTAAGCAGTCCCTTCAAGAATTTAGATATTTCGCTTGTCAATCAAACTGTCTCTCATTTCTATCGAGAGGTATATTGTATGGTATTTTAGCCCTTAATGAATATAAAACTCTTATTAATATATAGTTGAGAAAAGATTTCTTAATTTATTTGCATTTAAAACCATTTTGTTTACAATATTTCAATTTCTTGCAACTTATATATCGTGCAGTACTAAGTAAAAGGCAGAATATGAACATATTGTACTTTTTGAAGTGTAAAAAAGTATATGAATAGGAAATAAATAAGAAGTAAAGGTTTTTTCTTCATATTAAATTGGCGCTAGCTATAGCATAATATATTTTTACACCGTAGTTGATTACGACGGTGCAGCTTATATATATATATATATATATATATATATATATATATATATATATTTGCAGATTCCTATAAAAAATCTTTTTGGTATATAATAGCTAACAGCTGCTAAATTTCATGATTAAAACGAATTGTGATCAAACTATAGGTTAATTAAAAGCAAGTAGTGAACAAATTAAGTAAATTAATAGAAAAATAAACAAGTTTAACGATTGACATAGGGCGATATACCTACAGTGGATATTACTAAAATAACATCAATATTCAGTGTTGCCGTTTTTTTAAAAAATGCTTGCATTATCCAGATGCTTATATTATATTATATTATATTATATTATATTATATTATATTATATTATATTATATTATATTATATTATATTATATTATATTATATTATATTATATTATATTATATTATATTATATTATATTATATTATATTATATTATATTATATTATATTATATTATATTATATTATATTATATTATATTATATTATATTATATTATATTATATTATATTATATTATATTATATTATATTATATTATATTATATTATAACATTAGATACATGTCGCAATCAGAAGGGCAATAGGGAAGGGAAGGGCAAATAGAGGGGCTTTTGTCATATTTTTTAAATTGTAAAATATAACTTTGGCATGGTACCTTCCTCCTTTGAATAATTTCTATAACAAAACTGCATTATTATAGCATGAATATAAAAAAAATTCTAAATACTGATTTAAATATATAATTTAGTCGGGTTTGTATGCAATAAAAAAGTTTTAAGAAATATATTGGAAAAAACCTATTAACACAAATAATTATTACACTTTTCCTTCAAAACATTTCTGTTACCACCCCCAGAAATAAAATATGATAAAAAATCGAATTTAATCGGATGATATCTAAAATCTTTGCCCCTGATATATTTAACTCTAACGACATTGGAAATCACGTCGATTCATGCAGGCTTAACTTAATTCACATATCGTATTTTTGTTACTTATATCCCTGTTTAACTTTCTATCTGTTTATCACTGGAAAGACTCCTGCTGTTTGAAAGAATTTGATATAATATCGATAACTATTTTAAAACACGGTAAAATGCTCCCAAGCCTTCCAAGAAATGGTACTTGGACGTCGATTTCAACTTGAATTTTACTTAAATGTACGTAATATTTCTTGCAGTTAATTTTGAAAACCAGTCTACAAGTCTAAGATCTCATAGTTTAGATGACATACGTGACAAGCGTGAGACTTAGATCTTGATCTTGTAATTATTTTTAAAATAGTAACAAAGAATCAAGTTCTAAGTATCAATTTCTAAGATCAGATAGTTCAGACGACATATGTGACAAGCGTGATACATAGAACTTGATTCATTAAAACTATTTTTAAAATGGTAACAAAGAATCAAGTTCGAAGTATCACGTTTGTGATATATGTCGTCTGAACTATCTGATCTTAGACTTGTCAATTGCATCTATCATAGCTTTGACACTTGTATGCGACGTAAATATAAAGAGAAAATGTTAACAAATTCTATCTTACCATTCATTACACCGTCAATAACTTTGTCCTACTCTGTTAATAAATTTTATATTCTATTCATTAGTTACAAATTAAATTCTATTTTTTGTTACAAAATTTATTCTTGCTAATATTTTTACATTTTCAGAACCGAGACAAACAAACCAAGAATCGTAAAAGATAGGTCAGAGAAAAATAGATCGTACTCAATGTAAACACCACACAGCAAGGTATCATTGAAATTTAGACACTTTGGTTTATATAAAACGTCTAGACCAAAAATGACTTAGAAGTCAATTTCTGTCTGACTTTTACGTTATCGACTCTATCATCTTATTCGGCGGTACTAAGAATTATTTATTTCCCCTAAATAAGACGCTTTAAATAACTTGTAATAAACTAGTTCTTTAAGTTTAAGTTGTAAATTAATAATATAAAACTTTCGCAACTTTGCTATAATGTAAAATGCTGTTTAACTTAAAATGATTTAATCCAAAATTATTTAAGCTTAAAATTATTTGAGCTTTATTGCGTATCACGTCTTTTATTATTGTACTTGCGTGCGTGTGCCTATTAAAATATCACATTTTCATGAAAGAAAAAAAAATTTAAATACTGATATCTTTTACAAAATATAAAAATGTATAAATTTTAAACATTATGACACAAAACGTATTTGTACAAAAAAGAAATACTTTGTAAATAAATTTATTTTCTTATGACTGTTCTGAATACAAATAATTGTTTTTATACGCAACTTTTGATAAAATTATTTTCAAGAATTCATCTAAAAATAAAATTTCAATCAATAACGTTATTTTTTTTGTAGAAAATTTTATTATATTTCGAACTACAAAAATTGCTTGTCCACGTGCAATTTCTTTATTAAAAGTTTGTGCGCATAAATTTGAATTAGAACGAGCACAATTAATTCCGTTTAATTTTATCTCATAAAGTATTAATCTCTCCTCGCAGAGAGAAAATTAATTCCACACATAAAATTTACATACCGTATTTTTTTCCGAGTTCATTCATTCTTAAAGACCGTGCTTGTTGTTTTTAATAATTAAATAGTGAATTGTAATATAATTCAGTCCTACATACATCTTGTAACTTTGGTCTTGAACAACGGTGGTTATGTAGATAAAGTGAAATGGCGTAGGGTGATAAGTACAATGAGGAAGTTTACTTAATTGTTTCTATCTATTGAATATAAAAGAATAAGCAAAATGAAACAAAACCGTGAAAAATTTCTTAAATAACTTTTTCTTTTTAATAATATAAATGAAAAAGTTATGGGACTTTGAAGTTGCAATCGCAAGAATAATTTCGCTTCACGCGTTACTTCAGCGTGTGACTCATATTGCCCAACTTGACCGTATGGACGCGGCTCAATGGTACTTATAAGTTCATTGTTGAACATCGCTTGCATCTTACAAGTCGCGTTTTGTTTATTACACAATGGAGGACACTAAAAAAATCTCCTATAAATATAGTATTTTCCCTATGTCTCAAAGTACGATAATAAAAAACACAAATAAAATATTTTATGATACCGAGTGACATAAAAAAAAGGAAAATGTGGTGCAAACTAATGAAGTGTACCTTAATTGAACCTAAAACCTCTAAATATGTGTGTGAAAATAATTCTGATGTAAGTATATTAGCTTTTTTTAATACTGATTTATATATCTATACATAAACATTTCCAATCAAAAATGTTCAAAACATATGTAGAGTTCAACAGCCTCGGTGATCCGAAACTTTGAAGTGCCTACTTAGTCTTAGCTTAATTAACTTAAATTTGACATATAAGTTTTATTGAAGTTGTTTATTTTTGGATATGTGGCAGATAACCTATTTGAATAGCTATATTAAAAAGATTAGGAAGAAATATGACAAATAAAGTGTATTCTATTGTATTATCGCTAACGTCGAAAGTCCCTTGCCTATTTTCGGTTTCGCGGCCCCGTTGCTGGGACCAACCGGCCATTAGATCAAGTACCTACCCTTTTTGACCTTTGAACTAGTGTTGCAAGCAATAGTATAAAATATCGATAGTCTATCAATATTATCGTGACCTTTAAAAACATTTAGAATATTGATAGGCCTATCGACATTCTGTTTTTTAAGGTCGAAATAGTGATAGTGATGTGTAACATGCGTTGGTAAACCACACATAAAATCGATATTATTATATATTACAGTTTGAAAATGATACAGAAAATTTAATTAAATATAGACTAGTCGGGGGAAGATTAAAGTCGTCATAAATTACCTCCTACTCATACAGAATCAGTACAAGATTACCATGCAAATAAAACACGAAGCAAGAAAGTTCAAATAAATAAAAAAAATCGCACAAAAATAAAGCAGTGCACACTATCTTTTGATATCGTGTTCGCAACACTACACGGCGGCGGGAAATAGTTATTGTAAACATTACGATACTTAAAAACTAGTGCCTATACCTACTTAACAACAAAATAAGTATTTATTTTTTGTTTATAAATGATCATTAAAATTTATACTAGGTAATAGCGTGTTGAATGTATATAACTATACCCACTTAAAAAAACTTGCTCAAGGTCAAGCTATTAAGTATTAAATTCGTATAATATTCCTGATGAAGCAAACATAAAATAAGATAAATGAGGAGATACTTACTTAAAAGCTCCTTTTATTTCAGTACTAACATAAGACTGATTTGATGAAAAAAAATCCATGACTGCGTATATATCAATTTTAAGCAAATTGACACTTTATCTTTTGCGAAACCTTCTTCCATTATAGAAATATAAAAACTAAACTACATACAAATAAATTAAATGTACGTATACAACCACAAACCACGCGAGAGCACCGGCGCGACGAAGAAATTAATAAGTAATTTGTGGTGCGACGATCTCTAGTAGGGCGGTGTGAGGTCAGAGGCGAGTCGGAGACCACAGACGTTCCGCGCGAAAATACGTAGTCTTAAATAATCTATAACTCTGTCATTTTCTGATGAATTTCAAAACGCTTTTCAGAGATTTTTTTTTGACCTATATTTTAATTACATTAAATATAATAATATCAATATCATGAAACTTCCTCATTGCAATAGAAAAATGAATAGAATAATAAAATATTCAGAAACAGAAATATTACCAAAATCATCAATACACGTTTCATATGGTCACTATGTTCCACATGTTCTATATGCCTTAGAGCCTTTATAATTCAAAAAATCAATAAGAAGAATATGAATACGCAGGAGATGTAATATTGAAGGCACTTCTTGAAATATCCTGGATTTATTATAACATAACCTTTCTTTAATCTAAAACTTAGTATAAATGATCATCTATCGATCTCAGCACAATCTTGGGTACTCAAATTCTTTAACCATGTCTCCTGGCGAAAATTAAGTATATAGAGTGCCTTGTCGTTCAGGATGTCATGGAGGGCATTATAGCAAGGCACATGTGATGAATTGACCGGACCAAATCTGCTGCGGACGGCTCCTTGCATAAATGCATTAGACTAACAACAAACAGAGAAAAATAGCGAGATATACTAAGACGGGTTACATTATTCCCTGAAAGTACCACATGATAGGCATTACGATTTATTAAAAACATCACGACAGGGAAAAGATAGTCTTTAATTACTCTTCAATCACGATATAACAGAAATAAAATTTTGACCATCGATATATTCACCATTCATTTCTGCAACAGGACATTTTACGTAGTCTTTTTTACTACATTTTTCGTAGTCGTAGTATGTTATTCCTTTTTTTTAGATTTCATAACTGTTTAGCAGAATTACGAATGTCTTTAAATTTTAATTAATTTTAGTAAATTATGTACCCTTTCATGCAAGCCTATATAATCTCTTTCTAATTTACACCATCTTGATGTTACTCAGTACCAGTACTACTATCATACCAATTGATTTCTTCAGAACATTGCATTTTATACCAATTTTTGTTTTTTTAATCCCTTAATACTCATACAACAATAATTGTTTGTAACTATTTTGTGTGTAATATTGACTCCAACTACATGGTTGTTACGTCTTTTTCTTATAACGACGTCACAAATGGTGTTAAACATATCAAAAATTCCGTGAATGAAAATTCGATTTTTCCGACTGATCTTTAAAAATCGCTTCCTAATATTCTTCTTATATGATTTCGGTTGATACATCAGCTAGTTAGAATATTTTCAAATCCACTTTCGTTTTACAGCCGCATATAAATTTATAAGTATTTTTGTTTACTCCAAATTTAGAATCTCTTTTTTTCTTTAATAAAATAAATCTTATCCCCTCTTACTAATTCAAAAGAACCTTAGTTAAATGCATAATATGGGACGTCATAACCTCACTACAAACTTGTTGTGCATATTAGGTATGCACACATATTTCAACTTAGTTTACGATTAACTATGGAATATTGAATTGTAATTTAATACATTTACCGACAAAAAGCGTAAATTATTGGTTTCATAAGTTCTTCCACATTTTATTATTTTGCAGCAAATTGCGCGGAGTTTGTTTATTAATAATAACTGATAATAATTAGTTACTTAAGAAATGTATATATATATATATATATATATATATATATATATATATGTGTGTGTGTGTGTGTGTGTGTGTGTGTTTGTGGGTGTTTGCGTGTGTTTGTACGTATACATATACGTCTAATATGTATCAATAACAACTCACTTCATTAACGCAAACTGCGACGCAACAAATACCGTTTTAATACTTTTCACAGCATACCACGTCATCAAATATCACAATGTTTTTTTCAAAGATTAAGTAACGTCATTATCATTACATATTAGAAAAAAAAATAAAAAACTTAAGCGGTGCTTAGTTTAAGAGGACGGGTTTTTTGCTTTTGATCACATCATGTCCCCTATAAATAAGCGTTCGTCTCATGAGCCTAAATACTCAGGCTGCAGAGACTTCTTGCTTAGCGTAGGTTGTACAGATATCCTCGTTATTTACGGCCGCGTTTACGTTTCTATCCGTTTATAAGTGGAACGTCTCCAGTTGATCATGAGGCATTTATATCATCTCTCCTGTGATAAAAGTACCATACCATACGGAACCCGTGCACTTTCGCCATTTTCTACGTAAATGAGATTACAAAATGTGCCACAGGTACAGGCTTTATGGCGGGTCGTAAATATGAGAATTGAATTTCTTGTTTTCGTGAATTCCATTTTCCGTGCACGGGACGTTGATACTCTTGAAATACTGCTAAAGGTTTTTAGTATTAATATAAAAATATCCAAGTTTTATTTAATTTGATAACAACCATTTATAACCTTAAAACCTTATTTACATCTTTTTTTTATTTTAACAGAGATTATATTTAAATATCTTTGTTGCAGAAAATAGCGGAACAAACGTACAAACTATCTATTTTAAACTAAACGAGATGATATCCGTTGTAGCCTTCAAAAGACATTTTAATTTATTCTTCGCATGTGTTAATAGCATTTATAGATATCTCCGATTCAATAGAACTTGACTCAATAAATATGGCTTCACATATTTAAACCAATATTGATTTAAACACTTTTGAAAATTTTCATCCAATTTTAGTTTTTATCAATTGTATTTTAAATATTTGTGTTTTCCAAAATATATAACGTTATTTTAGTTAAACATTACGCATGGTCGACGAATATAAGAGAAAATTACTAAAAAAATATGCACGGAGAAACTGTTCTACTGTTAATTCTTGGTCACAACAAATATGATGTAAAAAATAACAAATGTTATTATACCAGACTATTAAATCCGTTATTTCTTCTTTTGTATAAGAAAAAGTTATACAGTTTAAAAAGTTTCTTTCATTTCCTTTTACTTTCCCTTTTTTATTTTACCAAAATGCTTTAAACACATACATTAATTTTTATACAATTTTGGGTTTACTTGAAAACTATTCACGTCAAGAAAGATTCAGCATGGAAAATATGTATGTAACCCGGTGGAATTATTCGTGTAAAGGTGTAGTATGGACTATAATATTTTTCATTCCAATTTTTAAATAATTCTTTATTCGTTATTTTGTTGTCCATTATCAAAATAAAATAATTTTAAGTGATAACTACTTGCTAACACATTTTCCTATAAAGCGATAACAGTTTTTCTTGATTATTCCATGTCACTGTGCGGTTCATTGCAATTTATTTTCACAAACTTCGCGTTAATGGTGACTTGCTTGGCATGAATGACTCAGAGGTTCGTACCCTCATAAACGCCCAACGGAAATTCCTCGTTCCACTTCCGTATTAATGTAAATTTGTCTTTGATGTTTAATATCATATAATATGATAAAAATGTAGGTTTGTTGGAATATAAGTATGACAAAAATTTTATTCCAATTTATAATTGTACTTTAATATTAGAATGTATTCTAATATCTATAGTTGCTTGAAGACACGGAAATTTTTAGAAGTAATTTTGGATTTAAGCGACCGAAATGAACTTTAATTTTTTGCACTTGTTACTTAACTTCATATTTTATTTAGGTTTTCCAAGCAGTCTATTCAATCAAGTTTTTTTTATGTATATGGAACATTTTGCCTGTTCCTTTTTGGTAATTGTACTTGCAGAATACGTACAGGATATTTCACTATTCATAACAAGTTATGGTCGTATTCCACTTGAAACATAAAAGTAATTCATAGAGATATTTATAATTTATATCCATTTTCTGAGCCGTAATTTAATTTTTGGACTAGAGAAATCAATTTTTTGAGCAAACATACCTAATTATCAGTTATTTTTTTCTTTATGCGTTTGTTAATATTAAATAAATTCAATATTCTAAATATTTAATTACCTAAAAATGTAAAAATAACCATCGTCAGTATTTCAATTATATAATACTATCTATATTATCGTGCGGCAACAATATTATCAAAACTAAATTTAATACGGGGTTAGGATATAAATAGATGGCAGACGAAATACCAAAATTGTAATTAATTTAAGTAAACAAGACAGATAGGTGTTTGGCTTTCAGCTAAGATAAGTTATAATATTAAACGCAGCGAACATACAGCAACGCTCATCAATACCGATACAATTTTTCCAATATACTAAGTTTTTAAAACACGTTGTGGAAATTTTATGTGCTTTACGTTCCATTTAGGTAGCATATACTTCTTGATTATAAACATGTTTCGAAATCCTTTAATTCTTCACTACAAAGACTCCGGCAATAAGTAAAACAGTTATAGCGGTTCAAATAAAAAATAAAAATATTTAAAAGTTCTTCCCTGCAATAGAAAAACCTTGTATTTTGTATCAGTTTATGAGTTACGCCTTAAAAAAATCCGCAAAGAAAGAATTATATTTTTCCTTTTTTGGAGTTTCGTAGCAAAAAGGATACCCTCATTACTATATTACATGCGTATATCTAACTATCATGGCTATTAGGTCCACGTTTACTAAAACTTCTTATAGCTCTTCCACTTTAAAACCGATTTGGTTATTTTTCTCCTGGTATTAAAAAAACAACTTAAGGTTTTCTCTTAGTATTATTTTAATATTCTGTATTTTAATATTTTACAAGTAGGTAATTATTATATATGTTCAAGATATACGTTCAAAAAATTAGGCCATTACGATAATTTCCTAATTAAAACGTAAATCTTTTACGTATATTTTAATACGAAACTACAAAGACATATCCAATTCATAGTTCACATCTACTCTTTATCGCTTTGCCGTATAAGTTTTATAAAATTATTATAATTTTCTCTCAACGTAACATTGTTGTTGCTTCTATAATTTATTCGTTGCGGCCAAGTTCCATATTCAAAATCTTGAAGAGGGATTTGGCCAGTTATATATTTGATGGTAAGAATTTATTGCGGTCAAGTTCTATATTGTAAAAAGTATAATATCCAATAAATCTGGATGTAAAACTCTAACTCTGTAAGAACTAGGCTGCTTTTATCTCACTATTTTAACACCTGATTCTTCTACGAGAAACGTGACTGTTTGCCTGGTTTCTAATTAGATTTTCTTTTTATAAAGTTGATTACGCTCTGATGACTGACATTAATTTGACAATGCTAATATTCACCCAGATTTAATATTTTCCTTTCTAAACTATTTTTCTTTTCCCTTTTTTCCATTTCTTCAGCATATTAAATTTCCAGAGATTCATTGAATAACTTGGTTTCTTCTTGGATAAAATACTTCATTACCACAGACTCATATTAGAAAAACCGAATTATCCTGGGTGGGAAAAATATTATGTATGTGCCCGTTAAAGAAAAATATCATGTTTTTAATTCATTATCGGTATTTAAAAAGTTCCTTTAACTTATTGGTAAGAAATGTTTGAAAGAATTTTATTTTTTTTTCAAAATATGTTGATACTATAGGTACAATTTTTTCATTTTTGGTAAGTATTTTTTATTACACATATTTGCTATTATAGTATAAAAAATCACCTAACTGAAATTAGTTTTGTTAGCTATTTAAAAATACATTATATTTTTGTTAAAATCCGTTTCAAAAGCAAAGTAAAGTTTTTAAAATTATATTGCTACCGCAAATACCAATCGACCTTAATACGAAAAAGACTGATTTATATAAAAATGAACTTGTAATATGAAGGAATATAAAATAACACAACAGCGAGTTAAAAAAGAAATTAAAGCTTCCCAAGTCGAATAAAATTACAAAGCAAATCCATCATCCTGAATTGATCCGATTGATTTATTTATTCCATATATTCTACAACCACAGTTTTTCTTTCAATACAAGAAAAAATACTTTGCGAATTTGAAAATTTTTAAGTACATTAAAATAAACTTTACCTCTCTTACTAGCCAACAATTTCCAGATTTTACATTAAACGTTAAAAACACTTCAATATTTGTAGGTACTAGTACTTCCGGATGTAATTAATTTGTTTCAATGATGTGTCTGTGAGCAGGAGTGAGACCTACGACATGATTATTGTCACATAAATTATTTCGTAAAATATTATTGATGTGGATTTTAATAATTAGGTGTGCCTAAATCGGTGCGAAATTCTTCGGGAACGAGGCATTATGCCCAGTAATAACATGGTGATACACATTCCGATATCGTTTAAAGATGAAAATTGCAGAAGATTTAATGCAAATTTGTGTTGAGTATGTACTCTCATTTTGCAAAAATGAAGGGTAGTAAGCGCTTTTGGTTCTATTGATGAGATTAATTTCGATGGATTTTGTTTGGTGGTCTTTTAGATGTATATTTATTCTATCTCAGAAAATTACAGTTGCCATATCTGGAAATAAACACACACACACACATATATATATATATATATATATATATATATATATATATATATATATATAAATATATACACACATGTATATGTACATACGGGCTATCCCGTAAGGAGTGAAACGATGGAGTGTTATTGATAGATGGGGTTATTACACATACGAAACAAAAAAATATTATTCTAGGCCAAATAGTTTTAGAGATTTTTTACTAGGCATGAAAAAAAAAATTATTAGGTATTATTACTATTTCTGCTTTTTTTATTATCGAAGATCTTTAAAAGAATATTCGTCTTCCTAATTAAAGTGTCCTTGATTATTATTGCCAACACAAAAATTAAACGCTGAAACATTTGCGTTTTTTCAATTACAATACATGATAGGTGATTTTGAACAACGCTAATGTAAAAAAATGTATGTAAACCTAGTGAAACTTTATTTCAAAAACATCTACAATTTACACAGATTCCAAAAAGGAATAATTTTATGGTACTAAGTGATTTCATAAGATATTTTTTTATTCCTAAACCCATACCAATGATAATTTTTTCGGTCACGGTAAAATAAAACAAATGTAGTATTGATCATACCATACAGCATTTATTGTTTTTTTTTATTACAGTAAATGCTTAAAATACCTTTTCCTAGCCCTTATGTAAAACCAGCATCTTCTTACAAAATTTCTTCTTAAACTTCGTAAGGATCTTTCGTTGTTTTTTAACATTTTAAACACATGGTGTAATTTTTCTCTTAATTATTGTTAGTGGTCTCATAGGCCGCCTTGTTGAAATATCTATATCCATATAATAGTAGTGGCCATGTAATTTTGCCACCACGTCCTATCCAACGATTTGGTTAAGTTGCATTTAAGTATACAATCACTTGTCGCGAAAAGTGGGCCTGTGCGCTATCGCGCTGTAGCCACATCCTGTCACGTACATTTTTGGTATTTAATTCAACATATTTCCAAGTCCGTCTCCTAAAAACCGTAGATAATGAACTCCATCAGCCTCGGTGGGAGTTCAGATGAACCGATCATTTTACCATTCAGGATTCTAGCCAAGTTTATTCCGAATTGATGTTGAAATCTAGCTTGCCTTACTACGCTTATATATACTTAGGGTTCTCGATAAGCCCATTGGTGTAAAGAGTGCATATTAAATACTTCCAATATTTTAAAACATGATTAATCGCTCTACAAGATTGAATTTAAAAAAAGTGGATCTTGCCTGCATCGACGTAGTATCTATTCGTCGTTAATATACAGCAGGTAGCAGTGCTTGCACTCGTTGTACACGGCATGGGTACAAATTATGTCTTCTTAAAATGCGATGTACTTTACTTTTTGTGACACCAGTACGTAGAAAAAAAAAATTCGCAGAACACTAAGAAAAACAGCTCCTTTCACTTCTTTTAACACTTGACGCTCATAAGCATTATTAGGGCTACCTTCAGGAACTATATTTTCAGGAATTTTCCCTCTAAATATGCGTTATTTACACGAAGAAAAATTCTATGATCAGGATAGCATCCGCGATCGGAGTAGCGCTTGCGATACGTACGTGCGGCTTACCGAACACTCCCATCACATAGCTCGTAAATGAAATACATTTCTGCACATTCGCAAGCAGCGAAGGTCTGATTCATTTTGCAATGCAGTCGATCAAACCATATCCAAATCGCGAACACAATCCAATTCAAGCCTAGGTCAACAAATAAAAACAGTGGTAGGGAAAAACATCAAAGAACACGTTGCTAGCTCTGAGCGATATCCAAGTTACTAGAGAAGCAAAGTTGTTGAGGAAATGAGTAGAGGGGGTCGCTTGATGGCAGAGAACATTAAAAAGACCATACGAGTGGGAAAAAGGTAGCAAAACAATTCTGATAAGCGGTTATTTTGATCGTATGCGTTTCTGCGAATGCGGAGTTATTTAAATAAAGCAGGTATTTTTCGAATATTTACATAAATAATTGAAATCTGAAATGAAATGTAAAATTTTGATATTTTTTAAATAAAGTTCCAAAAGGTTGCCACACTTTTTTTACATTAGCGTTGTTCAAAAATCACTTTTTATGTTATGTAATTGAAAAAATGCATATTTTTCAGGGTTTAATTTTTATGTTGACAATAATAACAATAAAATTTGGAAGTCAAATATGTTCTTAAAGATCTTAGACAGTAAAAAAGCAGAAATAGCAATAATACCTAATAAATTTGTTTATGCCCAGTAACAAAAATTTTTTAAAAATTAAAAATCATATATATTTTATATTATTTATAAACATATCGATGCGGCCGCATTTATACACATATATTCGACCTCATTTCTTGGGAGTTTATTTCCGTTAAGAACTTTATTTAATCTGACGCGCAGAGAAATTGCATGTTTTAGAAATTTTAATCAATTAATATATGTAAAATAAATAAGTGTAGGCACGAAACATTTACAGTACTTATCTCTTTTAAACGTATTTTTTGAAATAGTTGTAGAAATGTAAACTCAGTAAATGATCAGTGATTTCAAATACTGAAAGCATATAATGTAAATTTGAATTTAATATAATTTACAATTACATTAATCGATATTTAATGAAAATAAGTAACTATACACAGGCAAACACGTGTGTCATACACTAAAAAATTGAGACAATTAAAGTTCATTAATACTAATACGACGCATTAATATAAATAATCAATATATATTATAAAAGTAAACGTACAATGTGCATGCCGCTAAAATTCGGGAAAGAGTCCCGGTACGATCAAAGAAGTTATATTGTGTGGTAGCCCTTCATCACCCATACATGAATAAGGTTCCCGTTTTTATCTGGAGAGTATGCTTAAGGGCTGGAAGTTTCGCCCTCTAAAAATTTCTAGAACAGTCCAGAATATTCGAATGTATTCAAAAACATTCCACAGCATTGTAGGACATCCTGGCATATTCTGGAATGTTGTAGAATGTATGGGTATAGTCGGGAACGTCCCGGAACATACCAGATCATTGTGGAACATTCCAAAACACCCCTGAATGTCATGAAATGTTCTGGAACATTGAGGACCATTCGAAGCCTTTTTTGTATGGGTGGGGCTACCCATTAATAGGGCTATATAAAGCAAGATCTGTCGTGGGTTCGAACGTTAGTTTCTTATCAGTGAAGTTCAGTGAGTGAATAAAAACAAACAATGAAGTGTGAATAATAAAAGTAATACAGTGGCTGAATATAAATCGAAAATAAAGTGTGAAAAGTGTTTAAATGTACTTCGTGTGTTTCTTCATAAAAAGTTGATTTGATTTTCATTTCGTATCGTAATGTTTAAATGTAAATGAAAAAGAGGTCTTGCCAATTCTGAATCGAAACCGTGAAAACAAAAAGAACAGTGAAAAAACAAGCGCTAAGAACGTTTATGTTCCCGACGAATGAGAATGATGAAACCATGAGGAGCAGAAAAACCGAAGAACAACGAAACGAATAAATCTACAAATCAAGAATTGCAACACAATCATATAATAAAAGACTGCGAAAGCAAGCCACCCATAAAAATATCACCTTACAAGAAGCGCCGACGGGACAAGAAAACAGTACAACCTGTTAAATGAAGTATTTTAATAAGACCCGATGAAAGAATATAACAAACAAAAACATGTCGTAATCGGAAAAATGGATAATGTCTGCCAATTTCCGAACGCAAAAAAAATCAGTGGAGGAACTCCAGAACCAAAACATTTTCTTCAAAATATAAAAGCGTATAAATGACTAGTTTCGGTGTTACCTCGATCAACATTAACAGAAATGAAATCGATTATGTTTTTTTCATCCAAAGATAAATCTATCATAAAATGTGATCATTACTAATACTACCCAAAAAAGACTATACATTTCTGCAAGGATATTTCAAAGAAAATGAAGAAAAAGGAATTGAACACCGATGCGCCAGCTTAAGTGGATTGAAACCAGAAAAGATGTACAGAGGATCTTACACAAATACAATCAACTTATTCACATTTTCAAAACAACTTTAGACCAAATGATTCCTGGTGGCAAATAAGTTATAATTCGAGCCGACATGAGACCAGGCAAAGAACACGAACGTCGATTTAATGCACATCAGATGGAGGAAGTGGCCATCGTGATTGTGGACAATGAAAACAAAAACCGTGACATAACTGTACGCATTACAGAGACACACAGTTCAAATGATGTCCTCAAATATCCATTCATATTTTTGAACGGAGAGGAAGGATATTATTTTAATTTGAAACAAATCCAACCTGAAACAGGGGTAGAAACAAATAAAATGTAACTTCCAAGGAGTTACATACTTACCGCTTAATGATCAGAAACAATGAAACATACAATCATATTCTCAACCCTCGCCGATTATTCCAACAATTCATGGTAGATATGTATGCAAAAATAGAAAGGGAATGGATGTTTTATATAAGAATGGATCAAAAGAATATACACATTGAAGAAATGTATTCTTCCATGTGTACATGCTGCTTCAAGATGCGATCATAAACGACGAAAACATTGACGACATTGGAACAATGGTAATCTTACCATCATTGTACATGGGAATTACAAGACACATGCACGGATACACTCAATATGCCATGACCTACCTAAGATAATATGGACCATCTGACCTGTTCATAACATTGACGTACAACTCATCGTGGCCAGAAAACAAAGAGCAACTAAGATTCGAACAAGCCCCTGTGGATCGACACGACATAATAGCCCGAATTTCGTTACAAAAATAAATGAGATTTATTGAAGTTATCATAAAATATCACATCTTTGGAACCGTTAGATGCTGGATGTACACAATCGAATGTCAAAAACAAGGACTGGCTTACTCACACAATATATAGCTACACGACAGAATTAATTCCACGGGTATCGACAAAATCATATAATCTGAATTTTCAAATTCACAAGAAGATCCGGAGCTTTACGACATAGTTGTGAAAAACATGAATCACGGACCATGAGGGCCATTAAACTCCTAATTGGTACGAGTGATGGAAAATGTACAGAAAATGCCCAAACCATACTTGGACGACACACAAATCAGAGATGATGGCTATGCCAAAATACAGAAGATGATCATTCAAAAAAGGTGGCTTTGTGATAAAAATACTAATATGAAGCACAAATGAACTCGAAATAGATAATCAATGGGTAGTACCATATAACCTAGTACTTTCCATATGGCTACATGTTCCAAGCGCACACAAATACACACATAATACTGCAATTCAGTGAAGTCCATGAAATATGTCGGTGGTTATTTGAACATAAGCAGTGACATGATAGTACTTCAAATAGTCAAAGACTGCGAATAACAAAACAGAAACGAAGAGATCCTCATGTACCAAATAGGAAGAAACATCGACAGTAACGAAGCAGCGTGACGAATTTTCGGCTTTCCCATACACGAACACGAACCAATTTTGCGACATTTTGGCAGTACATGTGGAGAATAGACAGAGAGTTTACTTCACAAAACGCATTACCAGAAAAATTGAGAGTGAACCACCTAAAAACGCAGCATTAACGGCTTTTTTTCAAATGTGTCAAACGGATTCATTCGCAAAAACATAACTATATGTCAACGTTAGGGACGTTGACATATAGTTATGTTTTCCTGTTATTCGTGGAACTCAACAAGCAAAATTTTTAAACAAAGATTCCTGTAGAAGATCATCTAGGTATCATGAAAACTAATGAACTAGGCCAAGTATACACCGTACATCTGAACAACGCCGTATGTTTCTATCTCCGGATATTGCTACACAAAATACGGGGACCAACAAGTTTCACAGATCTCAAGATTGTTGACGGTTACTTATACCAGACCTAAAGTGAAGTATGCCAACTGTTAGAACTACAGGAAAACGACAACCATTAGGAATTATCATTAAAAGAAGCCTCATTCACAGCCCCAGCTGAACAAATTAGCGATAATACTAACCAAATCGTCATAATACTAACTACATGTAATCCAGCTACCGTTGAATATAACGGAAGAACAATTCCCAGGATGTTAAATCTCAAAAGTATTTGGATGGGATATTTTCTGGGACGAATGAACAATGGCACATAAAAAATCGCTAGAAGCCATGGACAGAATATTACAAGGCTTGCGAGGAAACTCTGAAGTGACGGGAGAAGCTCTACTCATACTCTCAGGACATCGACAAACATTTCCAGTTATCGCTTAGTCAACACCAGCGGACGAATTTAATGCACGTATAAAAAAATCACATCTCTGGCCATGCATACAAATATTGAGACTAACAAAAAATATGAGAGTTGAATTATCGAAAAACGAAAGAACAGCACATTTTGTTTAAAAATGTTTACAAATAGGTAAAGGCTTATATCCTACTGACTAGACAGCTGGCCTTATTGAACTCAACTGTGATATCTGCAACAAAGCCACTACTGAGAACGAACTCGTCGACTAAATTTATCCAAGTATTGCTTACAACTATATCAATCCGGAGTAGCTATTTCAGAGGGAAATTTTGGCAACTAAAATAATATGGTCGACGATATCAACTTTAATATTCAAACGGAAATTCCCGTTGAGAATATACAAATCCATCGACTCGATGATAAACGTAGAAGAAAGTGTCAACTTCCCTAGATAATTTTTAAACTCTTTGCAAGTACTAGGAATGCCAATTTGGAAGGAAAATTGGATCTCCAATCATACTACTCAGAAATCTCAACTCACTAAAACTATGTGAAACATGGATGATCGTCAAACAGCTATCGAATAACATCATCTAAATCAAACTTATCACAATATTTATCCCAAGAATACCACTGATCTCTACTAAATTAACATTCTAATTTAAAAGACTACAATTTCCAATCAAATTAGCCTATAGTTTTAAAATTAACAAAACGCAAGGGTAAACTTTAAAACATTACGGCATCAACCCCAAGTGATCCTACTTTTCTCACGGCCAACTATACGTAGCTTGTTTTCGAGTAGAAAATTCGAAAAATTTGTGCATATATGCTTCGGACAACAAGATAAAAAACATTGTTTATAAACAAGTATTGTAAATAGTAATACGTTTTCAATACAAATTGTTTCCCTCTTAAAATTTAAAGTTTATCCTTTTGTTCCAACTACCAATAATGAAATGTAATACATACTTAATTATTAAAAAAAATTTCTCGGAGTTAGTAAAAAAAAATAACAAAATTGTATAAATTTTTGAAATAAATTTTGTTTCGTGCATTGGAATTGTGTAAAGAATAGCGCATATGCATGCAAAGGAAAACTGTGTCTACAATTCAGTTTGTGTACGTAAAAACAAAAAAACGGTGAAAAAAATTTACAGAGACGTATAATGTTTTCTTTTAACACGGAAATATCGTTTTATTTATTTCACTGAAATCGTATATCTACTGCCAGGTCTCGTCTATGAATGGAACGTACGTGAGTTAAGCAGAGCGCAAACAAACGAGAGTAATAGCAAATATATTGATTTCAACACTTGGCTAAGGAATTGCTTCCTGTGATATGCCAAAGGAAATAGTTTATAGTTATTGCCACGTTTCAATACAAGTATGCTTTATTTTATTAAATTGTCCAACTTACTCCGTAAAACAATAATCAAATAAAGAATTGAAATACCAAGTGAGATTCTTCAAATGATGTTACATTTGAAAAGTCACGTTAAAAAACTATACCTTTATTAAAATTTGCTTGCTATACGCATCATATACATATCACGGAGTCTAACAATCTTCTTATCAGTATCCAAAAGTCTAAAATACGTGAACGCAAGAAGGTATAATGTGAACCCGAGCCATATAAAACAACCAATATAAAAGGGCATTGTCAATCGGAAAAGGTGTGATTTAACTTTCAATATGACAGAGTGTCTACTTGAAACTACAGAAAATTGGTTTGGTGGGGCATTTCTTACGATGATATTTATCAACTGTGTCTATAAGTAAGGGATCAAAACACATGAAGACAAATACCAAGGAGAGATTTTGGAGAAAGTAATGAATTTTATATTCTACTTTATATTCTAACAAAGGATCTATTCGGGTTGTAATATAGGGCGTCTCCAGACATTTTATTTCACTTTAATCCTTTATTTTATTCCCCCTTATCTTCACAAATGTATAAATCGTATTAAGCAGAAAATAAGGGCATTTTACCATTAAACGTTTTACTTGATGAAATAAATAAAGTAAATATCAAAACACTAAGCAATAGAGCCACAATTAGAATTACGCAATTAAATGTCACTTGAAACAATAAGAATACAAAACTGATTTTATTCCATTAATGTTAATTGTCAACCACTTGAGTTAAATAGAGTATTTCCTGTGACCGGCAATTTCAAATTATTTACATCTTTTATACATCAGACAAAATAATTTAATTAACTATAAAGTTACATTTAAATTTCTTTCTATAGTATGAATAAAAAATATTACATATGTAACATAATTAGTAAAAAGTCAGCAATTTGTTTATTAGATATATACATTTTAAATATTATATTTATTCTTGAAATAAATTGTTTTTATTTCTTCCTTCATTATGTAATTTGCAATTAGAATGAATACAAAATAGCAATAAAAATTTATGAAGAGAAGGTGCTGCATATTATTTCTAAAAAAAAGGTTTTCCACAATCATATGTAACTGTATATATATATATATATTTATATATATATATATATATGTCTCTGGCTTGCATATCTGTATCACGATATTTGTATTCTAGAGAAAGGTCATTCTACGCTCCCAAACTTTCTCTTCGAACATACCTGCAGGGCGGAAAACGAATTTTATTAGCTATTTTATTACGGCGCGAAAGGGAAACAATATTACATTTTTAATTGTAAATTCGGATTCAGTAACTTTACGGGTCTATTACTGTCTTCCTATATAACAGCAGGAAGTTAATGGCTTATTAATTACAATAACAATATGTTCTACAAAATTAGTTTTGGCATTAAAATCGAAGAAAGACATATTTAGGTTATAAATCAAAATTTTAAAAATTATTTTAGTCAATCTATACTTTAACAGCTTTCTTTTTTTATTTACTTGAATTATGTACACTATATTACACAAGGCATTGTATAATAACATCATCATAGAAATTTTTATAAATTGTGAAAACTCATTATACTTAATATAATACAACAATTTTATTATCTTACGAAAGATGTAAATATTTATTAATTTATAATGTTGGAATCTAACAATTTCAACAGAAATTAAAAAAACATACGCAGATTTTTGTTTTAAGTATTATAAAAGTTGAAATTGTAAAACATTTTTAGTTAATTTTTCACTTTTCAATGACCATTACTTATACATTACTTTTGAATACAGTCTCGTAATAAAATCGGTATGTACTTTCTCTTACATAATAATAATTTTTTACTACTTATGGTCGAAACTGGCCAATATTTAAGAAATAAATCTATAAAAATGACGGTAGTTACATTATTTACGTAATGGAAGATATAATAAAACGTGTTGTAAATTTGTTTTTCACCGCACGACTTTTTGACATGTGATGCTTTCCTTAAATATCACAAATCTCTTAGATAGTCAATTGGATCACTATTCAGATTCTGTACGATATGTATCTCGAACATAAAACGTGAATATCGGCAGTTGGCACTGGGTGCTTCCATATTTTAACCACATACTCCGCAGCAAAGCCGATAATTTGGAGAAATTTACAATGAGTGGCAAAGTCAGAAACAAACACCATAGGATTGAAGTCCTTAGCAATTATATTGTCGGGAGTCCAAAAAGCTATATCAATGAACACTCCAAAGGGGAGTGGTGATCCCCAGTAATTAGAAACCACAAAGAAAGGAGATCTACTTATTATTTGAATCAAGTGAAAAAGGGTCCTATTTTTATTGAAACATCAACCGTGTCGTCAAATGTTTGTTCTGTAATGTGTATATGAGTATCCTATTTCATTTTATTAATATAAAGATTGCGCTGCTAACTAACCACCATCCGACGAATCTGCAACTTAAGCTTTCACTTTTATATTTCTATGTTACATAAGGCATATTTAAATACAATTCATTGTTATATTTTAATTTACCCAATCACAAATGAGTGAATTAAATTTTGATTTTCGAATACTTTCACTTTGAATAAGTAAATATACGAGTACCTAACATTTCATTTTAAAGCATTTATTTACAACCAACGAATGACCACGCCATAATTTTTTTTTCTAATAAAACCTTGTATAACCGCACAGATGTATATATATATATATATATATATATATATATATATATATTATATATTCCCCAAAACTTTGAAAGTTTATCATAATCATAACATCATTTCAAATAATGGGAAGTTATTTATTAGAAACCATGTCACTATTATAATAATATTATTACACTAGAAAATTGTTTTAAATTTAAGTCGAATTTACGGCCTACTAGTATTGATTTAGCTAGTCTTGTATCTCATCCTAGCGAAACAAATATCAATGATTTCAAAACAGAAAAAATCAATAACAGCTTCCAAGTTTGTTTCCAACTCTGTCAATTTTCAAATTTAATTGAAATTTTGTTTTTATTCAACTTTTATTTCGTTGCAATGCTCGTAATAGTAACTTGTAATAACTTATTAGTTATAGGTTAAGCAACTTTTACCATCAGAAATTTTTGATCTGTTCGAAAATTTATAATTATAATTACTAGCTGTATAGAAGTATTTTTCCCAAATACTATATGTTTTCATGATTAAGAATGAAGGATAAAAACGCAAACAAATATCAAAAGTTTTTTCTTTATCATGCCTTCCACACACAATATTTGATATAAAAGTAAATACAGCATCGCGCTATTTACCTCCAGCTTAATCATCGCAACCTAATTCTCCTCTACTCTGCGCTAAAGGTTTCAGAATCATTTCGTTTCCCTATTTCCATAATTTCATACAATGCCTTATTTACGTAACTTTCATTTCAAATTTAGACGTTTTTTCTGAAAGTATTCAGGAGTTTTTTTTTCAAGCCATCTTTTAGTTCTACTGTCTTTCTTTAAGTTTAGATAATTTATTTTAATTCTTTTATGAAAATTAAAATAAAAGTTTTAAATAAAACAATTTTATTATATTCTTCAGTCCATGAAAAATGTATGTTTTGAATAAACGTATTGGTAAATAAATCGCGATCTTTGTCTCTTCTGCTTACGTCTCTGTTTTCTTTGCACTTCTCTTTAATTCTAAATAAACGGAGGCAATTTATTTTAACTCTGAATTAATAGATTATAAATTCGGATAAATTATAGATTCAAGTAAGATATTCATATTATTAAAACATTGGTAAAGGTTAATACCATTACTGCTGCATTGTAATAACAAAGGACGTAATTAAGTATTTTGCATGGAAAATTGCATAAAAAATTTAAAAAATCATCGAAAAATTTATTCGTTCGAATTTATTCTGATGACGGTAATGAGCTGTTCCATTCCGCCCACCTATTCGCTACTTCGTCATCCCAGTTAAAATTGTTTATTTGTCTAATATTATTTGAGGGTCAATCTGTTGATATTAACTAATAATTATTTACTTTTATTTCTACATCTTTTGTTAGTTTTTATTTGTGTCGATTAGTCCAAGGAAAATGTTTTTAATAATTTCTTTGTTTTTAGTTTTAAACTATAGGAGTTATTTTGTGTACCATAATTGTATTAATAAATTTTCATTTAAGTTCATAATATAATTTATAGTTTAATTTTCCTTTTCTTTAACTCGAACATGAAGAACTAAATACTAAATACCGTATATACCTGGATGTGGGAATATCAGGATGCAAGTTGGCTAAGCATCAAAATGTTAAGAAATGTTAATTCGTCATGATTTGTATATGTTCCTCAAAAGAAATAAATAAACCACGGTTTCGTAAAACAGAACGTATTTTGTATTTTGCGTAAGACATACCAGGAAATTAAAAATAAAATTAATTATAAAATTTCTGAACAATTTCATAAGAATACTATGAAAGTTTTAATTTGTATTTTCATCTTAGATTATTTCTGGTCCATCGTACATAACAGTTTTCTTTATTCGATATACCATTATATATATATATATATATATATATATATATATATATATATATATATATATATATATTTATATATGTATATATATATATATATATATATATATATATATATATATATATATATATATTATATCATACCACGTGATCAATACCATATCAGTGTTTTATACATAATTTAATGAACAGTAAAATATAAGGGGTAAATAAAAGTTTAAACAAAATTTCATGAACAATAATAAGCTTTTATTTCGTTTGGAGATGAACGAAATGTCTTTAAATAGGGCAATAGAAATTGTTTATTTCAATATTTATGAAAATTTAATTAAGAAAAATACAGAATTTTTCCATTTTTGATTATAGATTTAGAGTTAAAGTTTACAGAAAAAAGACTAAAATTTGAAGACAGAGAGACGGGTGGGCAGATAAAGAACTCAAATCAATAGTTATTCGTGTGAACAAGGATATATAGTTTAGTAATTTTCGGAAGGTATCGATTCATGTCGTATTTGTAAAAGCATCCAGGGTTTTTTATGGTTTCGTAATAAAGTCTTTCCGTTCCGATTGTCCGCTTGGAGCGATTGATTAATGGATTGATTAATGTAAGACTTATCGTTTTAATTTTTGTTTTAATATTTACTCGCTTCCTTAGTATTATACATTGGCAAGGTTTGATACAGTCAGATGTTTACAATAAACAATTTAATATAAAAAATGTCTCTATACAAAATTTGAATAAATAAGTACATATAAGCACGTGCTTATTTTTGTTATTAACGTAAAGTCAATTCGCACAGAAAAACTTCCTTGCAAAATTTCGATACGAGGCGAAAACATACAGAACAAATTTAATTTAAACAAAAAGGAAAAGTAAACGTAGTAAGGCAAAAATAAAAGGTAAATTTAGATACTATTTGTTGGAGTAAAATTGCGAAAAGCAATTTATTTAATTTTAAATTTTACGTTTTACCATATAAAATGGTAAAAAGCGTTTACATGCTCAGATTATTTTACTGTAAAGAAATATTTTAAATGTACCTTTAATTTTCATTTATTCAAAAAAGCTAGATTTTAAGTGAAAGTAAGCCCGAGAGGCATAAGTAATCAACTGATGGTAAAATTTCACTTGAAGCAAAAATAAACTCGCAACATAACGCGATGTGTGAACTGGAACCTACGTATTTTTCCGACAATGGTAAACCAGTACTCACTAGCGAAAAATTTAAATTTTATGTTAGGTGATATCACTCGATTTTTAAGGAAACATTTTATCCCTTATCCAGATACATTGCATTACAAATTTTAAAATCCTTTAAAAAGTGTCAGAGTTTAAATTTTCGAACACCATTTACGGACGTCTGCTTAAAACGTCCAAAGAAAATATTACCTTATTTTTCGGGTAATTTCTTTCTGAGGAAGACAGAAAATAAGGCGAGACTGTGTTGGGGCACGGCTGCTTTTATTGAAAACATACCAATAGATTATCACTATGGTCACATAATCAATAATAATTTTGTCAAAAACTGGTTCATGTTCGCAGCATGATGCTTCAGTGTCGAGCGTCCGGAGTTTTTGGGCTTGTCATCTCTCGATCGTTTTTTCTTATAAACGTTTTCTATAAATCTTCTAGTATTTATTACGTATATTTCAAATATATTTTTTTTAATTTCATCGAAATTTTGATTATATATTAATAAGTCTTATATGTTCCGATTTTATTCATATTTTATTCTGCCTAAAAAATGTGTTAGCTCGATAAAAGCCGGACCTGGATAAAATTAATGCACGACAAGTGCACTTTTGCGCACTTAAAAATTCGCTGTAATTATTGAATGCAATAGTGTTTATATTTGTGTATATATATATATTTATATATATATATATATATATATATATACATATACACACACACACATACCCACAAACACACACATATATATATATATATATATATATATATATCCAGTTTGGAAACAAAAGAAGTCTTCGGCGTAAAAACTGAGAACATGTTATACAAACATTCACCCAAAATATCGAGTACCTGTTTATAATACATATTTAGACGTTCAAAATGTGATATATAAAATCTTTCCTTCAATAATGGTTTATATATATTCTATCATGAATTATATTAATATTTCTATCACGAATTTTAAATCTGTCTTATGCATTATACGGATTTACTTCGTTTTATATACAATTTTAAGAGAATTATAATTGTGAAGAAGCGTTTAAGGTATTGGGTGTCGAAAAGAAACTGAATAATGTAATGACAAAATATTGAACTGCATAGAAATGCCATCAACTAAAAATTATTATTCCAAAGTTAAACGTTTATAATATAGTCTATACGTTTACAAATTCCTTTATGTTAGTTGTAATAGTTACTTAGTTATTAAAAAACTAGCAATAAAAGAAACTTTGGAAATTATAACGTTACTAACGACAAATTAGAATTAAGCCTCTGAAGAAAGTTTTGTTTATTTAATTTTTTAGGATTTCGCACAAAAACATTACAGCGAATTGACATAAAATATTATACTTGTGTTCAGATTGACACATATGTGTAACATGTTCTTAAAATTTAATTTTTTTTAAAAAGAAAATCGAAATGCATACTTTATCCTTTTAGCTCTGAAATAATTATTGTTCTATCAAAATATTTTATGAAGACAACGTAAATAATATCAATAGCGACAAAGTTCCACGGAGCTAACTTTTACTTATTATTTATTATGACCTCTTTTATATTACAAGTAGGCCGACACAGACAAAAAAACCTTTTTATATGAAAAAACCAAGACAGCAAAGCTACATTAAAAAAATTTTTAGTGTATATATATATATATATATATGTATATATAATTATATATATATATATATATATATATATGTATATATATATATATATATATATATATATATATATATATATATATATATATTGCTAATCAACAAAAAGAATTAGGATTCATAAACTTTTTATTTCAGGGCAAAAATGGAATGGGCAGCTACTTTTACAAAACAAAGCATTAAATCTTTGAATTCTCAAGTAATTTTAATTAAACTGATAATTATTTTTTGAAATCATTGAAACTAAAAACGGGGCATTAATTGTTGAACGTGAATGTATTTTTATTATCAATTTCTTTTAATACACATTATTTATGACAAATCCAACAATGCAAAGCTCCCGGCAAGATCAGATTAATAAAACATTTGATAAAACCATTTTCCATTTCTCACATCACGCAGCCCGACTCACAACTTCCATCCCCTGTAGTTGATGAGAAATTATTTTCTGAGCCACAATTAATGGCTTTTGTAATTAAATGGGCATTTTTATTATTATTCATCGACATTGAGCATTTCCAGATTTTAATAGGCGTGAAGTTATGATATGCTGCCGTGAGTAATGCTCTTGTTGGAATTATGCTAATCTCCTAAATAAAATAGGGGAACATATTGAGTGCGATTGAAACTTCTCGCGAATGCCAGCAGTTAATTTATTATTTTCTCTTGTGTTGTGAAAGTATTTAAAAAATGGAAATAAAAATATTTTGTTTAATGCATCGATATTCAAAAATATAATCATTTATTAAATAACTGTCAATCCCCCAAAAAATTATTGAACTCAAGTAGTATATAGGGCCACCTATCTCACTAGTAAATCTCCAACACGAATACTGAAATAGAGAACTCCAGTGGAAATGTCAACCGGAGAGAAACCAAACATCATCCATATGAAAGTACTTGGGTGTGAAATTATGATTCATCTCCCAAAAGAAGGGGTGAGAAAAAGGGGTTCCCGAACATAGAAGGTAACTAATATAGGATATTTTGAAAATGTGAAAGAGTAAAGATTCAAAATATACAATTCAAGGAAAATAATAAAAAGTAGTGACTCACAACCTTAAACAAAATGTAAAAATGCGAGTCACGTGAGTCAAGTCGCCTCCGAGTTTCTCGATACACATTAGATTCACAGCCATAGATTGCGAGTCTGGCAAGGAAAAAAAATCTCTGAACAAATTCTCGTCAAGTTAGAATTCAAATTTACCAATTATAAGAATGGACGAGTCCAATACCTTTCAACATGACATTAAAACAAACCAATACTTACCCATACAACTACAGAGAAATGTTACTACCTGATCTAACTGAGTTTGATCCATAGAATGTATATTTGAATATTGATAACAAAAGTACTATAAGTGTTATAAAGGTAGTAAGTTTAAAAAATATAAATATATAGTCCTTAATTAAACATGTCGTGACTTGAGCAGCTATATTCAACAAAATAATTGTTATATTAATATTTATTTTCTATAGGCACTCAAATTTATACACAATATTTGTGTTGTTGAGAAAGCTTTACCAGCTCTAATTTAATAATTTATATATATATATATATATATATATATATATATATATATATATATGTGTGTGTGTGTGTGTGTGTATATATATATAAATTTTCAATATTCATTTATATTTGTCTGGTAACAAGACTGGATATAAGTTTTTATACTGTAAGTTACTTAAAAAATCTACATTCACTTTATTATATTTTTATCAATTAAAAATCGTTTTGATTTTGGATTGCAACATTGTTAATTTTTTCATATTTTAACGTCCTGCTATATTTTAAATAAATACTACATTTAAAAAAATTATCACCAAAACTCATTTCCCATCGACAACCAATATCTATTATTCTTACGGGATATTAAAAAAAAATGTTACATCGTGTTTAAAGTAAAAGTATAAGTTTTTAGCTTCGTGACAGTAATGTCTATATCGTGGAAGGAATTGGAAGCGATATGAGCTTGACCTAATCCATAATACGTACTGCCAACTGTATGCTACATGTTGTTATACAAAAATACAAATAGATATCTATACTCAAATACACACACAACACATACACAAACAAATACGTTTCACAAATACTATCTATTTGGCACTAAAAATTGCGTTTGCGTTAAAATATATGAGTTTGTTTTACAAACAATCACGGTAAATTTATGAAATCTTAGAATATTCCCCTGGATACCGATGTATTATTATTTTTAAGATATGTTTTAATTTAAGGACATATCTATATTTACACTTTAATAACTACTGTATCATTACTCCTGGAAGAAATATTGAAGACATGGAAATTGGGAACCTAGCAAAAGTTTTTCCTCGCAAAGTTTGATCAAAAGTTGTAGCAAATAAATTTAAAAGTAAAATAACATCATCTATTTAAATAAAATGTCAAATAAGCCAATAGAAGATTTTTTTAAGAGGTAATATTTGCAATATTCCTTTTCTGTTATGTAGCAAAAAAACCATTTGTTTTTTTCAATTAGTAGTTTTTGAACTGTAACATACATATTGTAAAACATAAAACACATAGCCATCCGTTCGTCGAATATAAGAGATTTTCCACTTTCTCTTTTACTCCGCTTTTAAGATTGACACAAAACGTGCCACCTTAAACCGAAAAGTAAATATACCATTAGAAATAGATTGAAAATAAATATAAAGTGATTATATCATGATATTTATAATCACTTTATCATGATATTTAATAATCAGTGGGAAGGGTTTTCAAAATATTTTCTAGAGACATATTTTTTAATTATCACTTCAGTATATTAGTCTAAGAGAAATACATTTTTAATTAATTTTTTTAAGCCAATAAAAATGAATAAACTAGACCAAATCAAAAAATATTAAAAATAGTTAATTATGTAGCCTGTCTACTAATATAGAAATCATTGCCTTTGGTTCCGGCGTACATTCGCTACGCTTATACTATAATGTTTCGGCTCGATCATTAGCTCTGATCCCTACCTGATGGAAATTGTTATCATTAATCCGTTTTCATTTTGCTCGGAATTTTTTTTTAACATGGGTAAAAACAATTTATGAAACTTCGTCGATCTGAAGGGAAATATTTTAAATTTTTGAAGTTATTAAGTTGAATGTGGATATTGTTCCTATTTTGTGAACTGTGTGGTTTTTAAGAATTTTCGTAATTACCCATAAAAGTTTAATGTAAAATACTAATTAATGTTACAGTTATGGTTAATATTACATTAAATATTGGTACATGATAAGGAAACTTTGAATATCTTGTAAATAATTGCTGTAAAATATCCGTATATGTTTTGCACATAATAATGTACGTTAATTTTAGTCAATTATTTTAACATAGCCATTTAAATATATAAGATGCTTATATTATTTTAAAGATAACTTGAAATTTTGTTAAATAATCTAAAAAGAAATTTTGATCATTTTTATTTATCTCATCATTTTTTTTTTTAAATTTCCAATAAATTCTGTTTTCAATTATTGTGCTAATATTTCTAAAAACCAAAATATATCCTTTTTCGCCGCAAATCTAAAAGTATTACACTTTTGCTGAAACTAGCAATAAAACGAAATATCAAATTGTGCTTAATCTAAAAGCGTAAGTTTGTAGCTTTCCGTAACATCACGCCTGAGATAACTCGACGCTCATCTCGCGAAACGCTGCGGAGGATTTGCGCATTTAGTGTAGTTCGTATAATGTATTCTCGTTATTTATAGCCTCGTTTAGGTTTCTGCACGTTTATCACTGGCTGGTCGAGGAAGGTTTATACGGTTTTCAGTGAAACAATATGATAAAAGTCTCTTTACGCTCTAGAAAACTGTGCATTTTCTTGGTTTGTGAATCAAATTTCATCTGAAACTCTATCGCAAAGAGAGTTTCTACGTAAAGTCATAAAATATGATCTTAAATATTTACATTATTTGAAACTATTCAAACATAGCCAACTATGGCTTATAAAGAAAAATTTTAAATTTCTTGCAGAACCCGCTTCTTATATGTATACATGTATATATACATGTGTATGTATATATATATATATATATATATATATATATATATATATCTTAAAATCAATATAACCATTTTCCTCCAGGAAAACTATGTTTATACCCACATGTCTTCTTGTCAAAGCATTATTGAATCATCATTTTTCTTCACTCTCAATAGTAATATTTTAATACTACTCTCCATAAATCCCCTCTCTCCAAATGTACAATAAACACTATCCATGAAAGCGACAATCACCTACTAACAGTCCCTTTTACGTTTGGAATGTCCTCATAAACAAAAATAACGGTATTTATAAATCCAACTCTATGACTCTGAATGTAACCTTTAGGTAAATAACTGTCAAAAAATAAAGTTTAATAAAACACAAACTTTTCATAAAGTGACCACTGTAAGATCGACTATTTGTTCTTAGGAAGAAGAAGGTACAATTAATGGTGAGAAATAGTGAGAATAGTGAAAATACGAATTAATAAACATAACGTTGATGGAAGAACCTAATAAGATTAAAACATTCAAAATTCCTTGAATAAAATAATGCCTTATATTACCTACTGGTATAATACCTGCTGGTAAAACATATTTCATCCCGCAATTTTGATTTGTGTGTGAAATTGAGTAACATTTTTGATAAAGATTTTTTTAGTTCTGACGACACGACTGACTTCTTGAATACATTGCTCTGAAGAAATTGTACATTGGTCAAATGCAAGATAATTAGGAAAAATTGTATAATATATCTTGTAATTAAATCATGATTTTTGAAATTTATTTTCATATAACATCCATAATTATTTTAATGATCCTGACATATTTATACTTACGATAATGTGCTGATTTCTTTTTTATTATAATAAAAGCCTTTTTATTAGTCTCCTAACAATAATAACAATGATATAAAAATATAATACTCTTTTCTTAAAATCTCCAACATCACTCACCTTTGACTACTGCAAACATACAAAGATATTGAATAATATCGTTCCCAAGAAAAGAATTAGTATTTACGTTTGTATTTCTATTTCTTTATGCCAATATTACCAAAAGTAAGACAAAACTATGTGCACATCAATTTTTGCTTTCTGAAAAGCATAAAAAATATAACCTCGTAATATGCCTGTATAAATTAGTCACTTACTAATTTTTACATATTTGAATACCGACCAGACTAAACTGCGTTTATTTAAATACGCCAACGTGAGTCAAGAATATAATTCACAATTTATATGTTATAAGAATATTTGAGAAAATATCGGCTTCCAATCTGTATTCCGGGGATAAAAATCGGATGAAATAAAGTTTTAGCAGACCCTTGGTAAGAATGTAAAAATAATGTTTTATTTGAGTTGGCATGATTCAATTTTCTTACGTAATTTGTGTTGAAAAGAGAAACTGAAGTCAAAAGTGACCAAGATATTTAAAGGTTACATTTACATTTTTTTCAAATTAAATGCATAGACTCCAATGTTTTTAATGATGAAATGTGAACTAAAAGAGAAACTAATAATAATAATTTGTTTATTTATTATTATTTTTATTTGTTATTATCTTATTTTAGTAACATTAGAAAAGTGGGAATTATTAGAAAAAACTTGATAAACTTTCCGTCAGTTAAAGCAATTTTCTAAGTGATATGTAAGTTGCTATATTTGTTTAATGTAAGTAAATAATTTTTCATTCCAAATTAATCTAAAATTTAAAAAAAAATCTAAATTTATTTCAAATTAATCAGCAGGAAGGAAATTACAGGCAACGTCCGAAATGTCAAAAATAACAGAATATAATGGTGCTTTTATACGCACCGTCTTCCCAACCATTCCGTATTTCTTGTATGGAAATGTAATTTTACAAACTTATCGGAGACGCATTCGTCAAACATTTGTAAATATCCTTTGTTTTCAATGTTTATTCATTTTATAATATCGTAGGTTTTTTATACGATCTCCAAATGAAATTGTTCGTAAAATATTTTAAACAGTACGGAGTTTGTTTTTACGGGTAGAGTTCACACTATATATACCGAAGAGATCCATACACCGTCAGGCATATATTAACACGTAAGGATAAACTGTTTGTATTAAATTATTAACAAATGGAAATACCATTTTTACCATGCATTTTTTTCAACTGATATGCAACTTCAACCACGGTTTGCTTTTAAACCTAAACGTATTTTTTTAATAAAACGACTACATCATTTTACTGAACTAATAAAATATATAATAATGTTACATCGATATAATCACATATACAATAATAACTTATTAAGCCTGAACCTACTAGTGACTTTAAGCAATTTTGAAGTAATTGCCAACAAATAGGATTTTCGAAAATTTTTGTTCCACATGCAAGAATTGTCCTTTATCACCAAACGGTTAAGTTATATACTCCGTGCCAAATGCAGAACAAAAATAATTAAAATGTAAACAGTCTAAAATAACGATAATTTAGCGATTATTTTTGCGGGGACAAATCATTTTTCTTGTTGGAAAATCTCTTAACCATGTTGCAAATTGAAGAGCATAAAATTTATACGGATGTCTATGGTTCACGTTTATCTACTAACATTTTGTCATAAAAAACCTTTTTTCATTGATTTTCATAAACCTCTACTGGGTGCTATCACAATACTTCCGTCATTTTAATGCATAAAAGTAAAAATCAAGCTATACAAACTACATAAATATTATAAAATATCTTAAAAACTATAATGAGGTAAAATGAAACAACCCTTCCTCTGATACTGTTGTCGTAAATATTATATTGTATTAATAAACCGGCTGTGTCAATTAACAAAGTTATTTAATTGTTTATATATAATAATTGAAATACAATTTCAATTACATAAGCGACGTCTTTATTTATCATGTTGTATATAATTTCAAAAAACATGTCGCTTGAGTAAAATTTGTACTGGGAGGATTCTGTGTTCACTTCGGCGTTTAAGAATATATGAGCTTACATCGTACTGCTATCAAAAGTACTTCCAAATATTAATATTGTGCTTACATATACCATGTAACAATATATTTACGTTGTATTGTTTCAACATAAATATATTGTTACATGGTATATGTTTCAGGGACGTAAAAATATGGTGCATATTTCAAAAATTATAAGATCTGCGACAGTCGCTATAGTTTTTTTGTAATCTTCCATTCAGATTTTCTGAACCCTGTTTTTTCATGATTTTTGTGTCTGTAGTCTCGGAAGCAAGGGGACGGAATATTATATTTTTGAATATTGTTCGGAATGTCTTTTTAAATATGCCAAAATATTCATTTCAAATTGGGAAAAATATTTTTGTGTTCTTCATAAAAAATGTGTTTAAATTATAACCCCAGGACATGCAAAACGGTAAAAATATTTTCTTTAAGACTTTAATTTCCCTTTTTGTATTGTCATACGAATCGTTTAAGAAAGTTTATCGTGTAAAACATATGCAAAATAGGTACTATGCGAACTTTCAAGTTTCTACGTCAGATGATTTCTAACGTAGAAACTTGAAAGTTCGCATAGAATGAAGTTCCCGTGAAAAATATTTAAAAATTTATTACATCTAGAATATCTGCTGCGGTTCTCGTTCTAGGTTTGCGTGGACTTTTTAAGCACATTTTTTTGTTTTAGGGTGAGGAGATTCCAAAATAAGGAAGGAACATATTTTTAACATATTTTTCAGTGTATCGCTGAAAGTACAGCATCTGAAAAAAACATTTTTGAGACTCTTATAACTGGCCTTTTCTAACGATAAGATATAAGAAGATTTGAAAATAAGATCAGTTCATAATTTACCCTAACTACATTTTCCAAACGAATATGTTTGGATTTTAACTATTACGATACAAACAGGTTAATATTTTGATTACTGTGCCTAATTTCAAGTTTCTATATCAAGCCGTTTTTAAGAAAAATGATTGTGAGGGGCGTACAGACAGAAACGTAGGCAATTCTACAAGAATTGTTATTTTCAAATATGGAAGCCGAAAAATAAGGAATTCAGAGTAAAAGACGTTTTATCCTTTATTTACTTTTGTGAAGACAAAGATATTTAATTTTCTTACGGTTTGTCTGGGTAAACAGACGCACATTATTTTTGACTTGCATCAAGAAATGTTTTTGGACAAATTAGCAAGAAATATTTACCAATAAAAGCATCATTTAAGTTCTTTGCTTCAAAATTGTACGATGTTTATTAAATTTTTATCATATTCAAACTTACCAGTATAAAAATAGGCTTAAAAAACCTTATGAAATATTTGTAAATCCTATTTTGTCAATAAATTAAACAAATACGAAAAAATAATGTCGTCTTGTGCGCTTCTCTTAACGCGTTTATCTTACATTAAAAAATAACTGTAAACAAAAAACAAGCAACATTAAATTACTAATATAATTTTAATTTCTTACAAACTTACGCGATTTGATGTTTAAAACAATTATTAAGGTTTTGAGTCTTTCCACGCTAAACCGCGCAATAAAAACTTCCGTTTCCGATTCTAAAAGGAAATAACCTAATTCCTAACATATGTGGCAAGAATATAAAAGAAAATACCAACTCGTGCCTAATTTTAAAGCATATTTTTTCAGCTTTGTAGAACTTCATACTTGAGATAATTTAACGCTAATATTGCAGGAAACTGTGGGGCCCTTTTGATTTCTTTCTAACACTCGTTATTTCAGACAGTTCAATTCGATGCGTCGATCGGAAAATTTTATAAAATTCCTTTAGTACAGTAAAAAAATCTTATATTTTTTTCATTTCCGCATCCACATTCGACTCATGACTGCACGATAAAAATAAATTGATGAAATGACTTAGGTTTAAGTTTAAATGCCCATTTTGTTTCGTCATTTAGGTTTATAAATAGTCCAAGTTTTGCTCTCGTTGTCAATCGAATTGACTTTTGTTGTTTTTAAGGATTACCTCTTTATTTATTTTCTGCGGTATTTTGACCCTAGCTGATTGATCTTTTTTTTGTTATGTAAATATAAATGGTGTATAAAATATTTATTAATTTATTTGCATTTAAAAAAAAATTGGTTACATTAGCTTGTTGCAATTTGTCACGTTACTAGGTAAAAGATAGGATATGATAATATTTTGCTTTTAAAAAATGTATTAAAATAGGGGAAAAAATAAATCGCTTATCTATTTATCAAAGTAGTAATAAAATAGCGTAATATATATTTTTTTGTCCTTAATGAAATGTGATTGAAATATAGATTAATAAAAACAGTACTGAAACAATTTACAACACATATTGAAAAACAAGCTAATTATGTGCTTCTAAATTTAATAGTAAACATGAAGTGTGGATATCTGTACGTCTCATTAGGTCTCATAGAATACAATGAGCATTACAAGAAATGATAACACAATCCATTATTACCGGGGGTGCTCTGAATTTTTACCATACTTTTCCACTTTTATCTTAAATTAATGAATATTGAAGTAAATAAATATTATCAAACACGCTATTTAAGATAGGCAGACTTTACTTTACTCAATTTTTTCTTTCTTAAGCGGTGACGTTTCCATTATATGAATATTATTTTTCCAGTGATTATTTGTAAAACGTCAATGAAAATAAGGTTGAATATATTTGGCGTTAATTTTGTAGAAACTCATTATTCACAATTAAATGAAACTACGTGATGTAGTATTATTTCTACTTTATTTAAGTTCTTTACCACGACCTAGGTTTCTTTGTATCCCAACATCTTCAGGCGGGCTACTAGCAAAGATCTGTCTTTGCTAATAGCCCTCACGAAGATGTTGTAATACGAATACAACGAAACGTAGGTCGTGGTAAAGAACTTAAATAAAGTAGAAATAATACTACATCACTTAGTTTCATTCAATTGTGAAAAATGAGGTTTTTACCACCATAAGAGAGCATAATACTATTTTCCCTTCCTATATGCTAGGGAATATGGTCTTAAATTACAATTATTATAAAACAATGAAAAATTAAATATATCTAAAATCAATATTTTATTACAATTAATATTTTTTAATAAATCATTAAAGATAACGTATATATTTGTCCTTGTTATTATTTTGAGAAAAAAAAGTTATTTGTTGTATATATAAAAAGTAGAAGTTAAATAAATTAGTCAATACATTCCAGCTAACAAGTTATTTAATGTGACTTTATTTCAACTGAACTTATAAACGCGAAAACAATTTGTGTTTATATGTAACAATATTTAAGGGCCACATGTCTGCTTAAGGCTATTAACTGCATGATATACATTTTAACGTCAGTTTTTCCTTCTGTGAATCTCTAACTACTAAGCTAATTTCAATGCAAAAATACAATACTGTGTAAGTTTTTTAAATTTCACCACAATTACACCATCATTTTTTCTTTACACATTAGGTGGTTACATATTTTAAGTAAGCTTAATAACTTTTTGTTTAAACTCATACTAATTATTAACTATTACAATATACTTTTACTTCCCTGTTCAATTTTCCACATTATATGTAACTCGTTGAGAAAAAAAACGTTTATGAAGTTCTACTCTAAACTATATTTATTCGTTATTATCGTACTGGCTTTCTACTGTGCCGCAAATAGTTTTTACATCATTTTAGTATTTTTTAATAAAATCCCCGCAATTAAGAAATTAATTATCAATTACTAAATTAATTGACGAGAATTTTGTTATCAATGCATTTTCATCCAATTTTTTGTAATTCCAGTTATTTGCATACGACATTTGAAAACAATCGCCAAATTATTACAATTTTTCAATTTACACGTTCGTATCTTTGAAATTGTATACATACACTTCTCTTCAAAATAACACTTGGTTCACTCATATTGAATAATTGTCCCAGAAGTATCAAGTTTATTTTGTGTTTATTCATTTGCACGTGCGCTGTTTGCCACAACCGACCATCACAAATCTGAGAATATTGCGGCAAAACTTTCATTATTTCTTTTTAAAACGAAATTTGTAAAAAGTGGGGGCGCTTTACATGTTTTTGGTTGAGTTACGGAACTGTGGAATTACTTTGAAAAGAAACTGTTATTCATTTACCCGCGATTCCCTTCAATCATAAAAATCTAATATTGACTTGTATGAAATGTGACATTAAACAGATTTAAGATTCCTGGCATATATATTTAATATAACTTTGCACCCGCAACGTGGCAAGGCACCATGTGTACATGTGTACACGCTATTAATCTGGCACATAAAACATCTTTTTATTATCTACATCGAACTTTCAACATTTTTTACTCCATTTATTCGTTTTAGTACTATTTGATATATAATTGAATATATCTTTACGATAGTTTCTTTGTGCTTTAACAATTTCTAAAAACAAAACTTTCTCATTATATGATGAATAAAAAAATTAAACATCAATTTTAAGATATAATTTAATTAGGTTTCTATTTGTATAAAACGTTCGCAGAAAATATTGTGGGAAAACATTAATAGGAACTAATAATTATTTTACTTTTGTTTAAAGTAATTTCTTATACAACCCTCAAAAAGTAAAATACGATACAAAATGAAATTTTATCGCATTAATTTTGTCTAAAATTCGAAATTTGGCGTAAGTTATTAACAGGAAAATATGTCAACCTTTACCTTTTATTTCGCTAAAGGTGATAAATGTGTCGATATTACATAAATACCCTTCTTAGCGATTGATGGTATATTGACTATCTATCCCTTTTTTCCCACAGTTTTACAGAAGATTAAAATAGAAGAGCACAAATTGAATTTCAATGTAAATTTCATTTCAAGGTCAAGGTTGTTTATAGTTTGTAGACTAAAATTATGGCCGTTTCAAAATATTTAACATCCATAATAAACCCAAATATCTCAGATTTTAAAAATGTAGCATACATTAATATGACATTTTTGTTTTACTTTTCGTTTGGATAAATTAATGTTTCCTTCTAAGTAATTATATTACTCTAATTTTAATTTGATTTCCAAATAAATCTTAACGGTTTATTTGCTATTTAATATAGCAACTCTCACACATGTCTAGAATTAAGTATAAAGAATAAGAACATTTGAACTTTTCGAACGGATATTTATTTGTTTTTGAAATGGAAGCTTATTTGTGGTATTGAATGTGCTTCACTAGTTTTTGTTAAGTAATATTCGCAATACGTATTTTAGCGAGTGGAATTAATAAATATGTCATTTTTTAATACGAGCGAATATTTGGACACGATTTTAATATATACCGAATGCAATAATAATACTGGCGAAGCTTATAGTTTTCATTTAAAGCTTATAATATAGCTTGTAGTTTATTATAACTTATAATTTAAATTGATTTTGCATTACAAATATGAGCTCGAAACTAAACAGTGAAATAGAATTGGTAAGAAAAGGTTTCTTGCAGGACCATATAGCAATATCAAATATGTTTCAATAATTTTTCTAATCATTTAAAGTGAAATACTATGCAGTTAAAAAATTGCACCGAGGATCGGAAAAAACTCTTGCTCATGTGTAATGGAGACACGAAAATTCGTTAAATATTTAATTTCATTGAAATCTGTTTAACTTCCTTTGCTTCATTGCAATATGAAATTAAGGTCTCTCTGAAATATCTCGTTATCGTAATTTCACTATTATCTACGCAACGTAACAAATGATCTAGGCACAGTAGACATGTCATGGTAAGGAATCGACATTGTTCAGGAAAGATAATAATATTCAAGAGCTAATTTTTTTTCTAATAACTTTGTAAGAAAAAAAGTGTTATGCATATGTGTTAAATATCGTATTCCTTAACCCAAAATGAGCTACTGCCATCTATGTATATTTTTGAAAATGTTACGTATGAAATTAGGTTTTGAAATTATCATTTCAAGAGATTAAATAAATTTCACGGTACGGCTGTTGATATAAAATTCATCCTTCGATTTTGATCTGTCCTTATGAAGAGATCTTACGCGCAACTTCAATGAAATCGACATAAGTTAAAGACGACGAAGTTCCTTTTGGTTTCAAAGTCAAGACCTGCATGAATTCCAGCTGAACATTGTCATTATACCTGAAGTGAGCTACTTTAAGAACAATGCAAAGGCCAAAATTCTGACAGTAAATTTAGTATAGAACAATACTATATGCCGTCTACAATATTCCCTACAACAAGGCACTCCATGGAGCTTTTGTTTTTGTTAAACAATTTGAGTATTAAAAATTGTCCTCAATCTGCTTGGTCCCGAATTTTTAGAATAAGAAAATATTATGTATGAATTTAGTCCAGGATATTCCAAGCGGTCCCCGGCAGTTCCAAATCTCCTGGACTTTTATATTTTTCTTCTAAAATTTTTAAAGTATACACGTCCCTAAGGCATACAAAATATGGGGAATATAATAATCCGAACGATACGGATTTTGATGTTTTGGGTGGTATTTCCATTCTTCTATATTTTTTTTTAAATTTTCCGTATGTAGTGCGTGTTTGTCGTATGTAGTGCGTGTCAATAAGTGTCAATTTTCCCTTAACATATTTGGTTATTTTAATATAAGTTTATCTTTATCTTAAAGGAAAAAGAGCCAATTTATCTTGTTTCTTAACAAAGTTTGTTTTATGTGTTTTTCTAATACTCTCAATAAGACCCACCACAAATTGGGATAAAAATGAATAACTGATTCGAATTAGTTTCTCGGTTTTCTTTATTACAGATTAGCCGTAATAGGGAAAATTAATTTAATTTTCATTTTATGAGATAATTTTAGTATATTGCCATTTTCCATTTCAATAGATCTAAGAACACACATGACCTAATTTTGTTTGAATTACTGTGCTAAGAATTTGAAATTAGATTTTAACTTAAACTTCTAAATGATTATTAGATGCATAAAAAATATAAACTTTAATTATACTTAATACACATAGTTATGTGTTGGGTAAACTTATAAGAGACAAAGTTCCTAATAAGGCCAACAATTGATGTTTTTAAATTTGCCTGTTAATACGGAAACGTAACAAAATGTGGTAATTGTTTCTAAGATCAATATTTTTTCACTCTGATGCTAATTTTCTTTAATTACGAAATTCCCCGATTTTTGTAATATTTTGCGAAAAGTGGCCCTTGTTAGGCGACTCTACCTAATTTCAAAAAATAGTCAATAGTCAAACTAAATTTCGTTACGATTTGATTTTACATACAGATTGACACATATTTTTTTATTAACAATGTCAAACAGTGCCGCGTTATTTTATATACCATATAATTTAAAAAAAAAAGGAAATTATTCAAATATGTAAAGAAATAACTTACTAAGTATACATATATCTCTTCGTGCATCGTATACTTTGTGCTTTCAAAATTGTATACACAGTGATAATTTGGTTAGAAAAATCCTATTCCAAATGTACTTACATAAACTTCGTAAGATACACACTCTGAAATTGGGAAATTATAGACCTACATACCTTTTTGAAACGGTCTATGCTGCACGCACTATAATGGAATTATTTTTGCGTGCCAGACAACAGCTACGTGCGCCACGCGTGCGCCACGCCCACTATTCTATCAACGCCCACCCCCATATTTTTTCTAGCGCCGGTCTGCCTCTTAAGCAGAGTCACATATTTTACTTATTTTTTTAAACTTGGGTTTAGGTGAATTGTATAACAGTGAATTTATTTTTGTAAGCTAGAAATAAAATGACATCTATATAACTTCAACAAGACAATTATTCTCAAATATCTAATTGTATACGACAATTGTAAAGAATGATTTAAATGTTTACGTAAAAAAGCTTTCAGTCCACTCCATACAAGGATAACTCAGAAATCTTAAAAGTCAACGTTTTCTATAACTGACAACAGAGAATTGAAAACTAGTAGGAATTATTACCAACGCAGGGAAGAGGAATTGTGAATCAAAACTTTGTTTATTGAATACTTTTCCTTAAATTTACTGAAGTAGAACTGAAAATGCGTCAGTAAGTAGTCAGCTATTGTTAAAAAAAATTAACGAATTAACTAACAGCTCTCAATTGAATCTTATTTAAAACTAAAAACGTAAGTTATATAATTTTTCAGATACAAGAAACTGTTTACGATTAAATTAAATTGTACTATCAGCTATCTAAGCATCTTTTACATATCGTAATAATACTTCAAAACTAAGACTTGTTGGGTACTTGCTGATTTTCATCAGAAAAATCTATATAGTGTTAGGAAAAAATAGGATTTTATACATTTGTTCTATATTAAATTTACTGTTAGAATTTTGGCCTTTGTATTGTTTTTAAAGCAGCTCGCTTTAGGTATAGTGCCAGTGTTTATCTTGAATTCGTGCAGGTCTTGACTTTGAAACCAAAAAGAACTTCATCGTGTTAAACTTATGTCGATTTCATTGAAGTTGCGCCTAAGATCTTTTCATAAGGACGGATCAAAATCGATGGAGGAATTATATATCTATAGTCGCACCGTGAAATTTATTTAATCTCTTGAATTGATGAACGTAACGTTCTCAAAAATATACGTAGATGGCAGTAGCTCATCTTGAGTTAAGTTAAGTTAATACGATATTTAATACACATGCATAACACTTTTTTTGTTACAAAGTTATTAGAAAAAAAATTTGCTCTTGAATTTTGTTCTCTTTCCTGACCAATGTCGTTTCCTTACTGTAAAGTGTCTATTGTTCCTAGTCCATTTGTTACGTTGCATAGATAATAGTAAAAGTACGATAACGAGATATTTCAGAGACGTTAATTGCATATTACAATGAAATACAGGAAGTTAAATACATTTTAATGCAAATAAATATTTAATGACTTTTTCGTGTCCCAATTACACATGAGTAAGATTTTTTTCGATCCACGGCGCAATTTTTTAACTGCATAGCACTTCACCCTAAATGATTAGAAAAATTATTGTAACATATTTGATATTGCTATATGGCCCTCCAAGAAACCTTTTTTTTACAATTCTATTACACTATTTAGTTTCAATCTTACATTTGTTATGTGAAATCAATTCTGTCATATGACTTTTACGTTAGATTATTTACGTCCGTAAGAAGTATGTAAAAACCCACTCTAAATTATAATTTAAAAATTATAAAATGTTTTCGCATACGTTTATACTCATTTTCAGTTTATATACAGACGACAGTAACATATGGTTAAATGGAATTTTCAGTTAAAACTGGATTAAAATTTTATATAAAAAAAAAGTATATATATTTATATATATATATATATATATATATATATATATATATATATATATATATATATATATATAGTTAAAGGCATAACGTCTTCCCGGACTTCCCAGAGAATAAAAGGAAAAACTTATACGTGCTTCCAAATTGTGTATAATATTATATTATCTCAATTGACACACGTCAGAAAAAAAATATAGTGTTATTATGAAAACATGCAAGATTTTTTGCGTATCTTATTTCGTATATATTCATTTCCAAACCTTCCACTCTTCAATAAATATGTGTTAACTATTCCAACATAAGTACATCGAAGACCAAGAAGAAGATTGAAGAAAATATTATTTGTACCTCTTTAATAAGAGAAAAAATATATGTTTTTTGGAATATCTTTAAAAAAATGAGCATAAAGTAAAAATATGAGAAAAAGTACTCCATGTGGGAAATGAACCCGTTCATATAATTGGACACTCATGTTATTATAAACATAAAATTATAATACCTGATTTTAGATCGAAAAACTAACATTACTAAACTCCTTGTCGGATTGATTTGCCTAACGTTTGTTAATAAACTACTTATAGCATTTTTGCTTTATATAATGTGTATGATTATTTTTCATCACCTAATATATTATTTATTTTAAAACTAGCGACCCGGGCCGGGTTTGTATGGTTATATGATGGAAAGGAAAATTAAGCAATAAGATGTAATAAAGCAATGAGTTATTTATTCGACTGTTGTGTAGAGCTTGTAGCTTAGATAAAACAACGACGTTGATTTTTTTGCATAAGTATTTTTTTTTAGAATTGAATTTATAAAACAACGCAAAGATTATTAATTTTTAACTACAAATTTTCGTGAAATGTATTATAATACGAATCATAAAATAATTCTTTAAAGATTATTTTCATCATCAGAAGAAGATTATTTTCATATACAGAATCAGAAGACGTATCTTTATGGACAAAGCGATTGCAATGCATTAACGTTACGTTGCTTGGATGTGGATGGTATCCGATACACTCTGAAAATAAAGATATTTTGAAGATCAGATATTATAGGTTCTGAATTCAAAAAGGCGTAATCTGGAATAGCATCAGGGTTAAATAATATAAGATCTATGGCTTTTAAAGGTGACACTCTATTCTGAAGAATTGCAAACTTTGGCCAATCAATTCCTAACAGCCTACCGAATCGGAGACAACTGAGTTTTTAGTTTGGATTGACCTTAATAAAGTTATGGCAGCTTTCATCCAAACCTGACTTTTTAAATGATGAAATTTCATACTAAAATAAATTGTACATATTTTTACCTCTTTTCTGTTAGTTGAAAACGTTTGGATTGGTCTATTGGTTATAGTCCATATATTTAACATGAAAACACTTCAACTTTTGCTACATGACAGAGAGCCACATATATTTACTACATGGTGGACAGCCACAATAGACTGATATAAACAATAAATTTGGTATTTGACTGATGTCGATATTTTTTTAACTTTTACCATCTGATGGACAACCACAATAAACATATAATACATACATATAATATACACAATAGATTTGATATTTGACTGATGTTGATATTTTTTAACTTTTACCATATGATGGACAGCCACAATAGACTGATATACACAATAGATTTGATATTTGACTGATGTTGATATTTTTTAACTTTTACCATATGATGGACAGCCACAATAGACTGATATACACAATAGATTTGATATTTGACTGATGTCGATATTTTTTAACTTTTACCATATGATGGACAGCCACAATAGACTGATATACACAATAGATTTGATATTTGACTGATGTCGATATTTTTTCTAAAAATGTTTTAGAGCTGTAGAATAGGGTTGTATGAAAAAAATAATGCATATAACAAACAATTAATCAAAACTTCTAAGTAGGATAGGTAGTAAATGTTTTTGTTCATTAAATTGAAAAGTTATTATGAATTTAGTTTCTACACAAAAAAATGAGAAAATTATAATATGCAATATACAACTTTAACAAAATATTTAACAAGATACTAAAAATATTTAATAAACTCACTATAAGTGATTTATATTAATGCTCAATAAATGGTCAGTGACGTCATAAATCTGTTATATGTGTGCAACAAATGTGTGCGCCTGTATATTACCGAGCTAAAGCGGAGAGCAAGAGTCGGTGTGTATCTATATTGCACACCGTCTAATATATATATATATATATATATATATATATATATATATATATATATATATATACACAGCTATATTGCGCACTTGCTCTGATTCAAGCGCGCGTACGTCTTTTCTACGTATGTATGCGCCTGCCTATTACAAAGCTTTAGTAAAAAGCCAGCGCGGTGTATTATTTATGTGTTTTTAATCTAGGTGAATATTTTTATCTCCCTAATATATAAATTTTGCAAGTATGCCGAAAAGAGAAAGGAGTCGTGAGTATCGGCGAAAAAAAATTTAAAAAACACAAAAAGTTCTACGGAACATGTTCGTGAGTTTCGTGCATGTCAAAAAAATTATTAAATAAACAAAATAATAGTTCTAATGTGAATAATAACACTGCGTTACAAATGAAAAAAAAATTAAGTGCCCGCTTTGAAATGTCATGTTTTCCTATTTATTCCTATCGTTTAGTAAGAATACATACATATTTTCTTTCCATAACGTCTCATTTTTTTTCCGTGAGGATATGACAAATTATGCTAAAAATTTAAATATTCAAACATAATAAAAAGAAATCTAATAAAATGTACCTGATTTTTTTTCATTAATCGAGTTTATTTTTTATCATTTTGGTATAAAAAATACAAGAAAAATCAATGCTTATAATTTAAACCCAGAATACCTTTAATTTTAATTTTGTCTTTTGTGTTTTGAAGGATCTTCTCGTTTTAGACGCCAACAGTAATCGCCTAGCATAGTTGTGTCCCAATGGCCTTGAAATCGTTCTTCAAGCTTCTTTATATCTTGGTGCCTCCTCCCTGCTCTCCTGCCTGAACTTCTCGCCCTGCTCCTCACTGACAGCACCAAGATTAAATGGAAAAAAAGAAAAATGGAATGAAGAAAGTGAATTTTTAACCACATTCTACAACCCAACTTTTCGTATGCTTTTAACATATTAACTAGCTGTTCCGCATTTTCGGCTCTATGGTTTCCTAAAAACTCTTTTGCAACTGCTTTCAGTGATAACCAGGCATTGAGTTCCTTGTCAGTAAGCTTTTTGTCAAAATTCGGATCTTTCATCAATGTGCGTATTTGTGGTCCCACGAATATCCCTTCTTTGAGTTTTGCGTCACTTAACTTTGAAAATACCGTCTTCAAATATAAAATTCCATCTCCCTCCTTGACAAAATTTTTCATCAGACCAAGTTTAATGTGGAGTGTTGGTAAAATTATATTTTTAGGGTCTACTAATGGTGCATGTTTTACATTAGCTTTTCCGCAAACAAACTCTGATCTTTCAAGCCATAATTTTGTAGTATAGTGCTTTTCAATGGCTCGGCTGTCCCACAAACAAAGAAAACAACAGTATTTACTAAATCCGCCCTGTAGTCCGAGTAAAATAGCTACAACTTTGAGATCAGCGCATACTTTCCACCTAAAATCTTTGAATTTTATCAAATCTAGTATTGATTTAATATTTTCATAAGTTTCTTTTAAAACAGTTGAATATGCTATTGGTACTGACGCATACTTGTTACCATTGTGCCACAATATTGCCTTCAGACTTGTTTTTGAACGATCAATGAATAAACGCCAGTCTTGTGTCACGTAAGGAATATTCAACTCACTCATTAATGTTTCTATATCGTTACAGTAACATATGTTTTCAAAATTTTGAATAAAATGAAGCCATTTCTTTATTACGTTTCCGTTGCACAGATTCTTTTGTGTTAGGAGCCAATAACTTCCATTCTTTTAATCTAGATCCTAGTAATTCCGCTTGCCGAATTGATAAATCTAAGTCTCGTATCAAATCATTCAATTCATGTTGATTTATCAGATGTTGACGGCCCAGAGAACTTGTAGAAGGTAAATAGTCAGGATATTTGCTGTGTCGTCATTATATTCTACAAGATTTGGCAAAGCTGGCGCTTCTAAAATCTCAGTTTCATTTTTGGTAGGAGGTAATGGAGGAGGCATTTCTTCTCTGTAAGGTACTGGTTTCGACATTGAAGGAATGTCAGGACAATGAATGTTGTGCTTGATTTTCTTTAAAAAGCCACGTATGTCAGTCATGCAAAAGTAGCAATCATTAAAATGATTACTAGGTTCACTCCATAAAGCTGGTACGGCAAATGGCATTGACGTCTTGTTTCCATTTATGATATATTTCAAGATATGAGAGTAGCATAGCACGAAACACAAAAAAACTGTGGTATCCATGGTTTATCTTGATTAATAGCACGTCCAAAATAAAGTAAATATGCACTTCTCACTTTTTCGGAAACATTTTTTGTTTGTGATTTCACAATGTACTGTCCACAAACGTAACAAAACTTATTTGGTTCATTTTTGCAGTTGCGACGGCCACTTAGTTCAGTATACATGTTGAATTTTTAAATAAATATGTTTAGACATATCGAGGTTATCGAATAGAAATGATTTATGAATAAAACAAAACAATAAAAAAGTATAACACATCGAAAACCTCAACTGTTTCTTGTACGCCTGAAGTGAGGGTAGTTAAAATAATGATTGACATGTACCTCGAAAACTAGACGTGATGGATACCACATATATTTGGAACATTTTATCTGTGACTCTATTACCTATTCATTCCAGCTATCAGTTTAACGGGTACCAAAATCGTGTAACGCAGTGTAATGTGTCTGATGTATCAAATAGTAAGTACTTGGATATTTTCTAATATTTCTAATCCTTTTTCAAGTAATTCAGTTCTAATTGTAGCAATTTACACTTCTCCCAACCAATCAATAAATACAATTTTTTAATTCATACACGAAAATTTATTCAAGTACATCCCTGAAGTATCGCGAATTCTCAAAAAGGATTACGATAAATATCCATTGATTTTAAGTGGGGATTTTAATGTGAATTTTTCGTCAGATGCAGCGCTCCTTTTAATTGAGTTCCTCGACACAAAATTTAATTTAAAAATGTGCAGCAGTCAAACTCAATTAACAACTATTTCGAAAACATTAATTGACCCTGTATTTCAAAGGTAAATAGATCAAATTGAAACTAAAACATTTGTTTCCTATTTTAGTTACCATAAGCCTATCGTGTCATTTGTTCAAAGTGAAAATATGGAGATAAACTAAAATGTAATGTAATATATATTAAATAAAATGTAAAATAACTTTTAAACGTGGTAAATATTATTTAAACTTTTAAACGTAGTAATATTATAAAAAATAGGCAAAACAATTATCCTACTTCTGATACTCTATATTTATCTCATTCCCTCGTAGGTTCTTTTCTTTTCTGAAGTTCAAGCAATTTTTTTATTCTGTAGGGACAATATAAACATTTTCCTATAAGACGAGAACATTCCAGTGATAAATGGGTCGTAACCTAAAAGAGGCTTTAAATAACGACAGTACGTAGTATGGACTATGCCTAGCACATTTAGCACATAGCTTTCAAATCCTTCCACGAGATGAGCGTCAAATTACTTCAGGCGTGATATCCCACGAAGCAAAAAATTTATACTTTTGCATTAAACGCGGCTTGATATTAATTTCTTCGAAATTTTCAGTAGAAATTAAGCAATTTCCGTTGCGGTTGGAAAAAGAGTTTTTGTATTAATATTTTCTGTTTGTGGTGTTTACTTGGATGATGACAGCACATAAGAAATTCAATAATATTACATTTCGGGTAATAATGATTCAAATTGATTAGATCATTTAAAACCAAGTGCTATTGATTACACTTCGTTTATAAGGAAATTGTAATGAAATAAATTATACTGAGTCACATAACCTTAAAAACACGAATTGATCTTGAAAATGTATTCAACCTTTCCCCCCTTTCTACGAGTAAAGTTGCGATTTAACTCGTAAATCAAGTTAAAATGTTTGGTAATCAGTGGTATCGGGCATAAAAGAAACTATATTTCTACCAAATTTACGATTCGTCACAAATTTGTTAATCCGGCACGATCTTAAAAAAAATTACTCAGTAGTTTTTACCAGATGCATTTTCAAACACACAAGAATTCGAAAACAATATTTTTATATTGTATTACTTTTATTGTGTGCTCTAAAATCTTTCGTCCATTAATATTTTCAATGTACATATAATAGTGTAATATACGCCTACATTAGGTACTTTTTGGAATGGTGTTTTACTTATTCTCAAGTGCCATCGAAAATCAGTTCAAAACTGATATTTATCAAATGAATGATTTGCATGTAAAGATCCTTAACCATTTATTGTTGAAAATACTCTAACTCTTCGTGCTAAATTACTTTCTACACTCGTTTTATCGTAATATTTCTGCTATTCCAGCATTTAGAACTGAATTACTTCGAGTTTTTCAACTACACTCTTACAAAGTATAGAATCACGATGATATCGAATATGGAGAAAATATATATTTTCTCCTGTAACTTATGTCATCCCCATTAATCATTTATCAGAGTGCAATAAATTTTGCAATTGTTTTATACGTAATTTTGTTTAATTACTGATGGATTTATTTGTGAGAATTCAAAATAAAAAAATAATCCAGCAAAATTTAGAATTTTAGACGTATAAAAATTACTGCAGAAACCTGAATCGTGACTTAGGATTCAGGTTTCTTCTTTCATTTATAACGTTCTCTGTTCACTATATTTATATACACTCAAATGCCAAATTTACATACTATATTTAGCAAATGTTTAATACATATATATATATATATATATATATATATATATATATATATACATATATATGTATATGTATATGTATATATATATATATATGTGTGTGTGTGTGTATGTATATATATGTAGGTTTTACTTTTTGTTGGGAGTTTTATCTCTTACAGTCAATCACAACACTAGTCGTAACGAGCCGAGCGAAAAAACTACTGGGCGGAAAGACCGGAAATCGAACTTGAGTACCTGCGGTACGCTGCGCGATTAAAGGCTGTGATCAATCTAATACACCACGGTGACGACGATTACTGAGTTTTCAAGCGTTTTGGTTGGGTTAATTTAATTTGTTTTATTATGTAAAAATAGATAATGTTAACTAAAAATACTTGCGCGTAATTTAACAGTATAATATTATAACAGGCTCGATTTGCATTTAATCGATAGTTTACCTTCCATAAGTAAATACTTTGAGCGTTTTTTTTTCCTACAGGTCATTATTTTATTATTGTTGTTAATTCAAGTAATCCGATGTACTTACATTAGATATCATGCAGGCCTGATAAAAACATTTTTATTGACATTGTTTTCTCTTCATAATTTTGAGAGAGTTCAGTTACCAGTAATTACGCAAATAGCAATTTGTTTATAACCGTTAACAATCTGGTAAATAAAAGGAATGCTCGAATTTTGTGCCAAATTTGACTATGCTTACAAACAATAAAACACAAACAACGAGATAATAAAACGACCATGTTCTCACAAATATTTTATGGTTTAAAATTATAATTTATAGACAGAAAAAAATTCTGTATTCATTTAGTTATTACAAATTTATCAACATAGTAAATATCATAAATATGTAATAGAAGGAAGCAAGTAGTAATTAAAAAAACAAAAATATTAGCAATTATAAACAATAATACTTTCGCATCCTTATTAATCATAAAATGCCATATTCAGGCACTTTTGCAAGAACATACTTTGTAAGATGTTTATATTTTATTTCCATAGTGCATTTATTCTTTACTTTCGTATATTAAATAAAATATCAAATCCCGGTAAATGATTCGACTCATGTTTAACGTAACAACAATATTTTGATTTATATGAAAGTATCACTATTAAAAAACTATTAGATACAATTAGCTGCCACACTATGATGGATTGAAAATAAACTTAGATACAAACATAAATTTAAACATCTCTTACACTAATTACGAAATCTAACAATATTTTCTTTTATAATTATATTTGGTAGTTTTCTTTCGTAGGAAAAGAAAAACCATATATTTTTTTTTTAAATTATATGATCTAGAATAAATATTATGATTTCGTGACAAACGTGAACTGTTTCCGTAAAAGCAAAGTACGTACATTATTTTATTTATTAAATTACCTCTTTGTATGGCACCACAAATATAAATAATGTTTCATAGAAGTCAAATTTTCTTATCAAATTCCCACATCCAGTTATACTACACGTTAATATTTAGTGCTATAAATATAAGTTGAAGAAAAATAAGAATAATAAAAAATAAGTTGATTACAACAATAATAAAACACAAAGTAATAATGACAGTTTCGAATCCACATTAGAAAAATAGCAAAAATATTTATTGCAATGTCTAATTAACATAAATGATAATTAAACAAGAAAACACAGGAAATAAAAAACTATGTTAATTACAAATGGACTCTAAAATTATCTTCCAATGACGAACTAGCGAATGTATCGACAGAATGGAACAGATTCTTGCAATTATTATGAAGTCAGAGAATGAGCTGTAAGAAGGTAAAGAGCGCAAAGCTGCGGATTGCGGATTTCCCATATATACAAAACTGCAGTTGCCCAAGATGTTGCCCGCAATTCAATACGCCTGCTGTGTAGCTATTCTGAAATCCTGTTAACCTTCTAGGCGTTTGGAAACGGTATTACAATGCGAGTACACATCGTTATTGTAACTGTTGTAAATTTGCATTGATTCTCTATTGCTAGATTTGTGATTTATTTACCTAAAATCTCTTCGGAGAGAAACATTAGAAAATTTTTAGAGCTTTTAGCGGATACGTTTTAATTAAGCAATTATTTTTATAATGTCACCTTATATTCTGTTACATTATTTTCCTTCATTAAAGCACCACAAAACAAATAAACATTTTACTTTTTTTATTAACTGAAAACATTAACTAAAACTACAAAGATGTTTTCGTTGAATAAGCAATTTATGACTGTTGCCAAATATAGACGTCCAATAAAATTCACGAAAATGGTGAAGCGTTATAATAATATAGTTACAATTATAACATGTTAGATAAATTGACAGTTTCTTCTTGTGGCTACACTATGTGTGGCTATCATATATCACATAATACTCTAAAATACCCCTTGATACTGAACAATGAAATAGAATTTGTTTTGTTTGAATGGCTGGAGATTAAATATTTTTCTACCAATGAAGATGGCTATTTCATATTTAATAAAGTAAATATTTATGGTTTTTAGGGTTTTCTAGCTTATAAGGAAAAACGAAACCGTTAAACGATCACTCATATGTCTCTCTGAATATCCGCCTCAATCGTTTATGTCAGAATCTGCTTGATGTATAAACTTGACATTACTACACTACTAGATTTGATATTACTGCACAATAGTAAAACATATCAACCCGCATATAAATATATAAATATACATAAAAGAACTATGTAATGTAACTTAAAAATATTAATTTGGAAATTTTAGGGCATTTTTAAGGCACGTCTACGGGTATTGTTTGAAAGATTCTTCAAATATATTTTTTCACTATTAGAGGTATTATATCCCAGAGATACACTAAAAGTAGGGGAAAAAATTAAAGCGCTCCCTCTCCCCTTATTTTGGAAACTACTTAATCAAAAATTATATAATAAATGTGAGTTTTGAGAAGTTCACACAAAAGTTGTAGGAAAATTATAGCGATATTTCTAGATTTCAAATTATTTTAAATATTTCCCATGTCTTTAGACCCACATAAGATATAGGAGACAATACATTCACATTTTTATATTTTCAGCGACAATTATTTCAGAAACCATGTGATATAGAACCTTAAAATTTGGCATGAAAAACGTACTAGCTCATATTTCACTACACCACCTTTTTAAAAATATACCTATAACAATTAAAGAAGAAGTCTATAAAGATCCTAAAACTTTCTTTTCTCATTTTATATATCATAGGAAAAGGTTCGTTTTGAGGAACATAAATTATTTTGTTCATATTTAACCTTATAAATGTTTTGCTTGTGGATGTAAATGGCGTGATAATCTTAAATGTCTGGAAACATTTCGTTTGAACTTTAATATTCCTTTCGGTATGATATAAGTACATTAATTCCGTATGAAGTACATCTGAAACTGATACAACGAGCTTCGTAATGCATAGCGACATTTTCTCCTATAATTGTTGCAGCAAGCAAACTAAAAATGTATGTATTGTGTTTCAATTCCGTCTAAAATCCTAACAAAATATTAGTCCCTGTTCCACCCATTGCTTCAGATACTCGTATACTCTGTCATAAATTTAGTAGTAACTAGCCCTCAAGGCGATACTGGAAACTTAATAAGTAATTTATCGAAGAATTTAAATTATTAATAAGACGAAAAACCATACTCAAATTATAAACAGTGTTCGCATTGCGCTTATTCCTAAATCTATGATCCTACATAGTTTCTGGTAAGCCGAATAATGCTGCATAGTTTCTAAAACAAAACTTTATAATACTTAGCGCAAATAAGTATTACAATAACCTTCAAAGTTATGTAGAAAAATTATACTGTTTTGATTTCAGTTAAACCTATTTCTTATTTATCTCCTTGGAAATGTCGAAGGAACAACTGTGGAAGCAGGACGAATGATTCATTAAAGACATACTTACAAAATCCCGCCACTCAGTAACGTATTTTTCCTTGTCGAAAAATCACTAATTCACGTGTAGTTACGCCGCTGGCGGGGTGCAACAAATTTAGAGCCTATGGACATTACCGTGATCGTTTACACTATAAATAAAATTAAAATATTTATTTTATGTTTCTTCGGTAACCAATTTTATTTATTTCTTATTATTAAATATACATAGATACATCCATAAAAAATAAGAGTATTATTCCAGTATTAATTTGGATTTCTACCAATCACAAGGTCAGTTAACCAGAATGGCTGTAAACCATGATTTCATTTTCCAAACGCGGGTTTATTGAGACTAAAATAGTTATTAGTTGATAGCTTGGATGGTCTATTATCTCCAAAAACATAAAAGACAAAAGAATAAGATAATTGCTCCGGAAAAATTTTAAGACACATTTCAATATTTTATAAAATGAGCCCTAAGGAAAACCAAAGGATTGAAACCTGTTTTCTCATAACCACCAAAAACATATTATAATTATACTTCAGGTTAACAGAAAAAGATATTGTGTAAATTCGCGAAATAAAGTATGAGATTACTACTTACTAAACGTTAAGAAAAATATCAAATACTATAGAGATCACGTTTCTTCGTGATTCTTTTCCCTTCACACTATCAAATGTGCAATGTCATGTTCAAATCCTAAACAAGTAGAGGTTGTCACGAGTGGCCAGTTCGATGAAGCGCGAAAATTTCTGATCAAAATTTAATTTATCTACGCAATTATTACTGTGAAAAAGCTACTTACTATATTTGCGTTTGTTTATTACAACAAAACATTGTCATTTAGTAGTCACTTCAGTCAACGAAGCTGCAATTAATAACTTTTTTTGCATTTTTTAGTCTTTCTAAGTATTCTGAGTGCAGTGTCTACATTATTTTCTTAATGCTTCATTGATGGCATATGCTTTAAATCATTCCTCCAAAATATCTGTTTAGTACAGCGAAATTCATATTTACACGTCTTTTGCACGTTTTATAAACCAAGGAGCTCTTAATAACTTTCTCCTTCACTTTAACAAAAGCGACTAGCCCTTTTTGGAATATATTGCACTCTAAATTTTGCCACTAATCAAGGATCAATAATAATATTTTCAAAAACCCTTTCTTCACTCTTTTGTATACTTTGTCAAAAATATACGGTACTTGAAAGCTCTCACCATAGTATGAATCTTTTGATGCAGACTTCGTGATTTTTTAAGGTTTTCACAAAGTCCTTTTAATTTCTTTTCTTCAAAACTAGCGTCCGTTTTAAAAATAAATTCATGTACACAAGACTATAAAAACCCGTATTAAAAGATATTTCTGTAGCTGCACATCGTCTGCTAAAAGAACCTTAGCGAGAAAAATTAATTCTTTTCCTCTAGTATATTTGGCAGCGCACAAATTCTATGTTTTCACTAAGTTATTATTATATTTAGGAATTAAACTGTAATTTTAGTATAATTAGTATTATTTTTCGTTTTAGTATAATTAGTATTTATTTCTTGATAAAACGGATTCTTCTTTACAATGTTTATTACATATTTTAAACAATAAGTTTTATTCTAGAATGTCATCTTGGTTTGAACTTTAAATTAAACTAGCAAAATGAATCGACAAAATTATAAAAATTAGCAAAATGATTTTTCGTTGTAAAATACTTTACTGGAATGAATTATTTATAATTAAATCAAGATTAATTTGAGTATCAATAAAACGTTCGAATGACTACGATGATTACTGCAAAATTTTTGCGAATTTTTGTAATGTCGTTTTTGATATTCAGTTTTAAATTATATAAAAACAAAATATTTGTGTATGCCTCATAAAAAAAATTTACCCATATAACATGCAACATTTTTAAAAATATAACATTACTTACCGATTATTTGATTTTTATATCAAAATTTTGAAAAAGATAACCAGTACAAAATATATGAGTTAATGATATGTATTACTGTACCGATTTGACGTTGCAAGAATTCTGCGAAAATCTACTGGAAATACACAAGTAGATATTCCTAAATATGTTGCCTATTATTTTTTTCACAGACGTAAATACACGATACATATTTAAAAAAATTACGACATGTAGAATCAAAATTTCAGTTTTCTACATTCTTGGCACGGGCTTTTAAAAACCTCTATTTTTTCATAATTTTAGTTTTATGAGTCTCAGGATTAAGGCGTGAGGAACATATGCTTTGCATATTTTCTGTATATCTATTTTTACTCTCTTGTAAATAATCTTTTCAAACAGTACTCTTCATTATAAATGAAATTAAAAACAATGATTTAGACGTTAGCGCCTTGCTAAGTTCCGAACCGTTTTACCGGACACTGGACCTTTTAAACGAAGCACTTCACGCTGATTCATGCGTAACTGAAGTTTAGGAAATACTAGAAGAATTTGTTATGTATTTGGCGAGGAATGTGAAAGTACAATGCGTTTTAAACTTCAAATTTGCTTCTACAGTGATTTCCGAAATATTCATGTTTCATAATCATCAATTTAGTAGGTCACTCTCTCTCATACACACAGATCATCAAAACCTATCACTCATTTTTAGTTATAGTAGTACATTAAAATTTAGTACGTAAGTTTAACCTGATATTTGGAAATTTTAAGATAACCATCACGTTTCATGAAAAGTAAATTTCCACTGCATTAAACGTGTCATTATAACAGGTTATGTACTGGTAGAAAATATTGAATAAATGATTTTACCATATCTATGTAGGATCAAAGATTTGCTTAGTACTACCATTCAATATATAAGATGTTAATTGCATCAAAAACATTAGAGCAGAAAGGGTCAAATTTCTCCCTGAATAGTTGAACACCTATAGCCGGCGTTTTAAGAATTGCAGGAACTCGCCGGGATAACACGGCATGTATCTATAGTTTTTAAAATGTAAAACATAAATCGGGTCTTGTTATACTACAATGAGCACGATAATGCACGTAGAGTTATGATACAGAGCATACACCCTAATGTTAGAGTCAGGCGGAGCCTTAGACCTTGTATCTTTATTCACCGTTACTTGGTTGAAGATGAACCGATTTCAAGTCATTTAGAGTGTTCGCCAAGTGCGTTCTTGAAAATATGGAGAAACTTAATTGCTCCTGGAGAAGGGACAGTCTTTAACGAAGTTGAGTGGGAGCGTTGTGATTGTAGATACGGAACACTATTAGGGGATTTTCAAAGGTCCCTTTTTTGTATGAAGGAGAATGTTACGGTCACGGGGTCAACCCGTGTGGATTGGCGGGAATATCTCCCCATAATAACTATGACCGCTCCGTCAAGAGTATCATGATAGCGAAAAAGAAAGTCTTCTATTATCCGTCAATTAGAATACGTTATAAATGCAATCATATTTTTACTATCGATATTTGCCACATCCATTTCTGCAATTCTGATTCGGCCCATCCATTTCTACAATTCTGGAATCTTTGACTTTTGCAACAGGAAATTTTGCATAATACAAACGAAATAATAAAGAATTATTTAAAAGATTCGTATTAACAGAAAATCAAATTAATTAATAATTGACATCACCAAAATATCCTACGTAAATATTTCCCACGATGAATATTTTTTAAGAAAGTTGAAATGTGTGTGCAAATTATTACTCTCTTATATATTATAATCTCATTTTCTTTCATTGTAGCCAACTTCTTACTTAATTTCTGTTTTATTTTATAGTTTATTCTTTTGTTAACAATCAACAATGACAGATATTCGAAATATGATTTAATCAGTGTTGCATAACTTTTTCCCACACTTGACATTGGCAAAGATTCTCTGTGGAGAGAACGAACGCCATATAATCAAAGATAAAGATATATTAATTTAAATTTATAGTAAACGTAAAAAGAGGAAGGTAAAAGGAATGGAAGATTTTTTTCATTTTTTTTGTAATAACATTTGTAATTTTATAAATTTTAAATTTTTTTTCATAGATTTAATTAAAAAAATAAACAACCTTACCTTTTTGTGATATGATATGATGGTTCAAAATTTAATTAACAGAAACAATTTTTTTTTTAACACTGGACAAAACATATTAACATATTTAGTATTTTTAATCCGTCAATATGTATTACTTTATTCTGGATACTATCCAGTTCTATGTACTTTGTAAAGAGACTAATATATAGTATTCATAAATTACGATTATAACTCGAAGCCAAAAATATTATATCGATAAATTTAATTCATTGGTTTACCTTTGAAGACTGCGATGAAAATGTTCTCCTTTGAAATGAAAATATTTTTACTCTAAGACGTAATACGTTTCTTACCGTATGTTCAGCATACAATCTTTTTAGAATTAAGTTCTTGTAAGTCTTACGGCTTTAAACCCCTGTTGTCGAATTGAAAAATCTTTTCAAATACAAACTCCTCTTCTGTTAGCATCTGCTTAGTCTAGTTGAATAAAATACGTGTATTGAAACGTATTCCTTACGCTTTGCACGTATATTGTTGTCATTTTTGATATGTATTTAGATACACATAGTTTTCGTGTTACTTATGTTTTCGTGTTACTTTTTTCTATCTTTATAACTATTTAATTTTTAATGAAAATATGAAGCAGGCAAATTCATATGAAGGCAGCTCTAATTAAGTCTCACTTGGTATTTTACCAACATCCCCGTGAAAATTAGGAATAAGTGTAAATCAATTGTGTATTTTTTATGTTTTTTCATTCAGAATACATTACATACTTTCATATTGATGTACAATTTCTACTTTAGTATCTTATTTCATAGAATATGAAAAATTTAAGCCTAGTGGGATTTCAGTGTGACACCAAATTAATTACAATTTACAATTACTGAGATTTGAATATATTTCCATAAAAAATTGGAATTTCAAAGAAAATTATCGACTATCCTGAGTAATTGTACCGTACCTCCATTTTGTGTTTAGTTGCCCTAGAATATATTTAATCTGACATTATTTTTTATTTGATACAATATTTTGAATGTTTTATTTATTTATTTATCCACTTTAATGTATCTAATTCATACATATAGCTGATTTATTGCTAAGAGAGCAATCTCTTACAGCCAATCATAACATCAGTCCAGCCCCGTTCGACGAATGGATGGGAATGCAAAAATGAAAAAATACACGATATGTGCAGTGTCTTTAACATTCGAAATGAATTATCTTTGTCAGTATCTCAATCCTACTGTGGGTACTACCTTATTAAATAAAACCATTTTCTAAACATGAAAACGTAATACTCTTTAATTTTTTCCGCATCCGCCTGTTTGCATCAAGGAAATTAAATTGTCTAACTATACAACAGTCTATATGTCGGAGAGGTATATGTTTTCCCTTTTTCTTTTACCTACTACTAGATATATAATTGTGCACTGATAAATATAATACAGCGCTCGGAAATATGTTGATAACAGAGAAAATACTTAAGATATCATTTTTTTTATCGAGATGGAAAACAATATAGGATATGATATTACTCCCACTAAACAAAAAACAACGCTCCTCAATACCAATTTGATTCCTCTATATATTGCATTTTTATAAATTTCAATATATTCACTCGCTAAATTAGATTAAATAAACACATAAATAAATGGTCCATTTTTAGTTCAAAATAAAAACAAAGTTCCTTTGCCAGAGCTCACGAATCATTAATCTCACCCGTCTAAGGAAAAAAGAGTTTAGTTTTGTTATAATCCAAATCTGATATCTACATTTATCATATAGAATATTACGGAAATTTAATACGATTTAAGTGGTATTTAAGTAGAAAATATGCGTTATTTATATACTTTTTTACATATACAGGTTTAATTTTGTTTAATATTATTATGACTATGAATAAAATCATTTATGGTGACCCTGTTTTAATATAAATATATTTAAATGTCCGTCCCCATAAAAGATGAGCGTTTCTCTCCGGACACAAATTTTGAAAGAAAGAGTTTATGATGAGCCCTAACGATTGCTTTGATTACACATTTTTTAAATAGTTTCTTGTATTAGCGGTAAGCCTAGGAATTGTGTTATTTAACTAATAACATTTTAAATCGCATCACTATATTTCAAAATATTATTCACAAATTTTCACATATCGTTTTTCATTTTATATAATTACTTTTTTGAAACTACAGCCACATCATTGATATACGTATACTATATACGTATGAAGTATCAAGGTGAAAAAAATGTATTATCATAATCATAAACGACTAAACCATTGCATGTATCAAGACTGTTTCTTACATAAGTTTGCATTTTTTCAAACACAAAATGTTTACTTCGAAATTATTTTCATTATCAAGCGTTTTATAACTATAAATCATTGTCTTAAAATTCTGTGTTAAATTCCATTTGTTTATAATGAGATTAATTTAAAAATAATTAATTAGGATAATTAAGAAATTGCTAAAATTTAGGAATTAGCATTCTAATTGGATAAACTATAGAAATAAAAAAATTCTAATATCTTTCTGTTTAGTACCACAAATCGTGCAGATTTAATTTCGTTTAATATTAATATTACTCAACAGAAATATATTAACTTATTCTACTAATTTCAAGAATAACAATTGATTCAATATTATTTCATTACACATCTCTCGTTAAGATAAATGAACCAACATTCAAAAACAGATAGCAAACATTCTTTAGTTAAATATACACTTTTGGACTGACATATTTTATTCGGGTTAAATTGACTTTATTAAACATTCCCAAAAAGAATCACAGGGGTTCGTTTTTGGCGATTGCTATCACTGGCTTTGCTCTGGAGGCGAGGTCAATGATACAAATAGAATAATTCTTAAATCCTAATTTTCTCGTACGGTATTTCTGCCAATGCTTGAAATCCATTTAGAAGTAATGTAAAATTTTAAACATACCGTAAAATTATTTGATGCGACTTTTCATCAACGATATTTGATGAAGATTTTGCATCAACGATTTTTGATGAAAAATCTTTAGATTTACAATAGATTAAATAAATAACGAATAAAAAAAATTATTTCTTTGTTGAAAATATCTAGTGAGTATATTTCCATTTGGCGATATTATAAATTCTAAAATATTCATCGAACAATTAGATTGCAAGCATGTTTTTTTTTCTAAAAATACCCGTCTTTAAAATTAACAACATAAGCGCGTACATTTGAAACAAATCACTTAACAATGCCATGGAGCTCATACTTGTGCATTCATGGTTTAGCCCTGAACTTGTGCCTCTTAACTATTAAAGTTTTCGGCCATTGGCGCATTTTTATAAAGAAAAAATAAAATAAAATGATCGTAAATTTGCAGTGGAAAATTCAATTATTTGCCTCAATATTTCAAAGGTAGTTTTATTTTAAGATTAAAAGCCTGCTGATCGATGGCATATGAGGGACTATAATTCAAATGTGTAAAGTATTTTCATTAGTGTGACGTGTGCAAACCTAATCACATAGCGGATATTATTTTTAGAAACCTCTAAAAATAAAAGGGGTATATGTGTACGAATGAGCGCACGCGCATTAAACTTTTCGGTGCAATATCGACGATACATATACGAGTATGTAGGGAAAATTTCCTGTACATATAGACGAACATAGAATATACGCGTTTTGTCGTGAGAACATTCTTTCCCTCGTTTATGGTCGCGAGTAGACAGGCGAGGTTCAATATTTTAGCCAGCGATAATCAATCAATCAACGCGCCTGACGTGACATCGACCACGTTTGCCTCTTGCGAAATAATGTTTCGTGTAATCTAATAATTGGATTGATTAAAGATGAGTGTCGTTTCGTTAATAAATAATAACATTCAAAGTTGGCAAACTTATCGTGATAACATTTTTATATAGGAGGCTCTATAAAAGTCACGAAATTTACTATTAAATATTTATGTTTTTGTTTTATAAATTCTGTCTTTTATCATGAAAATCCTAAACCATCTTCCCTGTGTTGCGCGATTTAACGCTGAGGGTTGCGACCTCGACGATTCACTCTGACGCAGATTACATTCGCCATTACATTCCATCCAATGGGGGTATGAATGTGGCATGCATGTTCAATGATAGTAATTAATATGACGCTAATTTGGTTGGAGAAAATCATGGGATTCTGTCGTTTTGGCCTTTCTCTTTGTAATTTTCCAGTTATAATGAGATTTTTCTGATTATCACCACGCTTTCCGGAATTGCGACCTAAATAATCAGAGTTGTTGAAATAAGATATTTAATTATTTTAGAACTGATTCGGAAATTATTTAATGTGAAATAAAGCCAGTAATTGAAAGGAAAACAGAAAACATTTTTGTCACAATAAAAAGCATTAAAATAATACAAATATTTTCCCTCAGGAAACGAATCAATAATCCGGTAGATTTTGATATAATTTTTATGAGTACCAATGTGATTATGGGATATTCTTGAAACAAAATCTGGGAAATGAAACAGTTTACAAAACCGTGCTTGAAGTACAATAAACTGTCACTTGGTTTGCTCCAAATTTGCACTCGAAAAAAGTGCAAAAAAATACGTTTGACCTTATTCAGAGTTACTTCACGAAACAGTTAAAAAATGAACCCTCAAGATAGTATATCTATATTGCACTGCTACTTCCTGCCTATTAAGTAGTTATTCGTTCATGGATTTATTACTAAAATTCTTATAGTTTTAGACCAATTTTATATTATTTCTTGTACAAATAATAAACCATGATACTTATTTGCATTCCTTTTTAATAAGACAACTATTAAACGGTCCACTATTTCAACGGTCTTGTAAAATTATAACACTTAGTGTTATTGTGGTTCGATTTTGAATTAGAGCCATCAATTTTAATCAGGCATTTTAAGAAAAACTATTTGATTACATATTTATTGTTATTATGCAGCTTTATACAATAATTATGTATTGCAAAAATGTTAAAAATATATATTCAAAGACAAATTAGGCTATTGAGACTATTTCATAACTATTTATGCAAATGTCACACGTATTTTTTTATGAAACAGGCGAATATATTTTGATTTACTTTCTTTTTAAATCCGCTTAAAAGACTTGTTTCAGCCATTACTTAAAATCGCAATTATTTTATCAACATGATAAATACAAAAAAAATGATACATACAAAAAGTTTTAAAATGATATGTTGACCAATTGTATATATAATGTCTTCGTTTTAAATTTTCTTTATTTTATGCGTATTTGGGAATATAACATTTCCAAATTTTCCCAAATGGGTCCTAATAACATTTCCAAATTATAAATATTTTAACACTTCTTTGTTAATTAACATAATAGCTATATATATATATATATATATATATATATATATATATATATATATATATATATATATATATATATATATATATATATATATATATATATATATATATATATATATAGGTATTGATGTTCTGTCTGTGTAGGAGAGAGGGACCTATTAACTTAATGATTATAAATTCAAAATATTTGGGAAATCATCGTGGTCAAATTTCAAGTTTGTTTACTTGAAATTTAAAACGTATTATATCTCATATTCCTCACCAAGTACATAAAAAATTCTTCTTATATTTGCTAAACTTCAGTTACGCGTGCTCTTCGTTTAAAAGGTGCAGTATCCGGTAAAGCGGTTCGAAACTTAGCGAGGCGCTAACGCCTAAATTATTTTTTCAATTTCATATATAATGAAGAGTTCTGTCTGAAAGGATTATTTATAAAAGAGTGATACACTAACGAATGTGCGAACATCTGCTCCCCACGCCTTTTGATTATGAGACTAATAAATCTAAAGCTTTGAAAGAATAGGCATTTTTAAAATCCCGGGCAATAGTTGTAAAAAACTATAGTTTTTATTTTATATGACGCAATTTTTTTTAAATATATAACATATTTATACGCCTGTGAAAGAAATAATATGCAATATTTTAAAATTGGTACAATAACGCCTCTCATTAAGCCATATATTTCATATTGGTTAAGTTTTTCAAAATTATGATATAAAAATTAAATAATCGGTAAATAACGTTTAATTTTTTTTAAATTTTACATATCGTATATACTCTTTTTTTACGAGGTATGCACTAATGTTTTTTTTTTTTATAATTTCATCCTGTTAATATGCTATATTAAAAAGGCATTACAAAAATTTGCAAAAAATTAGCAGTAACCACCGTAGTGATTCAAGCGTTTTATTGATATTCAAATTAATCCCGATTTAATTATAAGCAGTCTCGATTTCATTCCACTTATTCCACTATTTAATGCATTTTACTTATAAGTTCCAGTAAGTTATTTTACTATTTTTTTTTGTCCATCCATTTTGTTAATTTAATTTAAATTTCAGAGCAAGCTAACGTTTTAGAACCAAACTTATTTTTTAAAGTATGTATACACACATACTTTAAAAAAGAAGTCGTATCGAAGTATCCGTTTTATTAGGAAATAAATACTAATTATACTAAAACGAATTACAGTTTAATTCCTAAATACAATAATAACTTAGTGAAAAGATATAATTCGTGCACTGCCAAATATACTGGAGGAAAGAGAACTAATTTTTCTCGCTAAGGTTCTTATAGCAGACGATGTGCAGCTACAGTAGTGTCTTTTAATACGAGCATTTATAGTCTTTGATAGATGCTTGTTTTGAAATAAAGAAATTGAAAAGATTTTGTGAAAACCTTAACAAATGACGAAGCCTATATCAAAAGATTCATAAAATGGTGAGAGGTAATACCGAGTAAACCGGGTAATATTGACAAAGTGTACGAAAGAGTGAAGAAAAGGTTTCTGAAAATATCATTACTGATCCTTGATCGACGGCCTAATTTAGAGTGCAATATAATCCAAAAAGTGCTAGTTACTTTTGTTAAAGCGTAGGAGAAAGTTATTAAGAGCTCCTTGGTTTATAAAAATATGCAATAGATGTGTAAATATGAATTTCGCAGTATTAAACAGATATTTTGCATATATATATATATATATATATATATATATATATATATATATATAGTAGCGGGTGACCGAGAGTTGCTCGGTATATTTCGAGTTTCTTAGAGGAATGTGAAATTACTTGTTTCATGGTATTAATTTCGCCTTTGGCTTCGGTCTTGGTTTCGGCTTCACGTTAACCTTCGCCTTCCCTTCGACTTCTCTTCACCTTCCCCTTCGCCTTCCCCTACGCCTTCCACGTCACCTTCCCCTTCGCCCTCCCTTCCCCGACCTCTTCCCCTTCCTCTTAAACGTTCCCCGTAAATCTTTCCCTTAAACATTCCCCTTAAAATTTCACCTGAAACCTTCGTCTTAAAATTTGCTTTAAAATTTCACCTCAAACCTTCGTCTTAAACCTTCTCGTTAAACCTTCCTCTTAAACACTCCCTTTAAACCTTCCCCTCAAATGTTCCCATAAATCTTCCCTTAAACCTTCGCCTTAAATTTAACATTTAAATCTTCCCCTTCAACCTTCCCCTTAAACCTTCCCCTTAAACTTTCCCCTGAAACCTATACCTTAAATCTTCTCTTAACCTTCCCCTTCCCTCTACTCTTCGCTATATGTTTCCCTTCCCCTCACCCTTTCTCTCCCCCTTCCCATTGCCTTTCCCCTTCCCCTTCAACTCCCCCTTCCCTTCCTCTCGCCCTTGCACTCCCCTCCCCTTTTCTTTCTCCTCTCTCTCTCACCTTTATCTCTCTACCTGAATCATAATTCACGATTTTGGGTTATGCAGATTTTTTATACCTCTAAAATCCTAAATTTAGCAGGATGATTCTTTTATTTTGAATTCTCGTCAATAAATCAATAAGTAACTATAACAAAATAATGTATACAACAATTTCAACATTGATGGATAGGAATGATATTAGATACTGGAGAAAATATATATTTTCTCCATATTCGATATCATCGTGATGAAAGTATTTGACTTTCATATAATGCAGAAATATTATATACATAACGAGTGTAGATAAAACGAATTGTATATACGATGAAACGAGTGTAGAAAGTAATTCAGCACGAGGAATTAAAGTATTTTCAACAATAAATAACACAGGATCTTTACATTTATCAACATGCAAATTATTCACTTGTTAAATGTCAATTCTAAACTAATTTTCATTGGTACTTAAGAATAAATAAAACACCATACCAAATAATGCCTAATGTATACATATATTAAAATTATATAAATGCACTATTTGTTTATTGAAAATATTTACGAAGAATTTTAGAGCACACAATAAAAGTAACAGAATATAAAAATATTGTTTTGGAATTTTTGTGTGTATGTAAAAATGCATCACGTAAAAACTACTAATTATCTTTTAAATTCGTGTCGGATTAACAGATTTGTGATGAATCATAAATCCGGTAGAAATACAGTTTCGTCTATGCCCGATAGCTCTGATTACTGAAAAATTGTAACTTAATTTACGAGTTAAATTGCAACTTTATTTACAGAAAACAGAGTTAAATTACAAGTTTATTATAACTTTATTTGCATACATTTTCAAGATCAATTCTTGTTTGGAAAGTTATGTGGCTCAATACTCAATTCATTTCATTATAATTTACTTAGATAATTTATTACAATTCGTTTTGAATTATGCAATCAACTTGAATCATTATTAACCGAAATGTAATATTAAATTTCTCATATGTTGTTATCATCCATATAAATACCACAAACAGAAAATATCAAAAAAACTCATTTTCCATCGGCAACGGAAATTGCTTTATTTCCACTGGACTTTTCGAAGAAACGAATATCAAGCCGCGTTTAATGCAAAAGTATAAATTTTTTGCTACGTGAAATATCACGTCTGAGGTAATTTGACGCTCCTCTCGTGGAAAGATTTGGAAGCTGTGTGCTGTATACGCTAGGCATAGTTAGTACGTACTGTTGTTATTTGAAGTCTCTTTTAGGTTTTAATCCATTTATCACTGGAATGGTCTCGTCTTACAGTGAGACGTTTATATCGTCCCTACAGAACAAAAATGAATAAAACCAGTTGGAGGCGTTTTAAAGGACATAATTTTATTGGAAGCTGTGCAGTACATTTCGAATCATTAAATAATTGATTAAAATGGCGACTTCTTTTTTTGATATATTTAAAATAGAACATATTCATATTTATACGTTACTTACTGCAGCTTTAATACTTGTTAAAAGATTAACTCTGGAATTTTCCAAATATTTTATTTCTATAACAATGAAGTTTTGAATATTTTGCAATGTTACGCGACTCTTTGCTTCTGAAATTCTTCATTGAGAAATTGTTTCTATGGAAGGTTTAATAATATGCATTAAATTGTACATTACGTGTTTCTTTAACCTAAGTAAATTCAAAAATAGTTCAATAATTCACTGCTAGCTGTAGCTTTATCCCTGATTTATAACTAATGTTCTCTCATTTTTAATAACACAGTTATAAACACATGTTAGTAAATACAATATCATTACTTTCTATTAGTCTCAAGATCGCAATCCTGAAGAAAATTGCTGTCCAAATTCCAGTAAATAAATTTTAAGAGAAAAGAATTACCTCCTACTTTAATCAAATACCAAATAAAAAATGGATGATTATTTATGTATAGAGAATATAACAGGGTATTTGGTTTTATGTTTTTACTGGAATATAATAATACGGTTAAAATAAATATATTAATATAGTGTATTTACGACTTTTCATAACAAAGTTATAACAACTTTAAACCTGACGAACCACGATTCGCACGAAAACGCCCCATACTAAACACAACAGGCTTCTGACATCACTGGCCAGTTATTGAGCATTCATTGTAAGAGAGTTTATTAAATATTTTAATATCTCGTTAAATGTTGTGTTTAAGTTATATATTGCGTGTTATAATTTTTCCATTTTTTTGTGTAGAAACTAAATTCATAATAACTTTTTCAATTTAATGAACAAATAAATTTACTTTTTTCCTATTTAGAAATTTTTATTGTTTGTTACACGCATTATTTTTTATCACAATGGTTGTTTAAACCTACTTTACAGTTTTAAAACATTTTTACAAAAAGTATCGATATCACTCAAATATCCTATTGTGACTGACACTCATGTAGTAAAAGTTAAAGTATGTTCACGTTAAATATATGGACTATAACCAATAGACTGGGAAATCTAAATGCTCAATCCAAATGTTGTCAACTAACAGAAAAGAGGTAAAAATGTGTATAATTTTTTTAGTATAAAATTCCATTTGTTGTTTATTGGCTGGGTGCGTGACATCAGCGCCGTCTAGCGTCAGCGGCTTTACAGGCTTCAATTTTATTGATTCGCTTCAAATTAACGCCTCTGGTAAATGTTTACATGAAAAATATAAAAATAACGGAACATATCTAAATAAATGATTTACAAATCAATAATAATAAGGGTTTAGTTGTCCATACCCATAAATGTATTACCCATATTATAATATTTTAACCACGGACAATGTCAAACGGAATGCATTTTCTGCCAGCTACCCATTTTTTTGTTTAATTTCCAATTCAATATTGAAAATCTGTAAAATTTTAATTTGTTATTTCTCGAAGTAGTTTTACAATTTAACATAAAATAACTATCGTGTTACAGAGAGAAAATTTATTTTTAATGCATATAAAAATAAGTATGAGTTCAGTACAACAATAATACTAATTTTGGTGATTTTTTGAGTTACGTAATATACATAAAAATTACCTATTTAAAAAATACGACTCACTATTGCAAACCAATACGACTCATTATTTTAAGATAATTTACTTATATTAAATACCTTTATTTTATTATTGTTGAATTATTTTTGCCTGTTTTTACTTTAAATTTATAATCATATACTACACACCTTTAAATATTTAGTTTATGATATACAAATTTTTTAAATTATAATTTCATGGATCCCCTTTACTTAGTTTAAATTTCTTGTTTTTTTCGCCGAGTATTAAGAGAGTTAGACATTATTCTTTTAAAATTTCGTAAATTATTATTAATCTCTTATTTAACTTTTTCTCTCATTATCACCATTCATATCTATATGTTTATTGAATATGTAATATGTAATTATAAATTTAAGGAGAAAATAGTGAAAAAATTTTCAATATAAGAAATGGAGGTATTATTGCAATTTTTAATAACTTAATTTTTTATAATAAATAATGACTATTGAGACCTATTTTTCAAAATATATCGTTTTTTTCCTATATACTTCCTTTAAGCCATCGGTGAATTCGCATTTATGCTAATTTCCATTTCTGCTACAGCGAGTGTCGCGATTGATTTCGTTACACCCACTCTGTGGTTCGCACCCAGCCAATATGGGGTGAATGAAATAGATGCTCGTTTAATCGAATACTGTTTGTAATTTTGCAGAAATTGTCAAGGTTTATTGAATTAAAGTTTAAATGAGAAAATATCTAACCTAAATATAATGGAATCATTTAATTCATTGGAATAATATCATGAGTTAAGCAATCAATCTGCATGATGAAGAATATTTTTGAATGTAATATGCTACAATATCTCAAAAGACATCATCGTAGATTACATTCATTCTTTTGTTACTTACTTTTTTAATTCACTTAATTTTAATCTTTCAATTGTAAAACTTCTTTTCTCTTGTTTTAGTTAGCTTTGGAAAAAGAATGTTGATTCCCAGTTGATTACATTTAAAATTACGCAAAATAAAAACAAAACAGCTTTAAGTTAATTTAAAATATAATAATAATTTTTAAAAGAAATAACCGTGTTAAATATTACTTCCAAATTTCCAAATAAATACTTTCGTTGTTATTTTGTTTCATAATAAATGCATCAAATATTACGCTTCATAACTGTGAATCAAATATTTCGTGACGGTGAAAAAGTAATACAAATTGAAACGTAGACAAATTCTTGTTATGTCATTGAATAAAAACAGAGCTTCCTTTATTTACCATTTACGAAAAAAATATCATAAATATTAATGAATACTTTTATTTTCTTTAATTGTTATTAACAATGTTTTCTTCACAAATGTCCAATATACCTATATAAGATACTCTCTGAAAACTCTGAAAAAAATCAGTGAAATATTCACTCCAACTGCTAAAACACAACTGAAATTTAATAACAGCCCAAGAGTCATTGAGGATGATGTGAAACAACACTGACAATGACATGTCTATCTAATTATCTGTTAAAAATGTTATCTTAATACAAAAATGCTGTAAATTTTGTCAATTTAATATAATAATGAAAATTTCCTTGGGAAACTATTTGGAAATAGAAGAGAATATTTTAGAGTCATTGGTAGTATAAACAAATTCATTGTTTTTCGGTAAAATAAGTGATTACATACAAGGAAAAATCAAAATTTTTAACAGGATTCGATTGGGCAATTATCACAAATTTCAGAAATTATTGACGAAAATCCGCCAAGAAAGTTCTGATAATCGTTCTATAACTCTATCTTCAATTATATTAGGATAACCGGAAAATTAATAATTTAGTTACTATCGTGAAGATGACTAAATTAAAATAAGATGTAATGACTGAATATCATTAGATTATTAGACTTTAATATATTGTAAGCAAAGATAAAAAGAATAATAATTGTTTTCTGGATTTCTGTAGCGAAATAAGTAAACCTTAAAATTTCGTCTCGATCATTTGTCTGACATTTAGCAATCTGCGAGGGATTTACAATTTTTAAAATTTTAAATTTAGGTTTTTAATTATATGCTTCGAATAACTTTGAATTGATACGTAATAAGACATGAAAAAAAATTATTTCACTCCCCCGTACATATCAGTAAAAGCAATAGTAATGCGTATTAGTAATAATTCTAATTTATCGTACATGGTTTAGAAAAGCCTGAAAAAATATCAGTGGAATGATAATTTCTAAAGCTATTGACAACTGCAGAACTTACTTTGTCATTGCTCTGACATGCATTTTATCATTTATTCACAATACTTCAGCAATCGAATTGATGAAGCCTATATAAATTGATTCCTGTGCAAAGGTGTGCTTCATTTGAAAATTTCGTCAAATAAGTTTCTTTTTCTTTATAATTCTTGTTGTGATAATGTTATTTTAAAGGTATTTTGAAGTTTTTTCAAGGGATTTTCATGATTTTCACGTTATTTAAAATTTTCAATAAATCTATTTCCTACTAGTTTTTCGTAGGTAAAGAGTTCAATTATTATTCTTCAAAAGAAAAAGATACGATTTTTCATTATAAGTCTAAAACCATTATATTTTTACAGAAACTCGCAAGGAAATAAAATATCAAATTGCATTTAACCTAAAAGCATAGTTTTTAGCTTTGCCTAACATTACGCCTGAGATAACTCGACGCTAATCTTGCGAAAGGCTGCGGAGAATTTACGCTTTTAGTGTAGTCCGAACAATGTATCCTCGTTATTAATAGCCAAGTTTAGTTTTTAAGCCGTTTATCACTAGCTGAGCGAAGGTTATATGATCTCCAGTGAAAAAGTGGTATAAAATCCTTATTAACTTTAGAAAAACTGTGCATTTTCTTTGCTTCCCATCCGTTCTATCGCAAGGTAAAGTTTTATGCCATGTTATAAAGTACGATCTTAAATATTTATATTCATTGGATAGTTGACTTATGAGAAAACGTTTAAAATTCTTGTTGTTTACCCTTGTGATATTGAACAATTTAACATTACTTAAATTTTCGAACCACCTACATAAGATCTTTTATATATTAAATCCGCAATAATTTATTGTAGGTACAAAACAGTTCCTTCAAAATTATGTAACGGTGTTTACGAATATATATTTTATATTCAATTTACGACTATTATGTCCAACACGTCTTTTGACAGAATATTAATAATCTCCATATTTCCTCGTACTCAACATTAATATTTTGCTACCTTTTTTATCATAAATAACCTTTTTTAATATTTGTGTTAATTTAATGATATAATCTATTAAAATTAGCTTTTTTTAATTTTAAAATTTCACACTAAACAAAAATAACATTGGAGAGAAATCTGATCACGTGAATTTGATAATAATTTATAGTGAAATAATCATCCAAAAAAGTAAAGTTCATTATAACACAAAATTTTAATAAAATAATGAAGCCAATATCAGGGCAAATATTCGGCTTAATGAATAAATAGGCCAAGTCAATAAACAAATACTGAAATATTTTACTATTTTTAGTCATTCAAACAAAATAAAGACAAATATCTTTAGGATTATTTAAAATAATTTTAGTAAATTTTCCTCGCATTTCAATTTTCTTAAATATTTAGAATAATTAAGTTTTTTTAAACAGTAGCGATATATCTCAAATATAATTGAAATAATTTAATTAATTCAACTAATCAAATATTTACAAAGCAGTGTGATCTTGTATAATTTATATATACATATATATATATATATATATATATATATATATATATATATATATATATATTATAATATAATATAATTTCCATACAAATTTACACAGACGATTCAATTAGCCTATGAGTGAATGAAGGCTCCTTAACCTTAAATAAATATTAAAAAGAAAATAAATAAATTGCCGCGATGTTAGCACCAGAACACGGCTAAATGCGGCTGAAAGAAGTCGCGATATATTGCTCTTATTGTAAATTATATTTACGATAACTACATGTGCGGGTTCAAAAGCAATTTGCAAATAATTAAGTATACGCAAAATTAGTATAACATACAAAACAGCTAATAAAAATGGTAAACATAATTTTTGTTATTTTTGCGCAAAATCTTGTCAGTTACTTTTGACCCATAACGTACAAATCGCCTGTAATTAGCGCCATTTTTTTCGCGCATACATTTATATTACTTCGGAAGGACATACCCATAGCAACCGAAAAATGTCCCACTAGAAACGGTGCTACATGGTGAAATTAGCAACTTTCCGCTTCAGTTGACGTTTTTAGTCCCAGGAGTATGTTTATCCCGAAAACAATAAAAAAATGCCGGATCGGGTAGTAAAAATATGTTTGAATTACAGTTCGAGAATTTTAAAAAATGTAGGTGCCTTCCCAAACTCTATTTACACATTTATCATTTTATTTCTTTAAATCTTGAACTCATGCCTTCTCGAATTACTTACCTTCTGTAAATATAAATTAAAGGAAACCTAAACCATCGAGTTGTCAATAAAATAGTTTAAAATGTAAATTCTTGATAAGCGTATTTAAATTAATCGAATACCAACCAGACTACAGTGGACTTACATACAAAGGAATATTCATAAATATTATAAATATTACTAATACTATATGTTAAAGTAGCTGCACGCACGTTGTATAGTAATTAAAGCGTCGAATTACTTTCACAACAAATAATTTTAAATACATTTGAAAAAATATATTTTATCTATAAAAGTAGCCTTACAAAAAAGGCTGTATTAAGTGCGTTGCTCCTCAATTATAGATTATCTATTAAAATTTGATAATAAATAAGGTTCTTTAACTTCAATTGATAATATTTAAATTTTATGCTATCAGCATCATATTTAAATATTATCAATTGAAGTTAAAGAACCTTATTTCTTCCTTTTAAATGAATTGTGACAAAAATTTAAGCAAAAACGAAATTTTAGTACTCTTCTGTCCTCTTTCCCTAAAGTGCTCACCTGATATTTAAAAATGATATTCAGTTCAAATTCCAGTAAATAAATCCCATTGATATGCTGTTGTAGTTCGAAAGTACTTGTATTGTAAGTTTTTCAACTATACACTTAAATATATTGGTAATAAATAAATGGTTTTAAAAATAAATTTAAACTGTATACAAAAAATTTGTAAATATATTTTCCAATAAAAGTTTCATTTCCTAATACAATATGTGGTTTAAGACTAAAAATAATTCTTAATGTTTTCTGTCTTTATTTGCTAAACTGCACAAAAAACTTCCAATTTGGATTCAAAAATTATATGACGTAATTTCTTCTGTAGCTGGCAATAAATTAAAATAAAATGTCACCTCTTGTCTAATTTAATGGCGTAATTTTTTTAGCTTCCCAGATTTTCATACCTGAGATAACGCTAATCTCGTGGAAAACTTTGGCTTCCTTTGATACCTTTTATTATACCCACTGCTTAAAGTAGTTTTGACACACTTATGTCATCGTTATTAAAAAATGTAATAAAATTCCTTTAATACCATAAAAAAACTTTCATTTTGTCCATTTAGGTTCCAAATTTAATTGAAGGCAAATAATGAATAGCATCTTTTGCAATAATAAATAACATTTTTTGAAGAGGAGTAGATGTAAATTTAAATGCACATTTTCTTTAGTTTGGTTTAAGAACAGCCGGTATTAGGCTTACGAATTCAGTTATTACGTTTGTTGTTAATCAAATTATCTTTCATTTCTTTTAACAGTGCTGCGATTTTGAGTTTTCTATTTATTGATTTTCTATGATGTTTTGGTTCTAAATGGATCCAAACTTTTATTAATTTGTAGTATGTGGGTAGTAAATAAGTGATTTAGTAGTTTTTTTGTGTTTGAAACAATTTTGTTCACATTATTTAATTTATTGCAATTAATGTCATATATCGTATATATAAATATTACAAGATAAAAGGTAAGATATGAAAATATCTTAATTTTAGAAACGTAAACAATTGGAAAGGAATCAAAACATTTTTCTTTACATCAAGTTAATACTGGCTATAGCGTAATGTATTTTGACACCATTCTTAACTATAACAGTATATATTCCAGAATGACCAGATTTTTCTTAAGTAATTCAATATATTCTTGTTAAAATTTAAATAATTAATTCACGTGAATTCGTGGATTTGAGTCACTGCACTGATAGAACGCGAGATACGCGTGATATATGTTTGTGTCAATATTAGGAGAAGGACTAACAAAAATTATTCTTTGAACTTAGTCAATTTCATTCAAATCACGCATTTAGACACTAAACATGATTTTAAAAAATGTATAATAAAAATCTACTGAAGCTCCTGTATAAAGACACTTGAAGTTTTGAACAAATTTGGTGCTGGGTTTACGTAATGGTATTTCCTTTTCTTTTTCCAAACGTATTTTAAATTTATATTTAAGTTTATAGAATAAGGTAGATGAATATTCTTACTAAATTTGCTATTTTTATTAAAATATGATGAAATTATAGGTTAATTAAAAACCAATAGTGATACAATTATGAAAATATACAAAAAATATACAAGTTATGTGCTTGTAAATTGAAACAGGAAAGACTTAGGATATGTTTTTTCCGTAGTCGTTGGGATGAGGTAAGCGTTTTCCGACTAGCTGCCTTAACTGGAATTCTAGCTTTTTCGACATATTAATATTATTGCATCAAAAAAAATAAGAACAAATGATCGTAAAAAAAATGTAAGTCTAAAATTCTAAATATGAATACGATTGAATAAACAATGTGGTAACGTAGATTTTTTTGTCAATATAATTGTTTTAAGCTTTTTAAGTTAATTGTTAAACGAGATTGTGCGTCAATACTACGACAAATTCTGCTTATATAATATCTTCTCTTGCCCATTATTCCTTAAAACATTTTTTTTTATTTTCACAATAAAATTAACATTTTAAAGAGATCGTTATTGTGGAAACTAATTTTTCAATTACAAAAACCCTTATGAAAATAATTATTTTCTGATACAGATAGATTATTCTTATAAAAACTAAAACAAACGTTGGTAGGCAAATATTGGCCAATTTAGAACTGACTTTATTTGCATATATATCTTAAAAATGTAGAAATAACCTGCCTACAAATATTTAAAAAAATATATTTAGAGAATACGAGAAAAGAAATAGAAAACAAAAATATTATATTTGGAATTTTTATCTGTTAAAAACTACTAAAAATTGGATGGTACGTTAAAAAGTTATCGGATTCAACTCGAAATAATATTTAGTTTTTATTTCGATACAATTGATTCACTCCGTCAGAAGAAAGAGAAATTAAATTACATTCCTTTAGTATGACGACAACATTTAAGGGGCAAAGGCTAAATAGCAAAAGTAATGGAAAACAAAAAATTGTTTTTGGAATTTTTATCCATTCAAAATTATTAAATTAAATCAGATGGTGTTTATAAAGATGTCGACATCAACTTTGCAAATATTTTTTTATTTCAAAGTAATTTTATCATACCTTCAAATGAAATAGAAATTTAATTTAACACCACATAGCAATTACACAAATATACAGCGTACATACGTACATCAATACATGGCAACTCGAATATTTTGAATTAGGTCCTGAGTCTTCCATCCGTAAAAATATTGGCGATTTAGGTGTGATCAAACATGAAATGTGGGGTGCGGTAACTCCAATGCGGGCAAACGTATGCGGATAGGTTCGGTCTTCGTTTTTAGCAAGTAAACTTGTTCAATGTTGTACGTATACGCTATAAGCATTCTTCGCTTCCAAAATTTCTTTAAAATTTGAATATATAGTTAACAATTATAATTTAATTACTCTGTTAGTTTTAGTATCAGGTTGTATAATTGTTACGTACTTTTATCATCAATACATATAATAAAATTGTAGAATAAAATAAAACAAAACCAAATTTGAAAAAAAATATTATTTATGGAATGTTTTTCTATTTGTCTGTGCCTATTTATTTATTCCCTCGTTACATAATAATAGCCACAAACATTTAAATGATGTATTTACTAGAGGATTACGTTGAGTTAATGGTAACATACGGACTGAAATTTATAGGAATCTTAAAAATAGGCACGGAAATTTAATATTTGAACACTATTTATTTAAAAAAAAGTTTTCTTTTATAACTATGGTAATAATTAATAATATTTTTCAAAAGTCCACACGCGAACGATTACTAAAAAGTAATAATTTGCGTTATTACTTAATTGCGACATTCTTTTTGGCAAAGGTTTGTGAGGTATTAGGACATAATATAATTGTCTTTTTTACGATTCACTTAGACATACTACACTTATTTTTAATTTATCCGATCAATTTGAATTTTTATAAAGGAAAATGTATTATTGTTCACACCCAAGTAACTAACAAATATAGAAAAAAATTAACACAAAAACGCGTTTTCAATGGGCAACGGAAATTACTTAACTTCCACGGGAAATTACGAAGACGTAAATGTTAAACCGTATTTAATGTAAAGGTTTAGCTTTTTGCTTCGTGGCAAATAACGCCTGAGGTAACTTGACATTCATCTCGTAGAAGGATTCTGAAATATTATGCGCTAGGCTTAGTAGATGCTACGTACCAACGTTATTTAAAGCCTCATTTGGTTTCAATCCATTTATTACTGGAATAATCTCGCCTTATGGTAAGATGTTTATATCTCCCTAAAAAAATTAATAACACCCGTTGGACAATTTTTATTTTTAGTGCAATAATTTTTTGTCGAAACAATGCAATAAAATTCAAGTCGTCAAGCATATTGAGTTAGTTGATTAAATTGGGAGCGTTAATTTTTTTAAACATATTAAATATATAATTTAGTAATATCTACAAGTTGGCAACTGCAGTTTCAACGCTATTATTCAGAAAACAAATTTTAAATTTGGTAACAATGACATTTTGAACATTTTACAATATTAAAATAATAAATTCTTCTTCGAGAAATGTTTAACTGGGGAAGTTCTATGTAGTCTATATATATATATATATATATATATATATATATAAATATATATATACAGATATATATACATATATATATATATACACATATAAACATATATATATATATATATATATATATATATATGAATGTGTGTGTGTGCGTGTAATAATAATTTGAATGGAAATAATAATGTTAAGTGTTACTAATAAATTTTTAAACAAACGCTATAGTTGTTGTTTTATTTGATGATAAATGCGTCAAATGTTTCACACCATAATTTGGATCAAATATTTCGTGATATTACTGATGAAAAAGTAATTAAAATCGAAAAGAAACGAAGTAAATTCTCCTTATATCGTTGAATAAGAGCAGAATTTCCTTTATTTAATATTTATGAATAAAATCTCATAAATAGCAAATCTCCGTTCATGGTAATTAATGATATTTCTTGAAAAATATTTAAAATTAACCCATAGATTTAACCATAGGTGGTCTTTGAAAACTTTTAAGAAAATTGCGAAATTATTAGGCATACTACTAGAACTATGCACAGTGTTACTGTTTAAATGCATCTGTAAATCTACATGAAATTAAACAATAGCACTTACGTTGATATCTCTATTTAATTATCTTTTCGAAGTGCTATCTTAACGTATAACAAGGGTAAATATTGCCGATAGAAATTAATAAAACAAATTTCTTTGAAAGATGCACTTCTAGCATTTGTAAAGAAGAAAACTTAGATCACGAATGAAGTTCAACATCGTGAAATAAATATAATCAGTCTACAGATTTATTTTATTTCTAACTATATGGAAATTTAGAAAGTTCATTTTATCAACAAATTCATTTCTTTTTGAAGAAGTAAATGATTATATACGAGGAAAAATTCAAATAGTTAAGGTGATTCGATTTGACAACTATCATGTAATTCAAAAATCATTAAGATCTTATTATCGTTCGATCACTCAAGTTTAGTTACGTTTATGATATCACTGCTAACAGGAAATTTGTTAATTTGATGTGATGATTACTAAATTAATTAAAACTAAATTCCATTCACATCAAGAGGAATCGACAAATACAGAACGTACTTTTTCATTCCTCTCGCATGTTTTTACGTGTTTTTTTTCACAATATTGCATCAATTCGATTAATTAAATGTTGATTTATGCCCGAAGGTATATTTTATGTGAACATTTTGAGAATGGATGATGATAATGAATGAATTTTAAGTAAACTTAATTAAAATGTTTATAAAATAGTATTTCATTTAAAATTAAATGTTGCTATGTTGATGTAATTAAGTGATATAATGCATAAATTGTTTCATAATATTGTCTATAGTTAGATTCTTTAATTACCTCCTTAATGATATTCGTTCCAGAAAAAAAATGTTGGAAAATTCATTATTTTCAATATTTTTTTTAGTCATTCAAAATCTGTAATGGATAGTAGATTAAATGACATATAAAAAGTGACGCAGTTGGATAACTTATGTAAAAATATAGCAATCATTGTTTGGCTACAAAGTGCATTCACTATATTTGCATTGCTATACCCTTTGCTTCAGTAACTAATCTGATCTCGATTTTGTCAGAACTCATATGTCATCACGCTATAGCCTTTTTATTTCCGCTTGAACTTTATTAAATACCATTAAAAAAATGTAATGAATATTCTTGGACGTTACTGAAGAGATATTTTAACATTGTCGGCCTTATTTCAGAAAAATAAATTTATAATTATTTTGTGAACTATGTTGTTTCACTGCCTTTTCGCAAAAAAATATTTTGAAATTTAAATTCGAAGTTTTCTCGGTTTTATTAAATCGGTTTTGTTAAATTTATGGTTAATGTTATACTAAATACTGTTGCATAAATAAAATATTAGAACTGGATAAATTATATGTAATTTGTGATTGGGAGGAGAAAATTTAATTATAAATAAATTTTATGTATAGGTTCCATATGTAAATGTAAACTAATACGTAGCAAAATGTAAAAAAATATTTTAATTCCCCATGAATTTATTTTGGCTTTAAAATATGTATTATGTAGTAATTAAATCTAATGATAAAAACTCGACTCGGTAAGAACATAGATTTATACAATTTATTTTGGCTTATCCCTATATTTGGAAATATTACAATAAATCTGTCACATACATTATGAAATTCACAGTGAAGTAAACTTACTTAACACCGATAAATAAACATGACAACAAGTTCATTATCGTCATAAAACACTTCTAGAAAGTCGCTTAATCCACGAAGGTTAAACGTTTCTTTTTTAAAGCAGATATTTCCTACCGTAAATTTTGACACTTTCCTCTTAACATTTTTTCTTCGTTCTAAAAATGGAAGTAGATTACCGCCAACCTGCGAAAGCTTTATTTGTCAATTTTCCTTTACATTATTCTCTCCTATATACACTCACGATCATTTTAATCATTGATTCTTAATGTTGGTTATTTTTAGAAATATTTTAAAGTTTTCTAAAGTAATTTAAAAGATTCTATCATTAATTATTTTTGGATTTTTCAATAAACTCTATTTTCTACTAGTTTTCTGTCGATAAAAATTTCAATTAGTATTCCTTAAAATAAAAAAATTGTAATTTGTTTTCATAAGTCTGAAAACATTATATTTTTACCGAAAAGAAAATATCAGATTGTACTTAATCTAAAAGCGTCGGTTTTTAGCATTACGTAATACAATGCCTGAGATAACTCGACGCTAATCTTGCGTAAGGCTGTGGAGAATTTACACTTTTAGTGTAGTCCAAGAAATGTATCCTCGTTATTTATAGTCAAGTTTAGGTTTCTATCCGTTTAGCACTGGCACCAGACAATGGGACATTCATACGGTTTTCAGTAAAAAATATGGTATAATACTATTCAGACTGTCCATTTTCTTCCTTTAGGAAAAAAAATTGAGCTGAATCTCTATCGCAAGATTTTATGTCAGGTTACAAAAAACGATCTTAAATATTTACATTCTTTGGATAGTTGGTTTATAAAAATAGGTTTGAGACTCTTGCAGATTACGCTTGTGATATGCAGGATATTGAACAAATTAACATTTGTAAATTCTATAAAATCACCTGCATAATTCGTTTATGTAATTCCATCACAATATTTTATTTAGGCATAAAATACTTCCTTAAAGATTATGTACGGTGATTATTTATGTATCTCACATAATTAATGTGTGACCATTGTCTTATAGTATAAATATATTATACCTACATGTTTCCTGTAAGAGCATTATTGGTCTTAATATTTTTTCACTTTCAAAAGTACTATTTTGCCACCTTTGTTCTCCTATATATCTCTTTAATTTTAAAACTTCCCCTTGAAATATGATGAAAGTACTGAAAAATCTGACTTGTTGACTTTAAATGTAACTTGCAATCAGTTATTCGTCCAAGAAAAAATTTATTACTCTACAAAATATTCGTAAAAGTAATGAGGCCAATCTAAGAGTATAAACATTTAGCTTGATAAATAAATAATCCAAATGGAAAAAAAGTGCTGGAAATATGTAATTATGCGTATAATGTTAACAAAAAAACCACATGTTATTAAAAGACATCGAATTTTTCAAAGTAAGCATTAGCTTTATTTTCTTTTAATTTTGTTTCCCAAAAAAATTGGTGTATTGGTCATTATTTAAATATTTTTTTGTGAATTGTAGTGCTTAAAACAACCTAAACTATCCAATTTTCTTTAAAAAATGGTTGAAAATGTAAATTATTAGTAAATTTATTTAAATCAGTCACGTATGGATTTTAACATGTTCGAATGCCAACCAGACTATAAAGGATTTACATAAAAATTCCAAATTAAAGCGCTGCTCTTGTTGTTTATTTTCTCCTCTGACAAGTTTCCATATAATTGAATAATCATAGATATTGTAAATATACCTGATACTTTGTATTAAAGTAACTCGATTTCTTCAAGGTTTGAATTGAAAACATCTACTAAAATCAAAAGATGTAATAAAGAAAATAAAATGAGACTCGTTAATATTTAATAACGACAAAGATTATAACAACATTCTGATTAGCGTAATCTTATATTCATTGTTACTCGAAGGCATATTATAACTAGATTTCGCTGATTCATTCAATCATAAGAATAAGGATTTTCAGTAATGAAATATCACGGAAAGATTTGAAATAATCTTAATTAATTTTTGTCACAATCATTTTATCAAGTAGCTTATAAAGGATGAACTTAGGTAATTGACATTGCAGGATTATTTATGGAAGCAACTGCCCACATGTTACACAGTAATTATAGCGTCGAATGACTTTTTGTAAGCAAAATGTATTTAACACACATTTGTATTTAAAATTATTTCTTATAAAAAGTTATTCGACACTATAATTACCATGTAACATGCGAAAGTTATTCTGCAATTACAATATAATATGGAGACAGTTGGCGTAATACAGCATCAGGGATATTATATCTACAAAAGCAATCGTTCAAAAAAGCAAAATTGCATTATATCAAATTCTTCATGATGTTATGTAATTATTCATGATGATATAAAATCAAGCTAAAAACCTTGTTTAATATTTTAAATGATTTCTTGACAAAAATTTAAGTAAGAACAAATCTTCGTATTCTTTTGTCTATTTTCATTGAAGCGCTCATTTTATATTCAAAAATAATATCCAATTAAAATTTTTGTATATAAATCCCATTTAAATGCTCTTATAGGATGATGCAAATTTATACAAACATTATTGGCTTTTCAACCATACACCTACTGACACAGACATACATTTTATATATCAAAATGATTTAAAGAAACCAATAATATAAATCTACTGAAGACCTTGTCTGAAGACACTTGAAGTGATATCATAGTTTAGTGCCAGAATTAGATAATAGTATCATTTCGTTTTTATCTTTTTCAATATCATTTAATTTTCTATTTGAGTTTTTATTTTTTTCTATTAGAATTTTTGATAAAATATGAAGAAATTATAGGTTAATTTAAAATTAGTAGTGAAAAGTTTATGAAAATATTATTAAAAATTAACGAGTTTTGTGCTTGTAACTAAATGATGGAAATAGTGTGAGGATATCCGTTAGCTGTCGCAGGATGCAATGAGAATTAATTATTGCCCTTTTTGTCTAAATATTAAAGTTACATTTTTGTGAATCAGCAATTGTCTAAATGTTTGCCATACTTGTTTAATTTGCCTAGAATTAATGAATAATGAAGGAAATAACATTTTTCAAATAATCTGTTTTGACAAAACCCATACAAGCAGACTGTGGCTCATTAATTTTTTTTTTGCGTAAGGAAAGTTTTTTAATATCAAGCACGTATAGAAGCATACAAATATTATCCCTTCATATTTACCAATGGATATTATCACAAATTACATTTATTTTAAGATAATAGAAATCTATTTAAATCTAAGAAATTTTCTTTTAGTATACACATTACACGGGTACATATTTCAAATAAGCTTAATAATATATCGTTCCTTTTATAGCTGTGCCAATTGTCAAAAGTATATGTTACAGTTACATTTGTTTACTTCTATATATCGCCAGGCTTACGCATGATTCATTGAGAAAAAAATGCATTTGAAGTTGTTCTTAAAAAATGTCCTCTGCAACCATGAAAATTACTTACTATTATTAATTATTCATTAGTCTTACAGGAACCATACTGTACCGTAAGTAGATTTTACATTCTTTTTACAGTTTTTTATAAGATTAAACTAAGAATAAAATAGTTTGTAAATAAAAAATAATTTTCAATTAGAAAATTAGGAGACGTGAATTTTGTTGTCATTCAGGAAAATTATTTGAGGTAAATTTTGTTAGAGTACATAATGAGCTGCAATACATGCACTCCTCTTTGGTGAAATTGCTTGTTTCTTGGTATTAAATTTAAAATTGGCGTCCTCGTTTGCCTCCGATTTCGCGACCGCCTTAGCGTCCGCCTTCTTCAATTGAATGATGTAATGATCGACCAAAATGTATACAAATATTTCGATGACGGACAATTGGTGCAAATACGCCACGTGTTTTGATTGCTTAACTTAACAATAAGCAGCAATCGTGACAAACTACACCATCATTTGGTATCTATAAAGTAAAAACCTAACTTAAAGAAAATAAAATTCGTCCATTACACTAAGATTATATATACTTTTCTCATTCTTTTCAAAATACTTTATTCTTAAAAAATAGTTTAGTAACGTAGGCCCTGGTATGTAATATAGTTTATACTTGATAATTGTTACTCACTTCTTCGAGAGCATTCTGTGGTCGAATTATATTTCGAACATCGTTCGATTCAATCGAGTGTCTCCTCATTCGAAAGACGAGTCTCTCCTCATTAATACACCGAAGCATTGTTCGTTTGAACACGTGTTGTATTAGAAAAACAAATCCTTGAATAAGTTGGATCGTTAAATAACAATAAGACGGTTGACGGTCGGGAGATAAATCGAGCTCAGATCCGAGAATAATAGACAAAATGGAGAGAAACCGAGGTCAAAAACAAGCCAGTTCGTAAAAAAAGAATAAAAAAAGTAGTATACAATCTCCACGTAAAGGAAATACAATTTCTAATAGTAAACCAAAGTATAAAAATTGAATGAAAAAGAAAATTTAATAATTAGTGCGAATTTCATACATAGCTATCTCATATTCTTCACTTGAAAAGTACCGTCATTAACAAATTCTTTCGGCAAATGAAACTGTTGACTCGACTAAAAGCTTTAAAACAAAAACGAAAATTTACAACGAAGTGCGTCCAAATTCGTTTTAAATTATCAATATTTCTTATATATTAAAGTAATTAACTCAACATTGGTTGATTCTTATATATTAAAGTAATTAACTCAACATTGTAGCAAACAATATTGACTTAATCAGCCTTGTTATTTCTTTAATATATTTAACTGGATAAGATAGATGAAATGATATTTAATTGATTTTTTAATGAGATAAGATGAAATGATATTTGAAAAACGCACGGCGGGGGTGTAAGTTCAAAACTAGATGATAAATTATAATTTCTTCACATCTAGGACTTAAGAAGTAATCATTTTGACCTCCTCGGAAATATTATGATTAATACCACGGAAAGGTTTTCTACTGCACTATTATCTACGGGACACTTTTTAATTTCAATTTTTTGAACTCCATCTGTTGCCCTAAAAAGAAAAGCAGAAAACGAAAGAAAATTCTGAAGATAGAGGAAAATGGATAGGAAAATTGCCTTACTTTCGAGGAATTATAAATTACTTATGCAATAACTTTACGATGTGCTGAAATTAAAACTTTGAAACCCGAGACATAAAAACCAAGAACCGTATATGATAAGTCAAAGGTACAACGTACAGCATACTCCACTAGAACAGCAGACAACAAGACGTTTGTAGAATTTTAGGCCATACCCATCGTATGGCCAATATAGAATACGTTAACCAAAAATTATACAGAAAATTATGTGACGACGATTAAGTGTCACTTTTTTGGCGATAACCACTTTAATGTTTAAAATTAAACATGTATTTATAAGTTCTGGCTCACATCTACATTCCTCATTGTAAGCATTTTCTAAATTTACAATTTCGGTTGCATAAGATAAAAAATTTGTTCCACAGAAATAAGAGGCATTTAATAATATTGCAGTATCATTTATAAATTTAATTTTATAATTTTCAATGTGAAATAAAACTTTGAAGAGGAATACCTCCAAATTGTTAAACAAATGATCACACACTGATTATATCAAATTAAATGTTAGTATATGATAACGCAAATCCCTTTAAAAAGAAAGGAATATAGGTGGATAGTACATGTAGCGGACGTGCAAGTGGATTATTAAATGAACGTTAGAATTTTCAGTAATAGAAAGAGCTTAATAATGTTAGTTTCCCAAACTGTGAAATCTGGTATTTACTTATCGTTTTACATGCATAGAGACATGCATAGTTATTTATAAATACAAGTGAATATATTGAACATTTACAAAGAAAAAACTTTTCCTATGTCTCATATCTAGTAGGTTTTCTCGTGTTTTCCATTTCGCCCTCAGTTCTTTACAGTTATTACAGAAAACTATATATTTTTGCTGGTAACATAGAAACATAAACATTTTTTTTCTCCAGTAAGTATACTTATATAAAAACCCTTAACATATGGCAATTGAAGAGTATGCTAAAATTTAAAAATAAGTATATGCCGGTATACAATACGCAAAAAAAGCATCACCTAAATTTATGGAAACAAGATGATATTATTTTTTTTAGGTATGTATACGGTGATAATAAAAAATTAAAGGTAAACTTGGGACACGTGTAGGTTTTCCTTTTATGTTCGTCATCAGAAAGTTTGAGTAGAAGTTGTGTGTGTAGCTTCATCCATATATTTTAACATTTTATTCCAATTTCTTTCATTTTTCCTTACAATTCTATTTAATGATATCTAATATTCGTCTACATCCAAAATTATAGTTGTTAAAAGTATGCACGGAAAGTTTTTATAATTTTTAAATAGAGATTTCGAATTGGCTTTTTACATACTTCTTAATGACGTAAATAACCTAATGTGAAAATCATATGACCGTGCTAATCTCCCATTATAAATATGGGTTTTAAAGAAAATGTTTTAATACGTAGCATAGATAAGTAAACGTTTCTTGAATTGACGTATAGCAATACCAAATAATTTACTTATATTTTCCCATTCATTTAAAGTGAAGGATGATGTAATTAATTATATTGTACCGTGGAGATGGATTGAGGGATATGATTTTACTGGTATCAAAATGTATTTAACTTATTTACCCCGCTATAATGTAATAGGAATCTGTTTCTGAAATATTTAACCTACTTGAAATAATTTACCCAAAATAACAATGAATAGTTTGAATACAACAGACATTTAGTGTTAATAGAAAAATATTTGTCAATAAGGGGAAAATTAGAGTTTTTTAATTATTCATCAGCGTTAACCTCATTCCAGGTTTGTATCTTTATGGCATACATAATATTAAATAACGAATGATCTAAATGATTCTAAAAATGTAATTATACCCCGATCATGTAATCTATTTCACACTGTTTGTGGAGATCTTCATCAAATATCGCAAGGCACTGCTTTTAATATTGTTACGAAGATATCGGACGCACCATCGATGTTGACTCCAGATCTAATTAAATTTCCCGAAAACAATACTAAAAACCTAGTACTGTTTCAAAAAATGGACAACACAAAACAGTCTAATGGAATTTCTGACATAATCGGTGCAATAGATTGTACTCATATACGTATTTATTTATCCCTGGCCTTGTGCATAGTGAAGCTTTCCGGGACATGGATATGTGCATAGTGAAACTTTCCGGGACATGGATATGTGCATAGTGAAGCTTCCCGAAACAGGCAATCATATATTTCATTAATTGTTCAGGTGAATGTGATTGTGGTTACAAATTTTACCTTTCTACTAATAACATAACGCTGTATTAGCGTGCAATATTTGTAATTTTTTCTAGCCAGTAGCCGGCCCGCGTGAAACATTTCTTGATATAATTGCAAGGTACTTAGGTTGCATGCATTATAGCCGTATTTTAAATGTTAATAGAGGGTATTAACTAAGAGATCAGATATTTTATTGAGAGATAATGGATATTGATTATTCGGAGATAATGTATACCCATGCATTCTATTTCTTTTAACACTGTTAGTGAATACTCAAACACGCAGTGAGTGGAATTATAATAATGCTCACATAAAAACAAGGAATATAGCGGAAAGAATGTTTGGCGTTTGGAAGAAGTGATTCCCATGTCTAAGCAGTGGTATGGGTTTAAAGTTGACTACCATAGTCAATATCATTGTTAGCTGTGCAGTTTTACATAACAGGGCTCTTTTATGTAATGATCAACTTCCCGAGGAGACTGAGACACTATCGGAAGAAGTTGTCAATGCTCCGATTTCCTTGGAAAAAGATTCGGGATTTGCAAGATGACAAGCTTTGATCGATTTATATCTTGCAATCAATTAAGGTTTTTGCGACATAATCTACAAGTTTCACACTAGTATATATATATATATATATATATATATATATATATATATATATATATATATATATATATATATATATATATATGTATATATATATACATGTATATATATATATATATATATATATATATATATATATATAATCAAGACATTATAAGGTAAATATTATTAGTAATGTTTTAACTGATTCGGTATTATTTTTTTTACACTTTTTATACATATTTGATAATATTTTTACTTTTACAAATAGCTTCTACCTATTAAATGTAATATTTAAGTATGTTATCTTTTTTATTTATATCGATTCTTTATTAACTGGAATGACATCACCCGTAAGTAATATTTATATGCATTGAAAAGGAGGTTTGAAAACCTTGCGGACATTTTTGCTTTGTAATAATCCAAACCCTCTAATATTATTAAACAAATAATTTATTTTCTTATGTACTTAGATATTATTACACATACTCATATCGTTATATTACATCTGCAGAGAAATAGTACCGATTATAAATTAAGGATAAACTGCCTTAGCGCTGCTTTGGGATTATTTGGGATATTTGATTTTTCACATTTGGTAATTAATAAATCCTTATAAAAACATATATTTATATATTTCAATAAATTATGTCCTTAATTGGAAAAAAATCCTATTAATGAAATTGAATCTGACTAGCAACATGATTCCCTTTACCTGTAGCTAGAATGCTAAAACGGGCGTCAAATTAATTTGAACTGAATGATATAAGCCAGTGACCACTTTAATTTAGAAAGTTATGAATACGTATTTATTTTTCATATTTGATAATGTAATAAATACTTACAAAAATTTATTTTATTACCAAAAATTGAATTCTAAATTGGAATTCACTTAAAAATCTACCGTAAGTAAAAACTATATCACACAACAGTAAACACTTTTACTTAATGTAGTTTCTTCTTACTACATTAAAGAAGAAGAAGCTACATTAAGTAAACATTCTACTATTGAAATGCATATACAATGCATATATAATACATTATAAATAGTAACACGGTTTGCCTTGCCTATAACTAGAACAAAAACGTGCATTATATTACATTGGATTAGATGACACAAATTATTTTTTCATACAGTTTCAAATTGAAAATTATTTTCCTTGGAATTATGTATTAATAATTTCATTGAACATTAATTTTAACAATATCATACCAGATTGTAATGTACATTTATAGACCCTTATTAGCAAAGTTTGAAAACATAAATGAGAATTTAACAATTAGTAAAAAAATCCTACCATTTTTGCGTACGTACAAAAATATTAATATTCATTAGCTTGTAATGTTCTATCTTTCTACGTACAAACAAATAATGACTATGAATTATAATTTGTCTATTGTAAAATTTCCAAACTACAAAATAAAATACAATATGAGAAGAAAAATGTATAATAATAAAAGTAAAGAAAATAAAAATAATACAAATATTACATCAAAATTACTACTAATAATTAAAAATAAAAGTAAAATAGAAAAATATGTAAGTAAACAAAAAAAATTAGTATTCGAAAACGGATTTTGTTTATTTTGCACTTCCTACTGCGCAAGTTCAGCACGGGCTTTCGCTTCTCATGCTTGATATAATAAAATATCCTTGCGGATTTCATGAAATTCATCTTCTCTATGTCGTCTCCCCTCCATTTCCTATCTCATAAAATTTATTTTCAATCCTTCTGTCTGAAGCAACTGACATTGGCTCAAAGTAAACCGGATATCCAGGTGCTGATTGCTGGATCGCCTTCTGGGCATTGATACATTTGTGTCCACGTTTGACATAGTTTGATGTATCCCACTATTAGGTTAACTAGCAGGAACATCTTTCGTTGCTTCGGACAATGTTAGCAAAGTTTCCGCTGCTTTATCACAAATTTCGCTTCAATCGCATTCAATTTTGAATTGCAAAAATTACTTGTTCCCATACAATTTCCATTTCAAAAACCTCAATAGCCCAAATTTTAGTTCAAACGGGTACAATTCCTTCCACGTCAACATTTAATTCAATGTTATAAATAGCCTCTCGTAGACAGATATTTAATTTCACGCATAAAATTTACTTGATGTGCTGAGTTTTTTTTCAAGTTCAAAAAGATTTTTGGATCGTACCAGCAATAACTCGACGGAAACCACTTGAACAGCGAATTGAAAATAGTCCGGTCCTATATTTATCTTGGAGGTTTTATCTCGAAGAACGAGGATTGCATAGATGCAGTAAAATGGTGTATGTCGCTAACTAAATTTGCATGGGACTAATTAAAAAATAAAAAGGAATCGAAATACTTCAAAAGCCATCAAGATCTGTATCGTCCGAGTTATTACGTTCCCCTTATTCCTCATGCCTTAGAGACTTGTACATTTCAAGAAATCAGTAAGAAGATAAATGTCAAGAAAATATGGCACAGCAAGAGTATCTTGGAGTATCTTGTAGCAGATTTGTATATACTTTACTGTTTCCATAATCTTAGAAGTCGGCACCTAGATCCATCCATCGACTTCAGTATAACCTCAGATATTAAAATTCTTCGACCGTGTCTCATGACAAATCGAAAACTCCATGAAGTGATTTGTCATATTCAATACTAAAGGATACTAATATGACCGAATAGTCGCCCATATGATGAACCGACCGGAACAAATATGCTGCTGACGCTCCTTTCAACAAGTACATGAGACTGACGGCAATCAGAGAGATGGTGAGATATCCTGAGGTTCGTTACAGCAGTTCCTGACAGTAATATATAATGACCATGACCGCTTTATTAAGGGCAATGCGATAGAAAAGAGGAAAGTCTTCTATTGCCCGTCAATGTAATACATTTTATTATCAATCACTTCTGCAATTCAAATTCGAACATTTTGACTTTTGCAACAGGGAATTTTACATGAAATTCGTATATTTTATTAGTTCGATTTTGGATTTTATATCGGTTTAGTAGAATTTGAAGTTCTTCAATTTTGAAAAAATTTTAGTTAATAACGTACCATTTCATGCACGCCAATAAGATATTTTGTTTAATTATCTTCATCGTAGAAATCAACTGCATAAATTTATCATCTTGATATACCTATACTACTATTATTAGTGTTCATTCCTTTAAAAGATGGCCCTTTCACTTTAATTGCTATTTATAAAATCACTAAATGGTCATTCAGTATTAATTTTTGTGTACTATTTTCTGTGTAATAATATTGGAAACTACATGGCTATTACAAGTTTTCAGAAATAATGTTGACTCTCGACTTGATTTACGATGCTATTTGTAATAAAAAATGAAATTTACTCACATTTACCAGCAAAAGTAATGAATTATTGATTTAATAAATTTCCTTTATTGTATGACTTTTAAATAAGCATATATACGTTAAAAATATAGCAATATTAATTCAACTAATTAAAACAAATTTCTATCAAAGGGAATGCTTTTTTTCTTAATACACTTCGTTATAATAAATTTCAATGTTTTTTTAAAGACGAAATAGTGTCATTAATATTGTAGATCTGAAAGAAATAAAATATCAAACATCACTTAATCATATACTTTTAACTTTGTCGTATTACATCTTGTATTATTCAATGTATATTTCATAAGCTCAGTGCTAAGTTTGCAAAGACTACGCGTTTAGGGTAGTCCTTAGAGTGAATCCGATCCAATAATAATCTTAGCTCTTTCTGTTTGTAAATGATTCCAGCTGATTATGTGGAATTTGTATCATCATTATTGTGATAAAAAATTGGTACATGCAGTAAAAACCCGTAGTTTCCTTTTGCTATCCAAATAAAACTCGAAATTGTATTAAAAATAAAAGCATTATAGTCGATTGTAGAGTTCAGTTTGACTATTCATTTTTTGCATAGTTTGATTTGTCGGTAAGAGTATCAAAAATGTTGTATATTAGTTTGTATGTTCGTTATGTTTTAGTTGATCATGTGTGCACTCATTATACGCTACTTTTGATTGACTTATATGATTGTGAACACAAAATTGTAAAATACAAAGAATGGCTAAATCTAAATAAGAAAATCGCTTTTCAACTGTAGTACCTGAACCCGTATGTAAACAACCTAGAATATTAAAAAAAAAAAGAATTTATATATATATATATATATACATACATAACATGAAACCTAGTGTTATATTACGATTCTTGTTTATTGCTTCGATATATATTTAAACATGGGGTGTAATTTGTTGATTTCGAGCTCTTTTTTGCACAATAATACATAAAGTAATGGAGTATCTCGAACCTAATTTGCGGTTCGTGGTAAATTGAGATTTTAATCTTAATCTCTTTCACGAATTGCGCAGTTTGTTGGAGAGTTTATGCTTATACCTACGTAAAATTAGAACTTTAAGTGCATGGCATCTTTAAAATTATGTAGCTATGACAATTATATTTTGAAAACGACAGCCGTATTGATTGATTTCAGTAATGTCAATTGCCTGTCTATAGAGTTGAATAAATACACAACGAATACGATTACCAAAAATAAATAAAAATTGTTGAAGAGAATCGTTGAAACGGAATTATTCAAAAAGCCATTGTTATTTATAACATTACACTCACGAAGTAAATCAGAATCGATCATCTAATTTTGATTAATTCCATTCTCCTTGGATCACTTCCAAAATTTTCGATTATTTTCTAATCCTAATTATATTTCTGATATTTCTCCTTACGGGAAACTCTCAGTAATACTGGATCAAAAGGAAAATAATACCTGAAAGGTCTTTTAAATTCAATAGCAACCATTTAAAGCTAAAACCTTCTTTATTGTACTGTTATATTCTATGTAAATAACGTGCAAAATATAGTGTTAAAATATATTAGATATTAAGGTAAAAAATGTTTACATTTTAAAGCATGTAATACCAGTCCTAGTTTAATTGCATGTAAAGCTATATCGAAAATAGACAAAATAAGTTAACATGTGTTGACGTATAAAACTACTAAATATTTAAATATTTATTGTAAAAAATTCCATAAATTTATGTTATATTGAATCATCTTGTAAAAGAAAAAAAATTGAAAAGTTTACACGGAAAAGGTTTTATTTATTTTATTTGGAATGAATGTATTCTTTTGTATACGGCTTTCTTGGAAAATTTTCACGTCCAGAATCATGTGAAATATTTAGATATTCTCGTGAGGTAACGTATATTACATAACCGTAATAGTAAAAACAGAAGTATTTGTTTTATAAATAAATGACAAATGACAAATGAGATTTGATCTCATCCAATAACCGAGTTTAGAAACGTCTTATGGAAATAGATATGTGTTTGCGTCAACGTACAGGCAAATTTAATATGACAAATGTAAATATGACAGAAAATTATAATGCGCCCGTGCATTTGAATTTTCTGTGTCATATTGACAGCGAGAGGAAAATCCATGTACATAAAAATTAACGTAGAATATAAGCATTTTTCTAAAGGAAAATTCTTTCCTCGCTCGTGTTCGAGAGTAGATAGGCTAGAATCGACATTTCAGACAGCAATCAATCAATACACGCCCTTGACGCAAAGTTTACCGCGCTTCTCTCGCACGAGATGTTTTTGTAATTTAATTTTATTGGTCAATAAAAATATTCAAAGTTACACCACTCTTACGAAATTAAATCGTTTGTAGGGGATACCCTTTATAGATATAGAGCTACCCTCTAAAATACATGTAACTTTGTCGTAATAAATGTTCTTTGTTTTCATAATTTAAAAGATAACTCTGAAAGATATCTTTACGGACGGATGTTAAGGTCAAAATAAAAACTACACGATCATAATACTTTTTTCAACTCTTGTTTCATTGAATCATTTCAAATATATTCACCAATATTTTCCTCACAGACGGCATTCATTTCTGCCTTGCGTCAGAGATTTCACTGTTAAAAGAAACTTAAAAAAGCAGACAGATATTATACTGTAAAAGAAGTCACAGGATTGATTTTGACCGCTGGAGAAAAAAAACAAATGTTTAGTAGTATTGCCAATTTACAAAAATATAATTGAATATAAAAGCCGGTGGCGCAAGTTCTATAAAAAGATGCTGTCTATAGAATCTTTGAGTAGAGGAGTATTAGGAGCCAACAAGGTTTCATTCGACACCAGGAAATTTAACTATTACCATCATTCATTTCAAAAGAAAGACGTTGTACTAGCAAAATAATTTATAGGAGGCCCTGTTTCACATCGAGTTTCCTTAACAAACACCCGAAGGAAAGTGTTGGAGTTACCAATGCAACGAGAATATAAAGAAAAAGGACCTATTAATAAGAAAAGGGTTTTTGATTTTATTGATTAATATTTACGTTTTGCATTAAAGACCTATTTACTTTCATGTAGTTGAGGAAAAACATGCGTCCAGGCACTTTAAATTAATTTCTAAAGGAATATTAACATTAATCATCTAATTTTTATGTAAAACAGTCCATAAAAAGATCCATTACAAATCTGCGGGTATCGTATTTATTGTTTAGTACGTTTTATTTTCAATAAGTAGTTTTTTGTCTACTGAAAAATCAAATTCCATTGACTCATGTCCTTTTTCAAATAAAAAATTAATTTACTTTTTACTCGGGTTCTTCCATATACTGAATTTTTACCAATAGTGGATCGTATTAGGTATTCAATATATTTTTTAACTTTCAAAATAATTGTGACCGTTTTCGACACAATTATAAACGAAAAGCTTTTTTCAGTGACTAACTAGATGATATACAAAGTTTATTCTAACTGTAGATGTATGTCTCGTATTTCTGTAAGTAAAATAAAAAATAGCATATCGTAAACCTGACCCATAGCCTGCCATGTGCGCTAACTTCATAAAAACTGCTGACCATCACCAATATGTACGAACTTAGTTTTGACCTCAATAAATGCATCGAATTGCTTCCTACTCTTTCTCATACACTTAAGGTTTTATAGAATTATACTTATTCTGTCTGAAGAAAGTGAAATTACTTTGCATGCCAAAGCTTCGTGTGCGCCATTAAATAAAAAGATTGTGTTTTTATGTTTTTATAATAACGGTATTTATTATAACAATATAAAATTTTTATGTACATATAACTTATTTTCAAGAGATAAATAGTTCCTATTTTCCAAATATGTTTATAATATAGATAGGTACTTTTTATACAGCAGTTGGTTTTCAATCTGTTATAATATAAAAAATGAACTTGAAGCTTTCTGAAAAAAAAATTTCTTTCAATGAAACCAATTAATATTTTGGGTATTTCGAAACAAACCATGATATACTATTAATTTTCGAATTATTTTCAAAATCCGTTTATGAAACGAAAATCGTTAATTTTTAAAATAAATTTGCATTTCAATTATAAATCGACATGGGTAACAAGAAAACTGATTTACCTAAAAATATGAAGTAATATAAAACCATGTAATAGACAGTTTAAAAATTAATCAACGCCTTCTATGTTGAACAGAAGTATTAATTAAATATATGACTCTAAGTAGATCTGGTTAATTTATTTATTCAATATTTTCTACTACCACGGGCATTATTACGATACCTGTACAGAAGCTCGTAGAAACATACTTCGCACACGTGAAACTTTATATGTGCGCTAACATAAATTTCATTTCAACTTCTAGCTAAAAATTTCCAGATTTCTTATTAAAAAATTTGCTGCCCTTTTTAAAATGATGGTTAAGTTTTGATGATCTGTCTGTGAGTTGACGATTTGGGAAAATATTATAGATACAAACTTAGAATTTAGAATTAAACAAAACAATTTGCTGGAGCTGTCTTATGGGAGGATCAAGCTGTAGCTTGAGGTAAAGGATGAAGTTTTCGGTGGTGCCGTTAATTTGTGAAACTCCCCCCCACGGGGGTTTGTAAAAAACTACACGTAAGTGGTTTTTTTGTTCATATATTTCGTTTTGCAAAAATATTGTCTAAGAATTTTTCATTCTAAAATAATATTTAAATGTTTGTATGGCATCTGTTAATAACATTTGAAGGTGAAGAATATAGAGGTTATATTTAGCGTGTTTGTTTTGAGTATAAATTTTGTTGTGGATGAACTGTATTATGCACTTCCTGTCCTGTAGAAGTTGGCTTCGACTGCGTGCAAACTGCCAATTGCCGGAGATGGATTTATAGATAACTTTAACTCTTTCACGTACCTACTACTTGGTATGTCTTACTCGAAGTGCGTAAAGATAGAAATTATTTATCTCCGTAGGTTGATTCAGTTTCCACGTTGTAATCGAACTATTACCAAGAAGGCTAATCCAATCGTATGTTACAGGGAGGAAAATAAAATTTTGTCCATTCATCTTTGTGTACTCTGATTTTTCTATGTTCACGATACGTACTTCAATTTTTAAGTGTCTGAGAATTATTTTTCTTATTAATAAATCAGGTACATAATTTACAATAAAAAAACAAGTAATTAAAGACAAAATTGTTACATGATATAAACACGTTATAGTACTTTCCCATTTTTCTACGGATGTGGTATAAAGCTAAGGCAATTAATAAATTAATAAAAGGATATTTAATGGCTTACACTTTATGAAATAACTTGGAAACAAAATTAGAAGTCGAGGTCTTTCGGTGTTGATCATCAAGTAAGACACAAATGAACATCAATAAAAATAAATATTAGATAAATAGTTACATAAACTAAAATATTATATAGGTCTTTTTGAGTATTCGCAGTAAAATAAAGGACAATTATAATTTCCCCGTATACTTCCATCCATCAATCCTTTCATGAGACCATTTTACCGCCCGTAATACTATTATAGCTTCATAATTTTCATAGCTTTAAACCGATATACATTACATTTTGCACATGAATGCTTCAGATAGATAAGAGATCTCAAATAACTTTTAATGAAATATTGAAGAGGTCATGAATAAAATTGTAAATTTCACATATATGCGTATACCCTAAAATTAATTTATTACTGATTTATATGTTCTTTAAGTGCATTTGGATGCTTTGCTATATTTGTTAATTTTGGATGGTTTGCTATATTATATTAAAAATAGTCAGGTTTTTTTAATTACAAATAGTGTTAGTAAAGAAATTAAGGTATATTAATTCTGTAGTTTGCAATCATTATCGCTATTAAAAGATGTTTAAAAATAGTTATAGAAAACATAGACATAATTCAATTACATTAGCATACATATCAAAATACATATTTGACATTTTTTTACATTTATATGTACTTATAATCTACGAAGACAGTAGGTAATTAAACAGGTGCAAAGTCACGCACACTTGCAATAAAATTGCGTCGTTTTATATTCATTCGTCCAAAAATCACCCAGTAACATAATTAAAGAATAATAATGCATGTTAATAGGTTGAAAACCGCTTTTTTTTAATCATTTGAAATAAGAAAATGGAATAGTGTATAATATCCGAACATGCGCTCATGTATTCGAACTGTATGGAAAAGTTGCATACAACAAAACATTGTTTTAAAAATGCAATTTGTGCATGTAAAATAATAAACAATAAAAGAAGATTTATAGAGACATATAATGTTTTCTTTTTACACAATATATCTTTTATTTATCGTATTGAAAAGGTATATGATAAAATCATTTCAACGCTTGATCTCTGTCAATGATGTGATTTGGACAGAACACACCCAAAATAGAGTAATAGTAAATATATTGATTTCAGCTCTCGCTAAAGGAAATGAATTGAGTTGCTTCTTGTGATATCTGGAAGAAAATATTCTATGGTTAATGTGAGACGAAAATCCAAATTTTGTTTAAATGATATTTATTGAATTTAAGGACGTATACAAAAATAGCTTTAATATTTACCATTTACTATACTTCACAATTTAATTTTTTATTAATTAAATCTCTAATGTGGAAAATAATGTTACATTTACATGTTTAAACATGCTTTTATAAATTGTCTAATTTATTCCATTACGCAATAAACTAAATAAAAAACTGAAATACTAAGTGATATTCTTTAAGTATATTAGAGTTTAGAATTTTAATCACAAAAATTTACACATTATCACAATTTTTTTTAATTTTCAAATCCCCTGTGTCATATCCACGCTAAGAACCAACAACTGTCAATAAAATTTTCCCATTGAATATATTTATATATTTTTATTCATATTTAAATATAATTATTTCTAAAATGTTGGTGTTTCCGATTTGCCAAATGGCAATAGAAATTTACTTTTGAAAATATGCTACTCTTCAATTACAAACTTTTCTAAATAATTTCTTTTTATTTCCGAATGGTGTTTTTCATAATAATTAACTTTTTTCCTAGATATGATTTGATTTCCTTTAATATCGCGATCGATTGACGTATATTTATATCTTCACACACCAATCTCTCAAGTAATCTGAGTTTAATGACGGATTTTCTTAATTCGTCCACTAAATTTTTGCTGCAATATAATATAGAAATTTATGACATAAAAATTGCAGAAAGAAAATAGAAGTAACTAGTTTATATCGTTGACAAAATAAACGGTACTCTTATGAACGTAGTAATAGCTAAAATCGTACCAAATATATGGTTTTGTGTTTAAATTATCCTCGGGAAAAAATAAAAGTAATGTCAAAGGAAATTGAATCCATGTAAAATAGGATAATAATGTAATATCTGCAGTAATATTTTAGAGTAAGACGTTGAAAAATAATTTATTTAATGTCTTAAAACAAAAAGGCAATCTGAAATTGTGCGACCGGGTCAAACGTGCAGGATAAAGAAAACGTAATAATGAAAGGTAGACACGAAACATAAAAAATAATTTGTATTGAAATGAACCCTTCATTTCAATACAACCTTATTTGAAAAATGAGAATATAACAAGCTGTGAAATTATAAGACAGTTTGTTAAACGCCCATGTGAGAATGTGGAAAGCGAAAGTATTATGGTTCTAAAAGTAAAAGAAATAATATTATAGATTTAATATAAAAGAAATCATATATTATCGAATATTATTGATATATAATTTTATTATGCGAAAGGAAAAGTCATTTACTTTAAAAATCCATTTACTTTAAATATGTAAAATTGTACAGATAATATACGGTAGTATCAAATGTGTGGACATACATGGTTATACATTGCGCCGATTATAAAAAATACAAGTGTAAAATTTAGTTATGTAAGTCAATATTAAAGTCTTTATATAACCACGCCGCTATAAAATGACAAACTATGTTGATTATCTAACTTTAGGTGCTTAATATTTTTGTAACATATTGAAGTGTTTTATAGTGATAGTGCACATTTATTTTTAAAATTTACCCAAACGAGTAGATAAAGAAAAATAAGTTTGTTTTATTGTAATTGTGTATTTTGCAGAAAAATATTAAAATGTTTTGTACATGCTCAAGTATATTAATATTTATTTGTACTTATGTAAATTACTAGTTCCTAATTTTGTTGCTATCCTTTGTTTCTTATGAAATTTTCACAGATTTGTAAAAATAATCTAGTCAATAATTATCCCTAAGTATAGTTGATATTATGCTTGTTGATAAATATATGCAAAACAGTGGAAACTGTTTATTATGAAATTATTAAGACATATTTCGGAAATATAATTTCAATGATGGGCCATAACCCAACTTTTGAATTCAATTTATAAAAAAAAATACATTTTGTTGGTTGTCCTTTAACAACAGTTTCAATGACAATTTATGATACTTTTACCTTATAACCCTTGTTTGATCTTCATGATGTCATATTGTTACCTAGCTTGATATTTTATAGCATTTAGAGTGATAAAAACTAACGGATATAATATAAGGGTCTACGTCTTTTCAATCTTCTAAAACTTACTCTATAGATCATTCTACAACATTAAACTTTTATAATTGCGTAATAGCGGGCCTTGTAAACAGTATTTATCGTTTATTTTGCTAGAGGGTAAAAGAAAATGAATGCTTAGTTTTAATTACAAAATATCGTGCAGTCACAATGCGAGTTTATTACTCGCTTCCGCTATAAATAGTGTGAAGCTAATGGATTTTTGATTGCTTCCTTGCACGTATCTCAAGAAAGGTATGAATATTTATCAATACATCATATTAGTACCATTTAATCGTGTAAACAGTAATTAGTATCTACGCAGTTTTTTACGTAAATAAATTACAAATATTAGTTTATTATTTTTCGTCACTTTGTTACCTTGCGCTGATGTTTCATAGTGAAAATGTTTTAAAATGAAATTATATTTGTGTACTACTTATTGTGTTACATTCATAAACATTAAATAAATTATAGTTTATTATTGTTTGCATAATGGCAAAGATAATGAAAAACCTCACGAATCTCTTTTTACCGTACATCTATTTGAGATGCGGTGCCGTCGCTGAATGTAACGAATCAGTGGAATATCACGTGACAAAAACATTTCGATTCTAAAGGATATATCTCGTACATAAATCCTGACTATCTCAATTTTGTAGCATTGGATGCTTTATTATTTCTACTGCATAACCTGCAACAATGCCGACAACTTGGTGAGATTCAAGGAAACTAGTTGAATCGGAGGCAAAAGACCGCTCGGGTTGAACACACAAGCAATAATCTAATGAGTCAGAAAAATTATATCAGTGAGCATGGCACTATCGCGGCTGCTGACTATGATCTCTTAATGTAAAATAGCTCTATTGGCATTCCAATTTAGAGTATCTTCTATAATATTTATATGTGCATTCAATTTTTTAATTGTTTTCCCCTAAGAATTCAGTGTATTGTTTTTGTGCCAGTATGCAGATGTTTATTTTTTTGAACTTTAAAAAGGAAAACGGGTCCCTTATGAGATCATTTACATGTCTATCCGTATGTCGGTTACAACCGTTTTCCTCAAATATCGCTTGACGCAGAAACTTAAAATTTAGCACATTTAATAAATCTCATTAACATGCATATATGTCAATGTCTGAAACTCAAAAAGATGTATTCGGAAATTTTAAAAAGAGTGCAATATAAATTAAATGTTTCTATAATTTCATAAATGGTGCGAATTGTTGTTTAAAAGGTTTTGTCATAATTTTGAAACTACTCAATCTAATATTATGAAGACTATGGGTCTCAAAAGTCCACACAACGGTTGTGGGAAAACTATAGCGATGATTCTAGATGTCATAATTTTTTATATATGCACCATGTTTTCACGCATGTGAATGATTTGGTAAGCAATACATTTACAATTTTCTATTTTCAAAAGTGAATTTCTTAGAAACCTTGCAGCATAAAAACTTAAAAGTTATCATATTTATTCATGTTATCGACTCACGTATATCATACCACCATTTTTTTTTAAATCCTCTAATATTAACCTCTAATATTAATAGAGAAGGTTAAGAAATGTCTTGAAAAATGCCATTTTCCAGTTTATACTTACTGCATATCTAAAAAGACAGTCAAAAAAATATGCTAATATATAGCATATCGTCCCTTTATTTTCAAAACTATAAAGCCAAGCATCATGAAAAAAGAATGTTAGCAAAATTTGATTAAAAAATTATAGGAAAACCATAACGATTATGCCAGATCTTATGATTTTTAATATGTTTTTACGCCCGTGAAAGATATAGTATACAATATGTTGCAACATATTTACATTTTGAAGAAACAATATTTATAAATAGTTTTATAGAAGTACAATGTACGCTTACATATTTATAAGTGACTTTATGTACATGGAACCCTAGTAGAGCTAGTTCTACTCGTGATTGGTAGGTTTTTTAAACCCATGACAACTATAGTTGTATAAAACCGGCTACCACCATTTATTAAAATTTGAAAGTAAATTATTTCAAACAATATACAAAAACAATCCTACTTTTTGCGTATTCCGACCTGCTTTTGATCGGTCTCTAGTCAACATCATATTATTGATAACGATTTTGCCAAGTTAAATTAGGTTTCATTTATTGTTGCTTGTCGTGTCCACATGAGATGAAGAACTTCTTGATGAGCGGCCGGGAATCGAACCCAGGTACTCGCGGTGCGTCGCGCACTCAACGGCCGTATGTCTTGCTATCAACCCAACACACTACGGTGACGACAGGTTTTATTTATTATTAAGATCAATCGACGGTATTGTTTTGGTTCACATGAATGTTAAAAATAAGACTTAATGGTACGAATAGACCATTACCCTATCATTTCGTTATACGCAATTTTTGTGAGCCCGTATGAACCAACATTCAAAAACATGTAATAAAATTGTCTTTTTTAAATAAAATACGATATTGACACTTTGATGGACACATTTTATTCGGATGAAAGTAAGTTTATCGAACATCTTTAAATAAAATTGCGGTAGTTTATTTTAGGAGGTTAATACGACTGGCTTTATTCTACAAGCGAGGTGGATGGCTCCACACTCTTTTAACGTACATATGCTTCTTAAATTAGAATTGTTTTATAGTTTCTTTACTGACGTTTGAAAAAGATGTAAATTCAGTACGAGATTACAATATACCAAATCATAACACAGTAAATATGTTAACCAAAGTAGAAATATGGATTTATTATTCATTTAAAACCTAATTAAGTACGTTTTTATTGAGAAGAGTATATTTTTAATATATAATTAGGCAATTTTTAAAGGCTAATAATATTACAGAACTAAAATAAATGGAGACTTTGAATTTTTTTGGAATGAAATGTTGATATTTTTTCTTCTAATTTATTAACACCTTTACGCGGTACAATTTAAATGTAATTCCATTTTTAAAATAAATCCATAAAGATTTTTTATTTTTAGGTGGTAATTCTAAAAAATGATATTATTATCCACTGTTTGACGCAGTGTAAAATTGAACGTTTTATACTAGAGATTTCACGATATATAATAGATTCTCCCTGCCAATTAATCGTTAAAATAAAGCTTAAGATATTGACGTAAAAACACAGACAGGGAATTAGGAAAAGTCGACCTTATAAATTCTAAAGACACTGTATATCATTGCCTCAATAATTTTTATAAGACTAATAATAGCTGTCACCTGATATCATGCGAATTACTGATTTTGAGAACAATAAAAAAACTAAAGATTACTAAAATCAACCGTATCATTGAATAAACATTGATAAAACAGTAGATATTTTTGCTGTACTCAAGCAATCTCAATACAAACCAGATTAAAATAAAATGTTTTTGGAATTTTAAGAGTTTATTATCCACATCGGACTATTTCCAGATAATTGTGGTAACAACAATTAGATGAATGGTGAACGATTATATTGCATATATACTACGTTATTAGCAAAATACGTTGTTTTTTTAATTGTAAACGCGTTGTATTGTAACAAAGTGAAGAACAAAAATGCATTGACAAAATAACTTACGATAAAATAAAAAACTAATAAAAGCAAAGTACTTCTCAATCCAGCATTTAGCTCTAACCTTGTACCTATCGACTCTTACTTTTTCGAATAATTTCTATGAAATAAAAATAAAATGGGGACATCTGTGTCAAATAAAGTAATAAACAAAACGCGAAGAGGGCTTATATAATTTGTAAATATATGGCTAGTGCTATGGGGCGGGCGGAATCGCAATGAAGAAGTGTTTAACGATTTGTTTTGTGTAGCACCAAGCATGCAGGTTTTGAGCTGTCGAAGTCAAGACGCATGGGTTAAACAGTCTTTTGATATGTTGAATTAAACATCTCTGAATAATAATTATTGCCAATAACTTGCTATAGGAATTATGCAACTTTTTGGATTAAAAATCTTATATATCAGTTTAAACCATAAACTATGTGTACACCAATTTTCATTAAATTTTATAATTTAGTGTAGGCAAAGTTTATAATTTATATTAATATAATAGAAAATAGTAGTAAACATTCATACATACTTCCCACGGTATTAGGAAGTATTATTTGCAAAACATAGGAAGAAACATTCTATTTATTGCAGATTTATTAGGTAACAAAGGAACTGAATTTATATCAGTAATTAAATTAGATCTCTCTTTACAAACGACTTTATTTATGAGATTTTTATTTCTGAATAAAGGGCATTTACGAGTGTGCACTCATGCATAAATGTAAGTGTTTACATTAAAAATTTCGGTATAATATTAATATTGTTCACAAGAAAGAAAAAATTCATGAATTATTTATGTATAATCTATAATATAAGCATTTTGTTAAGCAAATTTTTTTTCCTACGTTTCTGGCCGCGAGTAGAGAGGCAAGGTTCAATATTCAGTCAGTGATAATCAATCAATGTACGCTCTTGACGCGACGCCGACCGCGCATCTCTCTTAAGCGAGTAACGGTATTGGTTGACAAATGTCCTTTTGTCGATAAACAATTACATTCAAAGTTACTACTAACCCACTCACTGCAAAACCTATTGTAGATTCAAAAATTCATTCGGTCCTCAATTTGTGGGAATAGAAACATAAAGTAATTCACAAACTATTTATTACACCTTTTAGACTTTTTTAGTTTAATGGCAAAAAGAGAATCTTTGCATTTTCCATTTATTGATCTGTACGTATCTATGCTTTATTATTACAGCTCTTTCAATTTAGTATCGATTGCGATATTTCGTTTTTTTTCTTGTTTTTTTCGACGACTAAGTAGCATTAATGACTTTAGAATATATTTTCACTCCAGTCATTAAAAATAATTGGGTTTGTATGGAATAATCACTATCGATAACAGTTTGGTTAGATTATAACAGAATTTTTCACCGGAGTCTCATTACTTTTAAAATAATGTGAGTCCATTTTATAATTTAATGGTCTCTCGTAACATAATACAATAAATGTGTATCGCAGATTTTTTCAAAATATGTATTAAACAAAAAATTGTATTATTGTGGTAACTTTGCGATTAAAATATAATCATCTCCCATATGTTATTTTATGAAGCAGATTCCCACATGGATTTTCTCAGTACGGTAATGGAATACGAGATGCAAACATATTTAAACGCTTCTACTTTTGATCTTCATTTCTTTTTTCTTTATTTTCGGCCCTAATAGTGATTCTTCATGTTCCACCTTAATTATAGAGAAAGGTATAGAATATTTGTCCATGAAATGCAATTAGCAAAACTAAAATGGCACTTGTGACCAAAAGAAAAGAAACTATTTTATATAGAAATTTTGAGTTTATTTAAAATTATATCGGATAAAGATTGATAAGCGCATTAAACCGAGAAGAAATTTTAAATTTGAGCGAGTTGAATGTGTATATTATAAAAAAATAGGTGTGCACACGAAAAGATAAACGAAACAAATAATATTATTTTTCTATAGTGAAGAAGTAAATACACTTATATATATATATATATATATATATATATAGATATGTGCATATAATGACTTTTCAAACCTCCGTTGTCGTCATTATATTTTCATTTATTATTGCTTTGAATTATTATATTACTTTTGATGCAACTCTGTACTCACAAAGAAAATTAACAATATTAAATTAAAAATTAAAATAATTACACGCAATATTTATTCAAATATGAAGATGGTAATGTGTATTTATCAACAGTATTTATACCTAGCGCTAGAAGGGTGTCAGCTATTGAACACAACGTTCGCTTTTAAATGTTGTCAGTATAAACAACCATATTTTTATTCAGGTAAATTGTTGAATTTCTTTTACAAAGTTCTCGGCAAATTCATTTTTGAATTTATTTTACAATACTAATAGATTCAAGGCACGGAAAAAATACCAATATTATTGCAAACAAATTCCAGAGTTTTGTGATTACTCCCTGTATTAGACATTTTTGATAGGTCATACCAATAGTAGTCACTTTCTAAGAAACCAAGGGTTAAGCATGTTATAACTACTTGACAAGTTGTATGTAAATTACTGTTGGTCCTTCATTTACGTATAAAAGGATAATAAGGGAATAGCACTCGTAATTATTTGGAAGTATTCTACAAGCCCGCTTAATACCCACTGGTGATGTTCAACGGTTGTACCTCGACTACAGTTCTGAAAATTACCTCTCTATTATAGATGGCGTAAACTGATACAAAAACTGTTTTAATCAATACTATGGACAAATAAATGGCTTAAAAATTTATATATATATATATATATATAACCACTTAATCCATAAAAACTTTTGAATTTAGGATCTACATTTATGCTAGGTTTCAATGTATGGCGTTACTTTTTTACGAATATATAAGTAGAATTAAAGTTACCCAGTTATTTTTTCTTATTGCATATATTTACACAGCTATTATATTATTCCGATGGTATAAAAAGTAAAAAACCAATTGGTATCAAAACGAAAATAAAAAGTGAACCAAAAACCATATCATGAAAAATATATAATGAAAATTTTCACATTTCCTAAATTTTTAAATTACGAGCCCTATTCGCATATTGTTATAAATAACGTGATCATTTTGGTAGTTAAAATGTGGGTGTGACAAAGCTTATATCCTTCGAATCTCGATCAACTGGGTTATATGTAATATATTTTTTCATTCAAAAATTTTTATTTTCAAATAAAGAGTGCAACCACTTCTGAAATTAAAATCAATTCGTGAAATTTGCATAAATTTTCCAAACAAAACAACGAATACACGTGCAACGAGCATTAACACTATCATCATTTAACAGCGTTGTATTTGAATGCTATCCAGAAATATACTATCTTTTATATTAAAAAAATTGTATTTGTGATTTTTTTCATGTATGCTGATTTTGAATATGTGTATGCTATTAATAATCAAGCAGTAAAATTTAAACATCAAAAAGTTGGTGTGTGCTGTCTTTCTATAAAAGTGCATTTCATTAAATACCCCATCAGAAACATTCATTGGTGTCAAGTGAGGCTGCTGAATCTAAAATATATGAATTTATAACAAAATGGGCAAATTCAGTTCGTCCATACAAATGATATTTTTTTGCTAGCGAAGTCAATACAAAATTATGATGTTCAAACTATTGAGTAAATATTTAAAATTGAATGGCAAGCGCAACATCAAATTAGCTATTTACTCTCAACATCCGAGTAACAACGGTATTTCATGGATGAACAATAAGCACATTGATTTCGCAGAAGAACAAATGTTGTCATTAAAATGACAAAAAAGTAATGGAAAAGTTTGCAATTAAGCCGTTGTTTAAAAAAATGTGTTAATTCATCTATTCAAAAACGTTTCTAACGCACTGCGAAATTATAATTACATCGTCCTCATTAGCACAGACGAAGACCCAGTTAGGCAATATGCTCGGTGTTTTAATGCAGCTATTCATTAAGTGACCATGGTTACGGTTGGGAATCAGTTTGATTAACGATATAAATAAATTATGCGTAAAAGTAATAATATACAAAATGTTTATCACTTATATTATACTTACAAAATGGATACCATGTCAATATAAAACGACAAAATACTTCAACAGGCACAATATTTATAAACAATAAATAATTTGTTTTAAATTTTTGCATATCTTTTCTTAAAAAAATACCAGAAAAACTAACACTATAAACTGTTACACATTTTGATTCGTGCTAATGATAAAACAGTAAACCATAACTTGAAATGGATATGCAAGCAAAAATTAAGAGCTAATATTTACAGTAGATCTGGTTTAACCTAGAAAAATTATATTTGGAAAAATATATACATTTATGTAATGCTATAAATATATTAATTACAATTTCAGTGTCAATGAGATAGAGCATATGCGCATAATATCATTTCATATAGAGGTGACCCATGTCATATGCCAGAATATATACATGCTACAACGAGTTATATTCATGTTTATATTCGATCCGATATGTTTACAACATTTACTTGCAAGTCATAATAGGACGCAATTCAAAAACTCTTGCTGCCAGTAAACTTCTTCCTGTATTTGCAAGAAGATCACTTCAAAATATTATAAATAGAATAAAAGGTAAAAATATTGAAATCTTGCAAAATAGGTACGGCAGTTGCTGTACACCTAAATATTTTTGTTTAACACATTAAATGAATTGTATTCATTAAAGATTACATAACTGTTTTTGGTTTACGAATGTTTTTAGATATTTTTCGTGATCTCACACCATTAGAAGATTCAAAAGCAAGTAATGGTTAATTATATGCATCAAGTTATCATGACGTATGCTGAGAATTGAAATTACTGGAAGGCAGTACATCTTGAGATGGTACACTTGTTAGTGTGCTTCGCTTACTCAACATCTTCACGTCAACTACGCAAACTATTTGCAATTTTATTAACAAAATTTTTCTGAACACTTCCTGCGCTTTATAAAACAAAGATAAATATTCCACGAGTATATAGATTACGCACATTACATAAAAATTCTATTTAAAATTTCACACCAGAAACATATTGTGAAGCATTAATTATGATTGAAAACGTTTGATAATTTTGAATCCATCAATCCTATGAATTTAGGAATGCAATCACCCTATGGACCGTTAGGTGAACTATTAAACTTATAATACTAAAGAATATGTAATAACTACTTCATATGTTTAAACTAATGTACCAAAATTATTACAAATGCAAAAAGCTATTTACAATACAATTATGCATTTAGCCTCTGCTCAAGAAGGTGTTTTTTCCTGAATGGCCTAGGTGGAAATTAAAAAAATATTTTAAATCTTACTTATTTTGGCAAAAATATGTTTATAAGGTAATGTTTTAGAAATAGTGTCATCTGGAATTGTTGCACTGCGTGCGATAACGGCTGCCAAAATATTGATGTTGATACCATGCTTTATAAATACCAGACATGTTACTAGGTCAATCAGTCACATTTAAGTCTATTGACATAGTGGAAATAAAAATAAACATGTCGGTTTCTACCAACGCACAACTTATGATTTAAAAACCAACTCATAAATGACTTTGTTACATAACCTCAATATATTAAGACTTTGTTGTGGAAAAAATTAGTGGTCACAAAATCATGAAAAATATTACTGGGGCATCAAGTGTGAAAGTTCAAGGACGAGCATGTCTTCTTGCCAAGTATACCGATGATATCCGTTAATATGCCCATTTCGTTTAAAGTATTACATGTCCCCATCGGTCTAGCACGTGCAATGAACATAAATTAAGTATAAGTTCAAACAATGAACATATGTGGCTTGAATTCAGAAAATGCATTATTTTAACATAATTTATGTTGTCTGTTCATATGCCGGAAAACAATAAAAATTATTTGTTTATACATCAGACGCGAAAAAAATATTATTCAAATATTGGCATTAAAATAAAAACGTTATAGTATTAACCACTTCATGAAAACATGCATGACCTTTCCGCAATTAAATAAAATTTTATTAAAGTGCATTTCATTTTATTATTAAATACAAATTTTACCATCAATATCGAAAAATATGGCTTCATTTTATCACCGAATATACCATGAAACGCAAATTAATATCAATTTTGTACCTGATTTTTATTTGCTACTACATGTAATGGTAATTTAAAATTTTTAAAATTTATACAATCGTCAATCGTATGATCTAAAAATGGCTAAGGCAAATTCCATGTTTAGTGCTACCTAATAACAGATCTCTATGCTTTTTGTTAAGGCATACGAAACGCACAGCTTAAAGAAGCTACCAGAAATAGTGGCATTCGCCCGGTTGATCATCTCTATCAATTTTGAAGATTACGAATTTGTGACTTAACAAAGCGAATCAGAGCATTTTGTTTCTATTACTACTGCTACTTTCCCAAAAGAGCCAAATGTAATTTCTTTAGGAACATAATTAACAGGCATTTTTATGAAAAAAATACTTGTGCCAAAATATGCAATCGCACAAAAGTTCCCTTCAAACTAACTCAAGTCAAATGGTAGCTTCATCGGGCGTTTCATTTTCTCCAACACTAATTCATGGATTTCTCGATAGTTCACCTCAAGCTAGTTCAAACCAGCACATCTAATTTAATATCTTAAATATCAGTAAGTTTAAAAAGATAGCATCCGAAATACAAAAGACAGACTCAACTATGGATATATACGGATTTAACGAGTTCCCCATATTAAGCAGATTTGGAGACTTCGCGGGATAAGAAGATAAAGAAAATAAGGGAAGATGTTGCAGGATTAAAAGTTTTAAGAAATAAAGCATCAAATTCAAGTTAGCGGTACTGCAAAATATGCAATTTGTGTTCCGTTGGACACACGATTCAATGTTCAGTATGTTGAGCATAGGTACACGAATGACGTGTCTATATTAAAAGTTTAAAAAAACTATAAATTCAAAACATTTAAGACCTAATACGAATTTTATAGCAAGCCAAAATAATGTTCCTAATTTATTTAGGCAGGAATGTTCACCTATTTTTGTTACTAAGAGAATCGCTCTTAAGTTTTAATTTAATTTTTTTGGTCATTAATTTCTTGTTAGTTATTTTTATGAGGTAAATTTATTTTTCATCGTTTTGTTATTTATCGTAATTGTTAAAAAAATTAGAGTGTTTTAAACTCAAAAAGGTTAATTACAAAAAAATTTTAATTTGGTGCACGTTCAATATTAAAATAGTTCTTCAAGTATTATCTTATTTACATATTTTATTTGTTTTCAATATAATGTGAGTTTTTGTTAATTTATTTTCCCAAAGAGAGACTATTTCCTTTTATTTGTTACTTAAGGAATCGAAAAATTTAAATAAGATATCTAAAAGTTTGTAAATGACAGTATTTTAAAATGATTTAAGTAACGTGTTTCCTCCAACAGTGTTAGTAAACCTTATTAAATATATTTTGTTTTTAAGTACTTTTAATTCTTGTAATACGACTTTTCACTATTGAACCTATAGTTCAATTGATGAGCTGTGGCGATTCAAAGAAGATGTCAGTGGTTCAATGAAAGCACGCCAACGACATGTCTTGAAACTCAATTCATCACTTGACTTTTGGTTATTTTTTGTTCAAACTTTCAGTAGCTGAAGATCCACAAAAGGTGCTTAAAATAGCTTAATGTCTTTTTTTATAACTGACCATTTTTAAAATTCTGACTTTAAAAGAATGAAAACGAAAGAATACGGGCAACCGTACTCTGTATTTTTTTTCTTTCAATAACTCAAGACGTTTAATAGTAATGCTATATTTATTATGGATAATATCCAAATTATGTTCTAACTCAAGACGTTAGAATATATTACTCTCTATACACTAGTTTTTGAATGAGGGTTTCGTTATTTATTTCATCCACAACTGTGGTAGAATTTGTGTAGATATTATCGGTTTATTACCATTTATATCGGACATTGCAAACTTGGTTATATTTCAGCCATATTTGCAGATTTTTCATCTGGTAGATTTAAGGTACTTTCATACGTATATAAACGATAAAATAAATAAAGTATTCTGAAGCTGTACTGAAATTTACAGTGTTGAAATATATAAAAGTGTTGATAATAATTTATTTATCATCGATTTCTGGATTTACGTAATAAGTAAATAAATATAAAATTTTGATTATTCATATCTATTTTCATAAATCTTAAAGCTAATTAACAAATTCATTCAGAGAAATTGTTTGATATTCACCAAAAAAATGACGACGACACATATATATTACATATATATATATATATATATATATATATATATATATATATATATATGTATATATATATATATATATATATACATATATATATATATATATATATGTATATATATATATATATATATATATATATATATATATATATAATTATTAAAAATAACAACCACAATTTAAATTATATTAATAACTGAAAATCGAGTAGGGCACATAAATTTAATTAAGCGGGAAGCAGTCCTTTCCCAAAAAAAACCTAGCTGACTTCAGTGATTATTGTACGTACGACTTGTGAATAGAAAGCTTCAAGCTCTTACACAGAAGTTACATGTGGTATGACATCTATCCTCAGTATAAATATTTACAAAAATCCAATTTACTTTGATATAAATGAATATACAAATATACGCATCCACATACACATTTACTTAAAATATGTATATGGATGCGTGGAAATTTTTCAAAATATGTTTTATAAAATTTATAAATACATTTTTTTCTTTCTTTTCTATACACCCTAGCTATATTAACTAATTATAAATATAATCGTAATGTCGCATAGCAAATATGCGATTAAAATAGATTAATGTCATTTACGTTTTATCCTAGATAAAACTGACTGCCTTAATTTTATTCAGGATAAAAACCAAGGATGTTAGCATTTAGCACCCATACTCGCTACTAATTACGAGCATAGTTTATCCTCGCAAATGGTTATATATTATCACAATGATAAAAGAAAATAAAATGGAAAATTTGAATCTCCAGATAAGTTTATGAAATATTTTCTTAACGTATATTTGTTTACGAAGGAAACTTTTTAAAATTTTCAAATGCCAAAAAAAATAGTTTATCAAAAAGAAAGTACGTTCTTAGTTTTTTATTAAAATATTTACTATTATTGCAGGATGTCCTTATCTTTCCGTTAAGCAACTATTTACTGACGCTCTGAATATTGGTCTGAATATTAAACTTCGACCACTTTAATAATATAATATTGAAGGAACCCTTCGAAATATCTGGATGAAATTGCGAACATGTTGCAAAAACTAATGTATTTATAAATATTATTTAAAACATTAGGACGTTTTGGATTATTTAATATTGTATCCCGTAATGTATGGAGGTAAGCGGAATTAAGCGCCATTAGCGTAGAAACGTTTCGAAATCGACAGTAGATTACTTACGCGTCGCACAAGAGCTATTAACTGTCCCTTGTGATTATCAATACGTCATTATATCAAAATATTATTATACAAAGGGTAATTAATACTCATACGTCTTTTCACAATTAAAAGAGCAAACACAATTAAATGAAACTACGTGACGTAGTATTATTTCTACTTCCTTCAAGTTCTTTACCACGACCTAGGTTTCGATGTATCATAACATTTTCAGTTAGGCTATTAGCAAAGAATATTAAGTTATTCTTTGCTAATAGCTCACCTGAAGATGTTGTAATATGTGTTTGACTACCAAGATCGAATTGTTGTTTACAAATTTTGCTAGATTTACAAAAACATGGGTGCTTAAAATAATATTATCTCGTACGTGTTGTAAATTTGAAATATTTTAGAGAAAACAGTTCTTAACCGCCATCTTCTTGATATTAAGTGATGACAAGAGCTCATATTTTATGGAGAAACCTGACTCATAGTCCATGACTGCACTGCTTTTAGGTCATTTACAATTCTTCAAAATGGTAATAGACTTTTCAATGATTAAGTATTTGTTTAACAAACGAAGATAATAGTTTCTTATTTGTAAACTAAACATTTAAACTTTTTAAAAACAACAAGAAATAGAATTACAGACAGAATTAAATTTATTATATTTACCATACTAACGAAATATCTATTGTATCGTCTGTTTAATTAACGGTATGTTAATAAAGCTCTCTGTTTAAGTCAAGGCAGATAGATATATCTAACATTTAAATTAGAATTTTAATTAAACAAAAAACACAATTCCTCGTTTAACCGAATTTTAATTCGTTTAATTACAAAGACTACACGAAACGTACCCATTGAACTAATTTTATTTAAAATGTCTTATTTTTAGTTCCTTTTTACATTTCTTATTTGTGTTTGTAGTTTAATATTATTAGAATTGACGTATCTTCAAATTCAAGTGTTTTATTATCAAATGATCATTTAACACTTGGTATTGTAGAGGACTTGTGAGGTGTATTACTTGTCATGTGCCCTATGCAATTGAAATGCCGCGTCACGAAGTAGCCATTTAATATTCATTAAATGAGAACTTAAATATTATTATCTAAGTTATTCTGCCAAAACGTTGCCGTATTTCGATTAATATGGGTTTTCTAGGATGTAGTATTCCGCATGAATACCTTTTATTTATTGCAGTACACTATTAGATTATTTGGAATATTTTTTATTGATACATAAGCTAAATTGTTTGTCAATTTAAGTACATATAATTAAACATAAATAATAAATTTGTTACATATGTATTGAAATTGATTAGATTTTTAGTTTTTACTGTATTAACAGTTTACATATTTTTGTTGTATCCAGTTTTTATACGATGTTCTAACTATATCTTGACGATAAAATTGCCAGAGTTTTATTTCGTCATATAAGAGTATTAAAAAATGTTCGTCAACGCATCTCGATCAACGTTCGATCCATCTATAGAAGTCTTCTAAGATCTAAATGATAATAGATGTGATATGATGGCTATTTATATTTCTAAATAGCTAATAAAAATGACGAAACAGAATAACTTATGAATAATTTTGGTTAAATATGTTAATTTTAAGATTGTAATTACTTTTATTATTTTTTATTCACCCTTCTACGTAAATACATTAAGTTGCCCAGTAGTAACAACTCAGTCTCAGACTTTACAATGAATTTATTAAAAAAATTATTGCAAAGAATTGTTTTTAGAATATAAAAAGAATATTGGCATATATAAATGGAGCAAGTCTTTATAACAAAAAGTTCATTTAATTTATATAAGAAACCATAATTAGAAAAAGTATACAATACAAATTAAGTATTAATACAACCGAAAGGTAAATTAAATAACGATGTTTGAAATTCCCATAAAATAGATCATTACTTAAAAATTACTTCAGTTAATGCCTAATATCTCAAATTTAATGACATTAAATGTTTGATTTAAATGTTTTGCCAAGATTCTAACCCCTTCAGTTTCAAAAGAAAATAAGTGATAACATCGTATACTTGTTACTAAATACGTGATAATCTTTCATAATTTATGGCAATTTTCAGCACCTCTGGAAGAAAAGCGATCTCTTTTAAAAAACTATATTTATTTAACTTATTAGAGACCCTATATCTTTATTGGAGAACCTACACACTCAATCCCTATATTCATTAATATCAGTATCCCATAAGATTAAAATTTTGATAGTAAATATTGGTTAACCAATAACTAATAGGCTTTTACCAGCTATTGCAATAAACGTTGCAAAATCTAATAATTTTAACAAACAAATTTATTAATTGTTTGGATGAAAACTTTTTTATTTTTTACGTTAAGATGAGATAATTTCTTCTTTACACGACATATCTAAGATACATTTCATGGCGAATAGCCTCACATTGAATGTGTTATGCCTTTTTCAATAATACAATCCAAAAAGTTTCAGCTAGCAGATCAGCAGGGTACCTTTTTTACTTGATTTCTACCAGAAAAAGTTTTCATAAGTTATTTACCCACGTATTGTGAATTGTGTGGTAACTAGTATTAGATATTAGACGGTAAATATTTAATTTTAAAGAAATAAATATTTAAGTACGGCAACACTAAAAACACTTTATAATTAGTCACTCGGTTTATAGTGTATACTTTTTTTAGATTTAGAGTCAAGGATATTATTAAGACAATTCTTTGCGTTTACATAGAACTAGAAAAGTATATACCCTATAAATATATTTTTATTTGCTTTATGTAGAATTATTCCAAACATAACATTCGAAGCGCAGCAAAAGTTTTCATTAAATTGCTTCTTGGTTCTGGAATGTCTGCATGTACGAATAGTTCATAAAAGTGTATTGGCTGGTAAACAATCTGAGGGTCAGATTTGAATAGCATTGGTCGTTTCAAGCATATACACAATTAATCAACGTTAAGTATTTATACGCTTTTTTAGAGTATGAACTGTTGACTCGATTGGAGTCTTTTATATTTATTATACTCCAGGATTATTTAGAAACGGTTATACGGTAAATTATTGATTACTAATGAAGATAAGCGGTGGAGTGTAAACAAAGGTTTTAATATAAAATACATATATCTAATGTCAATATTTATGGCAAAGTTATTATTTTATAATACTTATTAATATTTTTCTTCGTTGCATCTTCACTACCGCAGATCGGGTTCACTAGTGTTGCAATAATCTAATAATTATTAGTTAGATATTGTCATTTCACTTATACACCCCATAACAATGACTATTCATGGCAAGTTTTTGGTTTCAGATTTTCAATCCCGAAAAAAAAATTAAGCAAATATGCGGATTACAATCGTGATATTAACCATTTAACACTTTTATAAATTTTTAGGAGTGTAATAAACTTTCAAATTCGATTCCAATGATAAATTTCTAATTGTTTAAAACAATTCCTATTGAAAACACCACAAATACGATATCATTAAATATAATATAATAAGTTTTTTCTTCTTGATAACTCGACAAATACGTTTCAAAGCGTATTTTAGTAAGAAAATAAGAATTGAGACTATTTTCAAAATGCCGAGTAAACATAGATTGAAGAATAAATAACCTAATTTTTTTTTTACATATATTTATATTTATTTGTGGCCTAAGCCAAAGAGCACTTAGAAAACTGGAGTATCTGGCGCAAAATCTTATTCGGTGGCGAAGCATATTTAAGGTCATTGTCTGTAGCGTAGAGTAAAAGAACTTAAATTAAATTTATATTTATTAATATTGGTATTTTATACATGATAAAATACATAGACTGGACTTACGGGACAAATTTAATTCAGTGATAGAGCGAAAAATAAATGAGTTACTAAGTTGTGATAAATTAAAAGAAATTGTGAGTATTAGATGAAAGATGAGAAACGACAAATTCACTTAAAATGTGAACATAAATAAAACAAGGTTCAATGATAAGGAAAAAGTTAACATATTTAAGCCGGAAGACAAATAGTTGAATAAATGTTTGGTTCGACGAAATAGATTTTTAAGACTCGAGAATTCAAAAATATTCTCGATATTGAGCTCAAGTTTATTTTATAATTTGGCGACGAAGACATTAAATAAGTAAAAATATATGGATCAAATGTACGGTGAAGGTGTCTATATTTTTTTCAAATTTAGGTCCAAAGAGCGAACGTGAAGAATATAGAGGTTGAAATGAGGTAAAATAAATCAATGGGATTATTGTGAAAATAAAACGAATGGATTTCACTGCAGTCACAAATCCTTTGGGGTCGAAAATAAAGCGTAAATGCTAATTTTGAAGATATTCCAATTTCTTTAGTAGAAGTTAATTGAAGATACGCAGAAAATTTTAAATAATAATATTTCTAAATAAAGTCCACATGATAATAATTGCATAAAATATTTGGCTCTTATAATTTAGGATGTGAGTAATATACGAAACATATTTTAGAGGTAATATAAATATAGAAAAAAGTTTGTAATAAAAATAGCAGGGTGCGAAATTTTGTTGAAGGTTTTGTTTTCCTATTATTTCTAAAAGCTTAGCAAAAATCCAAAAGATTTACAAAATTTTGAGCAGTGTCCGGAAAATCTTTTTACAACGCATTTATTATCTATTATCACTAAGCTTACAAATAACTAGATCTTTGAATAATTTCTAAAAAAATATATAATAAGTTGCCGTTAGTACACACAAAAGGTTCGTCACAAATTGTTGCCAATGAAACGTATGTACGAAAGTACTATTGAAAGTTCTTTTGTTTCCAAACAACTATAAGTTTTTTGGTTCACCAATACATTCCAACCCAAATAAATCTTTGAGTAAAGCATTAAATATACTGTTTAGGCATATCGTCATTGGCAATTTTGGAACAACCGCTAATGATTTTTAAAATTACTTCGTAGTAAAACTAATGAAAAGAAATTTTAATTGCGTTGTTTTGAACGTATAATCAGAAGATTATTAAATAGCAATAGAATAAATGTTAAGTATTAAAACTGTTAGTGTTTACTACCCCCTGAAATACCGTCGATATAATTTTGTGAGTCTTTAATTTTTGACATTATTAATTAGTGTAAGGTAATTTTAAAAGTTACAATAAAGGAAAAAATGAATTTAAGTTACTTTTATGGATTTTCAAATAATAAACTATGCTTGAGATATAGATGTGGCCCGTGCGTTTCTAATATTACTCAATTATTCCATTTGTTTAATAGTTTTTATGCAACAAAAGAGTAAAAGAAAAAGTAAGAAGTAAAATAATCGATAAGCTTAAAGAAATGGAAATTTTACAATATAATTAACACGTTAACACTAACATTACGACAAATTTAGAACTTAAGCAAAAAGATTAAATCAATATGAGCAACGAGAAACTTTAGTTTGATTTTTCTATCAGAAGAATTTTTAGCAAGAATTTGGTAATTATGATATCAGAAGAAGGTTTCTTAATTACACATTTGATTATTTCTTTTAATTAAAGAATAAAACAATAGTTTATGAAATAAATTAACCCACAAGGTGTTAAAATATTTAATCGCTCATTATATACCCTTTTGATTTTTTTTGTTTGGAATTTGAAATTGACATCTACATTCATCCAGTGGCTGCAAATAATTTACATTATTAGAGCGTCTACTTAAATTTCCAGTTGCTTTCATTCTGATTTAAACTTCGCAATGTCTTTCCATTCTCTTTTTCTTTTGGAAGTCAGATATTCTAATAATCGAATTTGATCTTACGCAGTTTCGCTCTTGAGAATGCCTTAAATACAACCTGTATAAGACAGATAAATCTTTTAGTTCTTGGGATAGTATTTCATATATTGGGATCATATTTCTGGCTCTTTCATGTAGAGGGGGATATTAAAACTGAAAGACTCAATTTATTGTTTCCCAAAACATTAAATAGTGTTTATTTTTGTCTGTTCTTCAACACCCTACACATGATATATGTACAGTACTGAAGAATCAATTACAAGCGCACGCATAAATATTGCACATTATAAAGCACAAATATTATACGTATATATGAAACATGTATACTTTACCACAAAGTACCAACTCATGCGACTTAAATACCGTAATACGTTAAGCGACTAAATCTAAATTCAGTCTAAAAAAATGTAATTAAAATGAAAAAACATGTTTTAAGTATTTTATTTTAATTTTTTTTTCACAAAAAGTAACTCAATACATATTTTAAAATAACTCGAAGTAATAGATTTTTCCTAATTATTTTAAGTCCATTATTCTGTAATAATTTTAAGACATCAACCGCAAAACTTCAGGCACGACACTGTGACATAAAATTTTCATAACAACTACAACAGATAATGGAGCAAGATTTTTTGGACCCGCAATTTACATTCAAGTTTTTTCAGTTATTATTTTTATTTAGGTCACTGATTTATAATTAATCTTTTTTTTCTATTATCGACATATGCACGATTTTTCAAGAACAAATTGTTTGGCCCTCTTTGCGACGCTTCGATATTGTTTTGGTTTGTTTAATTTCTTCGTCTCTCTATATTGTTACAGATTTAACATTAATGTTTGAAAAAGGAGCGTATTGATGAATATTAAAGTGCGATTCTTTTTCCCTTCCAACAATTTCTAACCTTTTACTTTTTTCTTTATTTTTGTTCAGGTAATTTTTACTTCGTTTTTACCATTTTCAATAAATAATTTAGTTTATTATTTGAATTTTTCACCTTCTGTAGTTGTGTATACTTGTCTTACTTTAAATTATTCTACAAATAAGTCAAATATTAATTATATTTCGAAACAAAATTTACAAAGGACGTGAACTTACGTCTTATTGTTAATACCAGTGAACCCTTGATTTTTAGTAGCTGACCTATCAGGAAATTAAAAATTTATATTATAGTATAAACTGAATATTAAGATTGTAGACTATTCATTATGAAGAACATGATATGCATTAATTTCGAATATAAGAAAATTTTATTTTATTTTTAAAGTACATACTTCGACTTCGTCTTCGTCATAAATAAAACAACTTTTGCGTTTTCTGTAACGAATACTCTGCTAAAAATAAAATGTGCATAAATACCTACTATTTTTACATTTCAGAATTGGCGGTTATGTTTCGAAATCCAATACATGATGAGATTAATAAGGTATAATCTACCCTTTAAAAAAATATTGGGCTAAATTTGTTACCTCATCACAATATTTGACATACATATCGAAAGGATTGGATTGAACAGATGCTTCTCCTTTTGATATCTGTTAATAAAACTGGAAGAACGTTCGTGTTAAACGTTGAATAATAACGAAATTAACAACAAAATAACATTTCAAAAGTAATACTAGGTTTTTATAATAATTTACATGAACTATGACTTAATAATACGTTGATTGCAACAATTGAAGAAAATAAATTAGTGAAAACAAATCAGATACAATATGAAAAATGAATTCAGTTAGGTTGTTTAAATATGGACCGGTCGTGTAATATGGATCACAGTAGTATTTCGATAGATGTGACAGCTATTCAATTGAAGTGGGCGTCAATAGATAACTGTATTATGGAAGACGATGAGAGCGGATTTGGATATTCGCTAGGTTTAGTGGTAGCCATTTTAAGATTTTTGCAATATTTTATGTTTTTTTTAATAAATTTCGTAAATTTATCACGACTTTATTTATATTAGTTAATATTTCATTATTCATACGGCGAAAATATCATAATAACCGTAGTTTTTTGTGATTAAATATATTATATTATTTGAAATTAATATTTTATAATATGGTTAGTATATCATGTAATCCATTTTACAAACTATATCACTGCTATTTTTAATATATGGATTTAACATAAAAAAACAATTAAATAGCAAAAGGACAAAGAGAACAAAGACAAAGAGTCTATATCTATTTTGTGTGAATATTGTGAAAGTGACTAAACTAATTTCTATTATATTTCTTATAAGTAGTTTTAGATGTGGTTCACATTTATATAAACAATTCTACATAAAATTATGTTTATAAATATTATAAGCTTAATTCATAATAACAAAATAGTTACCTATCTATTGGTAATAAAAATAATTTTACTATTTGTTTTTTCGAATAAACATTTTTTTTAAAAATTTAAAATAAGTAAATTTTAGCCTAAAAATATTTCGAACGAAAATTAAACAATGACAAACATTTCGATGCACGAATGAGCTACAGTTAAAAAGCTTTCCTGATTGATTGCACTTTTAAAAATTTCACCAATTCTATTCAATGGTTCTACAAAAAAAAGAAGCTATTACAGATGAAATTTCGTAAATTTATAAATCTGTAAATCTTGAAAAAAAAATTCTTTATTCTCTATTACCATTGTGTAAATTACTTTCTTTAAACTACCTGTGTTCTGGATGATGTGAAACACAATCCATTATTTAATATGAAGTGGATTTATATAGATAAAAATTCGAAAACACTGTTTCTTAAAATAATATTTTCCAGAATTTCTCTAATAATAATAGAAAAATATATAGAAAAATTATGTTCTGTGCAAACCTTCCAATTATTTATTGTCCGTTATTTACTTGCCGGGACTACATTCCTTATCTTTCTTTTCTGTCTGCATATATAGTAGTGAAATTAGTGATCGTAATATTTATTTTTTTCTTACTTTAATTCACTTATAGTATTTTTAAGCTGTAAGTTTTGCCATTTATTATTAATTAAATTTATGTTTTGTGCTTTTATCTATTGATGAAAGATGTAAAGTAATAGCAAATATAAAACAGAAATAAGTCCACATTCATGTCGGGTAAATAACAACATTTTTTCTTACATCGAATTTTATTTATTATACTTTTGCGTTGAATATATATTAGTACATAATCGTACAGTGTCCAAAATCGAGGATTTAATTTAAAAGAAAAAAATTCAAAGAAATAATGATAACTAATCGTTTTGAAGGAAAATTGAAACATTCCATCGATATATTTTAAAAACACAAAGTGAAATCATATTTGAAATTTATACTGAAAAGGGGGAATATTTTTAGTAAATAATTATATCGTCGGCTACGCTGAGGTTCAAATTATAATATTGTATATATTCTTGTATTTAAAACATATACTGACGGAAAAATGTTTGATCAGCTCATATATATTGTGAAAAAAATTGGTTTTGTAACGCCTTTGGTATCAAACTTTTTTCGTTCTCGTAAGGACGAATCAAAGTATAGGATCCAAACTCTGTAAATATTGTCTTCTCATAATAGCTTCGTAAACCAGTAAAAAATGTTTTGATAATATCTTTCAAAAGCTATTCGTAAGCTTAAGTGCCTTTAATATTCAAAGTAAAACCTGAATATAAAAGCTAACTTTTACATTTTTTCCATTAAATATGCAGATTTTATTTATTTTTAGTTATGGTGATTATGTATATTATAATATATAATAATTACGTACAATTACGAATTTATTAACAGAAGCACATATTTAAAGGCTTCCAAATTAAGTTTAACAAGTTCAAGAGTAATTGTAATGAAATTATAATTTTTAATTGAAGCTGTACATTGTAATAAACAAGTCGTCAATAACATATGATCGCCGAATACTACAAAATGTGTTTTATGTGTTTTGATATATTTTGAACTTTTATGTTCCGGATTAAAAAAAGTTTCATATAATAATTCCAACGTAAATAGTGAAATTTTTTGGCAAAAATAAATGAATATAGAATAAAATAATGGTTTGCTTTCCACCGACCTGTGACAGAGAAATACTTGGCACTTTTGAATATTTCAGTAATTGGTTGTGACTTATATATAAATATATTTTTTTTTACCTACTTTATGATTGCTGATCTCCATAAATAAATATATATATATATATATATATATATACATATATATATATATATATATATATATATATATATATATATATATATATATATATCGAAAAAAGGCGATAACGCTTTTTATACTTGTTTTTGTATGTAAGTAAAATAACTTTTATAGGCAGTGTCTAAACATCGCAATGATTTTATGAAATAAAGTAAAGATAATGGTTAAAAAGAAACTTCTTAAAACGAAAGATAATAAACTGAATAATTAAATCCTTCTAAATAAAATTATTTATATTATTCACTTGCCCCCTTAAAATATTCGGATAATAAAATACATTGCTATTATTATAAATGATATGAAAGTGGAATCCATTTACCTCTATGTTATTTCTGTTTTCTGGCGTTTCTTAATTTATTTCATTCATCATCCAAATCTTGAATCAAAAGGGTGGAATGCCTTATACAAAGTAATGTGGGTTCAGCGGGGAGCAATATCTCCCGGTTCTATGTTTTGTCCTTAATCAAAGCAAATAAATTTTTCTGTACGGTTACACGTTAACTTAGTATGAAGTTTGAATGAAGCTTCAAATCGCGTATTCCTACTCAGGATGAACTTTTCATAACCTGTATATTACGATTTTTTACTCATACGAGGCACGTCATATATGTTCGCGTAAATTTTGCTCCATGTCTTTACAAAAATGATGTGAAACGTCAACCATAAGTTTCTGAGATTATTTTATTGAAAACAACGGAAAATTTTCTGATATATGGGTACTCTGTTTTCATTTTCAGTATGTACAAAAACCTTAATTGAGGTCAGGTTATGTTTTTGGTTCAGATGAAATTCGCGATAATAAATATTTTTTTACACAACCGAATCAATAAATAATTTCATTTCCTATAAGTAAAACTTTGTTTAAAAGAAATTGCAAACTGGCAGGTTCCAATAAAAAACTAGCAGCTGTAATTTTCCATCCTTTGTCACGACAAACATTCAAACGTCAATTCTTTTTCCTTTTCGATGTATTGTTCAAAATATTTTTTTTTATTGAATGAAAATTTAAAGTAACTTTGAAGTTAATAATAAGTATATATTGATTATATTAATTCTTTCGACATTCATTTGGCTCACATATATATTGGACATATGAAATGGGGTAAAAGATAAATGTCGAATATGAAATAAAAGGTTTTATTGTAAATTTAAAGTTTTAAAATCATGATCAAAATACTGGCTACACTAGACCTCTTTATATGACCAGACATAAAATGTTCAAAAATAATTGATTCCGCTCTTCTTTTTTTTAATTCTATTTCCATTTAAATAGAATAGTATCGCGTCATAAAAGTTATATTTTGCGTTACCTTTATAAATAAAAAATCTGTTGCTTGAATAAAATTATTGCAGTGACTTTCACAAATTCAATGGCCTTAATCTCTAACTATTACGCATGATATTTCTTTAGGCATTAAAAAAAACTATTATCTGTTACAAATTGCCAGAGGATTCATCTGCCAAGTGTCTGTAGCAGACGATTTAGTACGTCACTCTGGGTTCATTTATTATTCCTTTTAGCTCGAGTACTGACGGTTGAATTGTTCCGTGAAAATATTGCGGTTAACATATCGGCAAAAACGTTGCCCTGTTTCGGCCTCCGTTTTTCCCCACGACCATGCTTCAATTACCTGTCGTTCAATGCGTATAACAGAATAGACTATAAATATTATTTCACTGTAATTTCCATACACTTAAATGTTGAATTAAATTCCATACAAAAATTTAGTTTAATAAATCTATGGACTCAATGAAACTATTAGAATTTTATTATCCTGAAAATTAATTTCGGCCCATTCAAATTTAGCTATTGAAATTATGTCGACACAAGCACCTGAAAAATGCGACTTTTATTGTATGAATTTTCTTCAATTTTTCGGTATCTTTTGATAGAAAATATAGCGTAGTATAACACGAAAATACTTCAATAATCCAATACCAACATACTCGTGTAACCTTGATAGGAGAACCTGTAATTTATAATTTGAAAAATATATTCTTAACTTAAACTTAAAATAAACGTAAAAGACAATAATATAATATTAAAATGTAAATAAATATGTCGACTATGGAGTTATGGAATGCATTGATTTGTAGACTAGATTAATACCTAAGCAACAATCGAATATTTTCAGTGTATGCAGTCATATTTTGTTAATAATACATTTGTCATTTTATTTTTATTCTTATTAGTTTTTAACTAAATAATACAAAAACTACTAGGAGAAAATTATAATTTTTTTTATTATTTTTTATAACAAAGTTAAAAGTAATTTCCATATAACAATTTTACAAAACTTATAAATAAATTGTATTTCAGTTCATTAGAATATTTTATGTCTGGTGACATAGAACCTATTTTATTCATTACTTTTTTAACTCAAGTAATTTCGTCACGTACGAAGAAAAAGCTATTATTACTGTAAATATGAAAGTTACTAGGTTTCAGTCTAAAATACCCATATGAATTTCGATCGCCATTGACATTTTGATTAATTTACTTCATTCATTTTTTTTTAATTTATTACTTTGGAAAAATAATTAATATCAGTTGAAAACATAATTACTTGATACCAGTTTTTAAAGTTATTTAGACGACGAATTCATAAAGCAAATAAATCGTTCTTATGTAAAAACCTTACACGTTTCACCCAAATGGCGTCTTTTATGGTAAACGCGCGGGCACATGCGTGCGTGTGCACGTACGCACGCACACACGAAAGCACGCACGCACACAAGCACGTTCGCATGACCGCACGCACGCCCTGGTATCAAAATTTAAGTCTGATTTAAAATTATTATTAATGATTGCAAACCTATATGATTAATGATAGTGAACTAAATTGTTATGTATACAAAAAACTGATAACTGGACAACGTTGGAAATAGATTTACGTTGCTTTATTCTTAACTTTTTCTTTCATGGCTTATTTTCCAAGCAAGTATTAGAAGAATTGCTATTTATATTGATTTTAATAACTTTGTTAGATTTATATGTATTTTTACTGTTCTTTTTACCTTTTTTGAAATAAAATCTGCACTAAAACTACATTTTAGTTAGTTGTAAACCCTTCTCATGTCATATTTTTTAAGTAGATTTAAAAACATTTCACAATACAAATTACTGTTTTGCTACGACTTTTTTGCAGGGAATCTTGACGAATCTCGTCAAGTCTTTAAAAAATTTACCTTTGTTGAATATGTTCGTCAGTAATAAAACAGTTTTTCATATATAATTTTTTACTAAAGGCATTATAGTTAAATGAAATGTAGTTTGATATTATTTTTCTTTCAATTAGAAAGATCCTCCTTCATATTGAATATCCCCAAATTGTACTCATATCTTTCGATTTACTGTTCGACCTGATATTTGAAAAATATTTTTGAAAAATTAAACCTCTTCCCTCTTCTTAAAACATATCGACCCGAGTAATTGGAGAATCTTAGGCAAAGAATGGTCAACAATACTAATAAAGCGTTTCTAGACTCTTCTTGCATGAATGGCATGTATAATAGAAGCGGCGTGCTATTGCCGAAATTAATATGAATGAGTTTTTTTATCCTTTCCCTTCGTTACTGTAACAAATAAATTACAGTACGGTGACAGTCTCAAGCTAAAAATATTTATTTACTAATAACTATTTACTTTAATAATTAATAGTTTATAGTTAGTAATAATTGTTTATTTTTATAATTATTTGTTATTATGAAAGTAACCTCAGTAGCCCTTTAGGGTTCACTTTTCCTCCACTTTAATACTTGTGTCATTATCATATTACTTCAACCCCCGTATTGAACATTAATGATATTTGTGCCATATAATAATGACACAATACTATCCTTATTGAATCGAGGGTATTGCCTTCAAATTTATCATTTATAATAAATTGTATTAAGTGAAATTACGATGATTAAAATATTTGTTAAAAATTACAGATCAACGGATTTATCTTTTTAGCGAATCTCTTCTACGAAAGGTCGATGATCATCAAGACTATTTTATCAACTACGACTTAAAATGAATATCTTGAACTCACATGGAACTTTTTCTCTCGGTTTATTAGGCATCAAGTTTGACATCTTATTAAATATCGGCACCCTTGTTTTTTACACGAAAAATAAGTTTTGTATTCAGGATTCGTAGGTCTAACTATATAAGTATTTTTATAATCGCATAGCTGCGACTTGGTTGTACCGATTTTTATAAATGAGGCACCACAAAACTTTTTGTTTGGCCCGAGTAAAAGAAGATAAATAAAGTTCGAACAAAATCAAAATTATTCTTGTAATATGTAAATACGAAAAAGTATTTATTTAGCAAATATTTTTCATATCATCATCTAAAATTTTGTTTGGTGGATTCCAAAAATACGAAATAATGTAAGTACTTGTAATAGGACAGAAAAGAAGAATAGATATAACATGTGGATTTGACCGTCCGACATTAAATGAAAACCAAATCAGTTCTATTTTTCAAAAATATTTTAAAGTTGTTAAATAAACAATTAGGTCTAGAATAAAATACAACTCAAATAAATTGAATAGAATTTTAATATCAACAAAACTTAAACACAATTTGCAATGTTTATGTTAAGTGTCAACGGCGCGCGGTTGTTGTTTTTGTCGGCACCGGCAGCAAAGCAGCGTGGCGTGTTTGAAATTACAAACCGCTTAAAATTATTCCTGTGACAAAATTAATAAATTTTGTTAATTGAGTTTTGATATACCATTGAAGAACACATATGGTGTTCTTATGAGGGTTCATTTAATGTCAAATCCACACGTATCACAACAAAGTCTTGTTAATCTGTTTCTTTGTCTGAACGCGATAATCTCAAAAATTACTGCACCGATTTTCATGTAGTTGCCACCAGTAAATAGAGTGAAAAACGAGGAACATGTAATTATATTTATGTAATTAAGCCAAACTGTGATGGAAATTGTCGAGTAAGTTGAAAAAAATCGTGACACCTGAAATCTTCACAGCTATGAGCAGCGTAAATCATTATTTGTTTTATAAAACAGTGTTGTCCGTCATTATTTTAGCGGACATCATTTAAAATAATTTGTCTATAAATATACTTCGTCTAATATTGATTTCTCATGGAATAATTATATTTTAATTCGGACTATAATATACTTGACTAGAGTTTTTACTTACCATTTAGTAATCGTTACATTATTTTATGAATATAAATAGCCAAAAAGCTACACTTCAGTCGTGTTTTCATCTAACTTACAAGTTCTACGCATTACTCCTATAGGTATACTTATTACTTCATTACACCAGACAAATTATTCGGGCATAGATACTTAATGCTAACCCAAATACATATAATTGATGTATGCTTTGTGTAAATTGATCGATCTATGAGAATAAATACGGATTAAGTTATATAAATCTATATCGGAGAATAGTAATTTCTAATACCTACCATTGCGAAGCCGATCCGGGTCGCTAGTAAGGAATAAATAATTAATAACTAACCTCTTAAGAATAACTGCGTGAACAGTCATGTTCTCCGATTAAAATTAATTGATTTACGTAAAAAGGAATTCCGTTTACTTTATTGATTTTAGAAGGTTTGGTTTCACTTGCCAGTTGCCCTCAAAACGCAACGTGCATTTAAGATTATTTTTTATTCCCGTTAAAAATAACACCAGAACTTAAGGAAACATATTTGTCACTAAAAATTCTCTACATTAATATGAGTATTAATCATTTACAAAATTACAAACTGATTAATGGCAAACTCTAACATTTTAATGCTTAAAGCGTACGTAGAAAATCTTATAAATAAACATAATTTACATGGAGGGCCGAAGAAAAAAGCTTTCTTAAATTTAAAAATATTAGCAACACATTAAAGGAATTTAAAAGGTTAATTAAATTTTGCAAATTTTCATCAATGAAGCACTCCATTTATCAGTATCTACATCAGTGCACATTTTATTACTTAGTTGTATATGAAGGTAATCACGGAATAAAATATTTTGTGTATCAACTTGTGAACAATATTGAAGAATACGCATATAAAGTATAAAATTTAGTATAGCAATAAACAAATTTACATTTTAAATAAATTTCCACATAGCACATATAATATATTAGTGGGAAATTTAAAGAAGGGAGGTCATTCTCAGCCATTCGAATAAAAATATTATATCACCCTAAAACTTTTTTAAAAAATTTTTACATAAATTGCAGAATTTTGAGTAAAATTCATCATTTATCTTTCAAACCCGACAGATATATAGTGAAATTTATGTGACAAAATTATCAAAATAACTCCCATATTATTGGATTAAGTGTTTGTATTAAAGTTATGCACGTGGATTTTATTAACATATACTCCTTAATTATACAAAATGCTTTAAAATTTGGTTACTTGAATATTTTATTAATTTCATAGTGAAATTCAATTCAAATTCTAAAAGGTCAGATCAAGTTAGAAAATAACATATTGTAGCAGTCAGTAGCTGCAATGAAACACTCATCAATATCGAGCACTAAATGAGCAACAACAAAGCTTTGGTATATATTATACAATTTAAATTAAAATGAAATTTTATCTAGTCATTAAAATAAATTAAACGTAAGTAGTATACTTTTCTATGTCTTCTAACCTAACTAAAGTTTAAATATTTACGGCTAACAGAAGCCTACGATGGATAAGAAATAGCACCTTAATTTCTGCGGAGTGGGTATTAAAAACATATATTATTTAACTTAACTCAAAAAAGTGGTAAGTTAAAGCACGATTCGTTTTCCTATTAGGTAATTCTTATTACACTGATACTATTTTAATATTTTATCAGTTTTAAATAATGATAACCATTAAGGTGTAATATTATACATACAGATTCATAACCAGGTCACTAAAGCACCCCGCCGTTTTTCGTAGCTCAAATTGGTTCGCCTTTTTTCATTTTGGATTTTCAACACATTATTTAGCTGTAAGGTGTTGCGCGTGGGAAATATTAAAAAAGTAACCATGAAGGTATAAAAAATATCCCACGTCACCTCAAGTTAGTATTTATTAGGTACCGATCTAAAAATTATTTGCTTTTCAACTCACATAATTATGTTGAGTTTTTTAAACTATGCTAATTAATACCTTAATTAAGTATAATATGTTTCCATAATATAAGATATGTATGATAGGCTGCCATTAAAATTAAATATATGTTATTCTTACCAGTTTTCAAGTTTAATTACGTGGTCTTTTGATTAACTTTAATACTATGATATTAAAATATGTTACGGGGCATATTACGGGTAGCAGGTACATCTTCAGTGAAGTTACCAAGAATTTATTAATTATTACTTGTCTTTTCTAGTTACTCTACTTTTATTAAATAATCTCCAAGAATCTATTTACTTATTTATTTACTTTAATGCGTACAGTTGAACTTATTGCTACGAGAGCAATCTCTTACAGCCAACCAGAATACAAATCCAGCCCAGCCGACCGGGATTTGATCCCGGATCCTCGTGATGCACCAAGCCATGATTATTAGTCATTAATATCTTTTGCAATATTTTTTGTTTTTCGTTTCTTCAGGCAAGGAAAATTAAGAATTTCTTTCCACAGTTTTTAGTGGTCAGTGTAAAGCAAAAAAATTACACTGCCAACCAATAACCTGCCATCTCAGTTAATAGTATATTTTATTTTTTAATTCATAAAATCATTCTTCAATTACATTGACAATATCCTCATTTACAACTGTAGCCTGTGTTCATGCAAAAACAATCCATGTGGAATTTATCGACCTTCTGAATAATAAAAAATGCATAAATTTAACCTTAATCTGATTTTGCATTTTTCATTTTTCATCACATAAATAGATACCAAGCTAATCATGAACTACCATGCGGGGGCTTTTTTGTGGGATCGTGCGTAGCTGCGTAGATGTGTAGTCTTCCTTTGAATTTGAAAGGATATAACGTTATGTGATATCTAAAGAGAATACCTCCTCAAAACAGGAAATAATTTTTCTCTTGGTTTGTTTATTTACTTCATGAAAGCAACTCTGCTTTATAACGTACGCTTAATCTGCGATCTGTTCTAACAAGAGTTTTTTATTTATGTAAATTTTATGTAATTTTTTTGAATGTAATGTGTCCTGAATAGGGACTATTGCAGAGAATAAAATTTCCTTTTTTGAATATTCGGAATCAGTATTTAGCTGCGACCTAGCAAAGTCCACCAGCCCTCAGCCCTTTGTTCATATGCATCTTCCTTTGCTCTTTTTCATCCGAAGCATAATTCATTAAGCAGAAAACTTTATGATTTTTTTGAAAATTGTTCTTTCTTTTAACTGAATAGAAGAATTCCACGAGATATTCAAAACATTTTCATAACATTTTGAAAATCATTGAAATAACTGATAATATTTTCAGTTTGTAAATCTGTTATAACGTTATGTATTAGATTTTTGATTCATTTTATTATTAATTGTTCAAAGAAGATAAAAAGGAATCGATTATTCTCTTTCTATATGTTGTTCATTATGTCCGTATATTTTTATTTTCACCGGCCAATTAAATTCAGAGAGCCCATTATGCAACAATATTGGGGAAACATGGTAAGCTTATGACCACCTCGAGTACAGATTATTACATTGTTTTGTTTCATTTATTTGGACTTGACAATGATTTGTTTATATGAATTATTAAATCAGAGTTTATATATATATATATATATATATATATATATATATATATATATATATATTCATTATAGGCTACTATAATTAAATTACATACTTCAAATTTATTATTTCCCTACAAAAACATTTTAAGGGGGATGATTCCCATTCCACCCTCATTTCTCCAGATGGGGTAAGTTTTACCTCTTAAAAGAATAGTGATTTAGGTTTTCTATATATCTTGGTTTTATCAAAAATTTAATATTGATCCTAACCTTTTCTTTACCACTAAAACAGTTATTGCAGGGTCGATAACTACCCACCTTTACTAACAAAGAGTGAAATATTCCAAATAAGCCAAGATAAATTTCATATTATTTGGAGGTAATTTTACGATTACAAAAACCAGTAAGAATTATGCCTGATTATTTATGATGATTGATGCAAATGGTTACAAAATTTATAAAATTAATGGACTTATTTGAGTTGCTTCGAAGCACCCAGGTCTATTGAGTTAAACTTGGTACGTACATTTCTTACTTATCAATTAAAATACTATAGATTTTAGAAAATGTTAACTGACTCCAAATAAAAAGAGTAAGCGAGTCAAAAAAATTCAATATAAAAATTTCATTTGGGCAACCGTCACAACCAACACATCATAGGGCAATCAACTCATAGCTGCAGGGCTAAGAATATTATTTTTCTCATATGTTTAACTTTATATTTCATGGTTGTGGGTTAGTTTTTTCAAAAATTAGTTCATATTTGCTCCCGCACGTAGAAACTAAAAACAAAAATTAAAATACTAGCTGTACCCTCTACTAGGTTTGCATATATAGATATATAGAAATTATTGTTATAATTACTAAAGGTTAACACACCGAATATCATCTGTCATATAATTATAAAAGTAAACGTTTGTTTTTCTACTTGGTATTCCGACGTCAAATTGTCATATATTTTTTTATAGTTGATCATTTGCATAAAATCATAACCTTTATATTATAACAAAACAAACATAATTCCACCAGTGATCGCTTTATTTAAGTCCCATTAGCTATTCTTACGTGGTGCAATTAAATTCGGAGAGCCAATTATTAAGCAAATATTGTTTAAAAAGGTAAGCTTATGACGAACATATAAATAACAACAAACTTTTATGAGCTTCTTGAAATGACAATATGATTTAATATGAAGTATGCCTTCACACGCCTGCCCACATTTGAAATATTTACTTATGCAATTTTTCCTCGGTATCATTTCACACTTCACTTCTGCCACAATCATTTCAACGGTACATGTTCAGGCGAAAAACTGCATAGTGCGGTTTGTAACATACCTAGTACTCTCTATTAACGTACATATCTACATTGTACATTTCTAAGATTGCTACTGGTCGGGTAGCAGGTACCTCTTTATTGTTATACTACTAATACAGCATTAAAAATGTTCAAAAGTGTTAATTTTTCATATCTTTTGATAAGTTCTTATAAGATAGTTTTTACATGAATTGTTTTACGTGAAAAAACAAGCAGACAAAAATGTTTGCGGTCCATTACTTAAAAGACAAAGAAATGCAGTGCACTTTGCTTCGGATTTAAAGTTGGCAATTGCAGTAAAAACCATCGGACAAGTAAATTTTAATTCAGACTCAAAGAATCGATTTTAATAATTTTCGATAAATACTACATTAGTTATCAACAAAATATTCGGTATGCATATTTTGTTGCTTTTACTTCTTATTTTATATGTAATTGACAAATATTTGGTCTTCTTCGATTACATTTTTTTAAATACTAAAACGATTACGTTAACGTGATTATATTTATCATTTACCTTCCAATCTTAATTCTAACTAGAAGGATAATGCAAAATGTTCCAGTGTAATATCTGACTTTGGATATTAATTTTTTTCCTAACTGAAACTATTGCTATATACTTATTTATCCGCTAATATATATTTTAAGCCTAGTCCTAATTTTAAATCGAGTTGACAGTTCATCCTTTCTTCATTTTTTTAACTCGTTTTCAAGATTAATTATAATATCGCAAGTTCGTAGACACAACATAATTGACACAATATTTTGCTATATTAAATTTATAAATATGTATATGTAGTAGTTTAACAAAAGTGGTAAATTAATTACTTTAATAACAATTAGAAACGAAGGAGACATTTTATTAATTGTATAGAATAGCAACAAATTCAGCCACATATATTGTTTTAAAATTTTTGTGCAAAAAAGGAAGAGAAAACAAAATGGTATAAGTTTATAAAATGATATTTAAAAGAAAAAATCGTATGCTGATATAGTCAGTGGATTAAATTTCAAATTTTACCTAATTTAATGTATATTGCAAACAATTGCTCGTAGATAACTCTATTATTTTGGGAAAGAGTACCAGAAAAATTAGTATATAATGTTAATACTTGAAAGGTATATTATTTTTTGTATTTTAGTAAATTATTTGATTGAACGAACGCGTGTCGGTACAAAAAGATAATAAATATTTCAATGACTAAATAATTCCTTTTATTTCTATCATTCACGTATTCGAACGTAATCTGGCCGCGTAAAGAAAAGAGAGAAATGATAAATGTGAAGAAAAAAAGACAGTCGTATTTTTACTACGCGAACCCAATTGTATCTTTACTTTTTGGGATAAAAGAAAATCGTTTTTTGGTTAGATCTCCATAAATACTTTATCAATTTAATATCATAACAGTACGTACCTTCTATGAAATAAAATATTAGAGTATGAAATTTATATGGAGTATATAGGTCCACTCTTGTATAGTACAAATGTAAACACTTTAAAAATACAAATATTTCAAGAGCGTTCACTCTTCTGAAGCGGGAAATATATTGTTTTGTACGTTTTGCTAATTATTGTAAAATAAAAGAAGTTGGAAGCCAAATTAAAACTCGCTTCAAATTTATAGACCTTTAAAAACGTATAGACCTATGTACAGATGCTTCTAAAAATTGCACGTACGTACGTACATAGGTATATACTTATATATAAGTACTATATGATTAACACTTTGTCATAAAATATCTTTCTTAACCCATTTTCATAAATATCCTTCTACATTCCAACATAATATTTCTGTCTTGATAGTTTTTTTTTATTTATTGTACTAATTTATTTAAAAGGAATCAACAATATCATTGTTGTAATGTAATTAACGTGACTAAATTTTTATTTTCTATTTTCACAGCTATGTGCATAATTTTGATACATTTTCCATTTAGGTTCACAATAAGATTAATTGTAGTGCATATGTGCCCAATATTTTAATTATGAAGACAAAAGTTTACACGTAGTTATTTTTAACCATATTCAGAAAAAAGGAGACTCCTAATTCTGTTGTTTCTGTATATTATTCCTCTTTATTGATTAGATTTTGAAAACGAAAATTGAATATATCCATACAACTCCTTAACGATGAACAATATAGGTGACATGATTGAGTTTTGATGATAAAGACATAACTATAGTGCAATAATGCAATCTCGAAAACTTCGTAGCGACTAAGGGCGACATAATTCTCCTCCTTAGAAAAATTCGGGCACAGCGATAAAGCCGAAAGGTAGTGATAGGACCTTTTTAGTAGTGAGGAGTAAATTTATCGCGTTTGTACTTGTCTTGATATAAACGAAAAAGGAAGTAATTAGATAGATAGGTAGGGTGTTCAGATATGTAAAAAGTATCGAACAACCATTTTTGAGTATGTTATCATAAATTTCTTGCAATTATCATCGAAATAAATGTAACACTCGTTTTCAAGCATGGAATTGCATGTAAGTTAGGTAGAAAGAGAAACGTCGATTTGTCACCGATTCAAAAACTCTCTGGCAGCAACAGTATTTTGTAAATTGTTTTACATTCCGAAACGGTATAGTATTGAAAAATTCCAACTATTTTTAATGTTTTAAACTGGTTAATGCACTTTTTAATCAGAGATTCTTTCAGGTCGCTTAATTTTTTTTCGTTAAGAATTTTCATTGCCATTGTAATTTGTATACTTTTTGGTCATATTATTTTTACACGGCACTAGTGTTCTAATGCTGTTTAAGAATTGTTATGGTCAAAATTACATTACCCGTGTTTGTTAGGTTTCTTGGACCAAATTACAGCCCGTTAGACAATAAAATCTTTCACTTCAAAAATATAAGTAATTTTGTTTGTAGTTTTTGAAACCATCCTGTGTTACGGGAGTTCAAGTACTTATTCCAAAAAAACTTGTCATAGTTGGTAACTTGAAGGCCAAAGTTTTATAGTAAAGGTTAAATATATTTTTGCCCTCACACTCGCTGAATTTTTTAAATTTTTTTTATAATTATATTTTTCATTCAATAAAAGGCTAAACTGATTTTTATTTACAGACTGGAATTTACAGAGTTTATGATACCAAATTTGCTCCACAAACATTAAAACATTTTAAGTGAAAAAATATTAGATCTTATTCTTGATATTTTAATGGAGAAAAACTAAATCACCAACATAAAATTACACAGGTGAACACTCTGGAAAAAATAAAAGCAGGTTAGCATTAAAAGTGAAATCGATTTTTTAGAAATATAAATTTTCATGTTTGTAATAGTAATATATCTGGAACTGTTTGAATATGTCTTTTATTAATTTCTACAGTAAGTTCAATCTTTATCGACTTTTAATTTATTGCTGATCATGAACCGCGATCTGGATGTCCCTTGATTGACAAAACGCCGAAGACGCGTCAACGTCCATCTTCTGCATGACAACGCGAGGGCTCATGCAGCAAAATAAACCCAACACAAACTAACGTAGCTTAGTTGGGATACCTTTCCTCGTCCTCCATATTCACCGAGTATTGCGCCTTCTGATTTTCATTTATTTCTATATTTAAAGAAATTTCTTAGAAACAAAACTATTAAAATTTTGAAGTCCTCAAAACAAGTTTTAGGAATTCTTTGCGTCGCAGCCACCACAGTTCCGGGAAAAAGGCATTACTGATATATCTAGACGCTGGGCACGTGTTGTGGAAATAGATGAAGAATATATAAGTCGAGAAGGTATAGATGAACAAATCTCTTCTTAATAACAATGCACTGGTTAAAACACACGGTGTTCTTAGTTAGTGAAATTCGCGTTTATTATAAAAGTTGTTAATGGCGACGACCGCTAGCTCCCTACATAGATCTTCCCTTGACCTTGCACTTGGCGGTACACATTGAGACCTCCGTAAGGGTCTTAACGTTATTTGAACTTCATCTGACACAAGGGCCTCATTACCAAATAGATATAAGTTAAACTTATTGGCTACACTTGGTATACGGAGTATCGATCTCCAAAACCTATGTCAAATGCATCGTTTTTCTTTTTCTCAAACACACGAATCATCTGAGTCTGCATGAAATATTTATGAACTGTCTTCAAGCACGAAATAGTTATGATCTTCTGTAAACAATTTATTCTAAATAACACATTAGTTATTACAATAGAGTTTTTCCTATTAAAAATAAGAACCCAGTCATTATTTACATTTAATTTACCCAATATACTCTCCGCTTTGTTTACGCGACACATTTTGGAATTATAAGCCTAATGGACAATTTAAATAAGCTAATCCAATGCGTCTCTTCTTAAAGGAATAGCAAGTTAAAAATTAACAAATCACTTTCTTAAAATTATATGATTATCGGATGGATGAGATGTTTAGATAAAATATGTCTAAGAAATGCATTCTTAATATGTGATATGCATTGTTAACACAAGTAAAAACCTAACTACTGTTTAAGTTGATAAAAACAATAATGGAAAAAATGTTATGCCTCGTCCACAATAATATTTGTATTATGGAAGGGAAGTACTATTTATATTTCACGTTAAGATAATTTTATTGTTCTTTTATTAGTGTAATTTTTGGTATTATTTTATTACATTTGTTTTTTTATGTAATACTTTTAAATTGTTCGAAACACATCACCTTACTTATCTGAATTTCTCATAAATATAAAATATAATCTATATAATATAAGTTACGTATGTACACTGTGTATATATGTAACTTATATTATATAGATTATATTTTATATTTATGAGAAATTCAGATAAGCAAGGTGATGTGTTTCAAACAATTTAAAAGTATTACATAAAAAGACATATAATAAAATAATACCAAAAATGTCGATAGAAATGGTTGTTTAATTAAATGTTAAGTTATACAGAAAGTTATTACAAAGTAACAGCAAATACTTAATTTTTGAGTAAGCATTAAAGTATTTTCTTTAAAACGAACTAATGTATAAAATACACGAAATACAATAACGTTTCACAGACAAAATACACTGCATACGTATACAATTACATCACAATGCATCTGGGCTTCACACGGATATCCAAAGAAGGTTGTGCCTAATGCTAGTGCCGGTGAGGCCGGCCTTTTGCTGATATCATTCAGAAATAGTATTACACAACATATAATATCTACTACACAACATATTAACAGAATTTATTCAACATAAATATATATTTTACATCGTATATCAACAGTAATTGCATCGTATATCAACGATAACAATGTTCGTTCAGCCATGCCCCGGGGCTTATTAAATGACATTGCTCCAAGTAGAAATCTTTTGATATCGTTTAATTTAAAAGTATAAAAACGGGTATTACATTTCTACTCTTTCTAATATCTATTCAAATGTTTTTCAGATTATTCGAGGAGTATAAAAATTAATATAGGTATGTCAGTAAAAGCTCAGTATGAAATAAATATTTAATTATTTGTCGAAGATTTTGAGATGAGGTAAATATTACATTTTCCACAGCCATTGACATAAATATATATTTTTTAAACTACTTGTACGAAATACAAACGTAGATACATGTTTTCTTTTCAGAATAATATTTCAATTATTATATTATTTTCCGCTTAGTACATTATGCCGCTCATAATGCATTTTCTTTTTGTACGACTATAAAATGCGTCATAAGGAATCATTGTGAATGCACTATAATATATATAAATACAAACAAGGCTGAGTTTCCGGGTATTAGCGTAGGGTAATTCAATATTATATGGCCTGTTCGATGAAACGACCAAGCGAAAAATTTTACTGCTGCTCTATATGTCGTTAGCTAAGATTGGTGAGCGATTGCTTCTCGAGCACGTATGTCGGCTGTATACGTTTCTTTATTGAAAAAAAAATTAAAAAATGTTTTTAAACTTCAAAGTTTCAATTTACCTAATATTTTTTTAGTACGTTGATATTTAATGTTGCAATTAAATGTTTGATAGTTCAGGTATTGCAAACCTTTTTCTTACATTCACGTTAGTAGTTTAATGTGAATTTATTTGAACAATTTGAATTTTAATAACATATAGTTATCAACAAAAAAATTTTTTTATTAGTGTAATTTTTGGTATTATTTTATTATATTTGTTTTTTATGAAAAACTTTTAAATTGTTCGAAACACATCACCTTACTTATCTGAATTTCTCATAAATATAAAATATAATTTATACAATATAAGTTACGTATGTACACTGTGTACAATGTTAATATTTTTAAAATTTATTATGTTTTTACTGTTTTTTCGTTGTATATAATAACCTGTCGATAACATAACTTCAAATCGAATAAGAAATTAATAAATGGCGCTAAATTTAGATTCCGGATTATGCTTACATATCTGATAATCTTAAAAATGACAGAGATATTGAAGAGATTTTAATGATACTTGAGGATCCTACGTCTGAACGTGTTAAAAAAGAACTACCACCAACCGGGCCTTTAACATAAAGATCTAATGAGGATGCTCGCAAAAGGACCCACCGTCAAAGTAGCTGACTGATATATACCCAGTTGTAAAACTGATTACTAGAGTTCGGAAACTGTCCAAGCAAATAGCGAAGGTACTCGCATCCCTATATTATATTAGTGAAAAAAAGGAAGGAGAAAGTAAAAATAATAAGATTATGAAGAAAAATCTTAATATTAAAAAGCAAAAAATTAAATTACATTCAAGTTCTGAGGAAGAAGAAACAATAGAATTAGCCGGTGAAAATTCCGGTCCCGAAGATAATATATATGATGCGTGGAATGCATTGAAAATTATTACGAGACTGAAAAAATAGAAGATACAATAAGTTGTTTGTAAATTATGGCCGCATGTATATTGTATTCCATTCAACAATTCTTGCAATCCTTGTGGCAAGAAAATGAAGAAACGAGAAATGTAAAAAAAAACTTACACGAGAGAAAGAAAACAGTAACAAAAAATGCAAAAGAAGATGAAAAATGACCCGGAAATTAAGTGGCCATCTTATCCTTATATGAGCGGTCACCTTATAACGGATATTAACATTAAAGCTTTTTTTAATGTTTTTATATAAATATGTCTAATATTAAGAATAATCATCGAGAATATACATAGAAATAGGAGAGAAGCTCAGTTATTATAAAAACATTATCCTAAAGTACGTATACAATTTGTAGACTACAATGGAAAATATTTTAGTACCACCACTTACTTGAAGAGAAAATGAGATATGTCACAATGTTTGTTTAATTATCTATACGCCAAATATATCATAACTATATCTGTATATATGGTCATCAAATCTAGCAGCGTAAGCTGACACATTGTAGCTATCTCACTCTAACGCCTTATAAAATTAATAAATAGCATATATTAATTTTATAAGGCGTTAGAGTGAGGTCTAGAATTTTACAGCGTCGAGATTTTGAATATTTTCACAAAATGTTTGAAACGCCTGACTATTTCGCAAAAAATGGAGGTTTATCCATTTTTACCGTATACAATTTTAGAATTGAGATTGGTACCAATAAAATAATGGTGTAATACTTGTATTTATAAAATTTTTCATAGTGAAACTTTCTGAAGTTAATATTTTGATTATATATATACTTATATATATTTCAATAATACTCCGGGAATAACGCAATGAGTTTTAAAAATAGTCGTCAGCTGATCGAATATTATATTTGTGCCTACCATATTTTAAGTGGCAAAGTCGATTGTTCGTAAATATTCAATCTTGAAATTGAATGGAATATATATATATATATATATATATATATATATATATATACATATATATATATATATATATTCCATTAGTGAAAATTGATTTAGTTTTCGTTTTTATCTGCAGTATTTTAAATTAATACAGTCGCTAAGGAGATTATTTTTAGCGCATTTGCTCGCAATTTATTTCTAGTGAAATATCTTAGTAACATAGTATCAAACTGTTTGTTTCGTGTTCTTATTCCAGCAGATGGACTTTAAACTAATGTATATTGTTCATCTGAAAATTATTTCGAACTTTTTGATTTATGAATCTTTTTCTTAATAAGAGTTAATGTTTCGTATAATTTTTGTGAAAAAAAAATCTACTACAAAATCAAATATGTCTGACAAACAAGAGCGCATAACAATTTTGGAAAAGTAAAACTGAATATATCGATATAAATTACAATCGAAAGTTTTTTTAAGATAAATTTTGGAAATCCTCTATATTATAAACTAGAATACAGTTATTACAAAATTACCTTACTATGAAATGTACATGGGAGAGGTTAAATGTTTGTCGTTTGGAGGTCACGAGAAATTTTCTCCAAATATTTTCTGAATTATATGTATATATTTATATAAATTTACCAAGGTAATTTTATTAAATTCCTTAATGACAAATAGTATTGTCTTTCTAGAAATACTGCAGTAATCAATCTAATTAGAAAAATTTATGCTCTTAAATCTTAAAAAAAATAAATTCTGAGTGCGAGCTATCTTTAAGCGCTGTTGAAATAAAACTTCTTTAACGGTTGTGGCACATATTATATGGATGACGGTGTAGTTATTTTGTAAACAGCTGCAAATGGCAAAAATCTTCAATTACGATTGATTTACTCCCATCGGTTACGGCATTGCATTGTTCATCTTCAGAACTCATCATCAAATCCTGATTTGGTCGATGGTGTAGTTATTTTGCAAAATAACTACTATCAGTAGTCAATATCTTGAATCAAGATTGATTTACGACCATCCCTTAAGGAGTTACATTATTAATCTCTAAAACTCTCCTTAGAGCCTGACATTTATTATGTCATTATTTTACAAAGAAACAACTACCAGTAACAAATATTTGTATCATGGTTGATGTACTACAATCCAATAAGGAATTTCATTGTTCATCTCTAGAATTTATTACCAAATCCTGACTTAGACGATAGTAAAATTATGTTGCGAAGTAACAGCTATCATAACAGGAATTTAATAAAATTACCTTGGTAAATTTATATAAATATCCCACCTGAAGATGTTTTAATACAACGAAACTTAGGTCGTGGTAAAGAACTTAAAGAAAGTAGAAATAATACTGCATCACGTAGTTTCATTTAATTGTGTTAACAGCTATCAGTAAAAAATGTCTGGAATTACGACTGATGTACTATCGTCCGTTAAGGGGTTTGATTGTTCAATCATGTTTGGTTTATCATCCGTTAAGAAGTTCCATTTTTCATTCCCAAAACTCATCAGCCAAACCTGACCTTGCCTATAGTGAGGTTATTTTGCAAAATAACAACTCTCAGTATCTAATATTTTGAATCACAGGTGATTTACTACCACACGTTAAAGAATTCCGTCGTTCATCTTCAAAACTCATCATCAGACCCTGATCTAGTCGATAGTGAAGTTATTTTGCTTAGTAATAATTGTCGGTAGCAAATATCATGAATCACAGTTGATTTACTACCATCCATTAAACTGTTCCACTTTTCATTTCGGAATCTCATCATCAGATCGTTACTATATTTATAAGGAGCCACCTCGCTACATTTTATCTACACATTAGGATACTTTCAAACAAATAATTATTAATATTAAACAATTATTATAAAACCGGAATAAAAACGGAGCTCAAATAAATTCAAATATATTTGTGCATTTAATACATATACTCACGAAATCATTCGATCACGGAGTACTTATCCAGTGGAGAAAGCATAGATGAATTTTTCCTAGAATCACAAATCACTGCATAGCGGTGCGGACGCACCGCGGCATAGTCTATACTTATTAGTCAACTTCATGTCATTTATTTTTTTTTGTAGGGAGTTTAAAAAATATATATAATAATATTATCGATATGGATAAAAAATATTAATTTTACTCTTCTACAACAACTTTACTCAATTATTATAAGTATAAATATATCAATGTTCTACGCAAAAATAACTAGTGATTCTTAAAATTAATTAATCTGGAGTATATTTTCTGTTATATTTTTATAGGCATCTGAGACGTGGCAAAGCGGAAAATAGATACACTAGAGATGTGGTGCTGGAGGAAAATTCTGGGAGTGTCATGGACAGAATTTCGTAAAAACAGCTCCATTCTTCAAGAACTCGTCATCACGCAGCGTCTATCGACCCTAGTACAGTCTCGAATTTTAAAGGTCTTTGGCCATATCTCGAGTCGAAATAATGACTCCATAGAGCGTTTGGGGATCCAGGAAAGCGTGAAAGGAAACAGACCGCGTGGCAGATCATCCATGCGATGACCTGATCCAATAAAATCAACAGTTGGAGATGCTCTACATAAATGCACTAGCATGTCAGCCAACAGGTTAAGATGGCGAGAAATTATGAGGAGGGTCTCATCAACCACCAATGATGATGTAGCCTCATTATGACTATAACCGCTTATTTAAGAGCGACACGATTGAGAAAAATATATTTTATGTTTATAGTCCTTTGGATTTTGATTACTTTTTTATAATAAATGTCATTTGAGCATCTACATATTTTTAACAACACACGATGCTAAATCAAATAAATGATTTCTGGAAAAAGATCGTATCCGACAAAAGATTTCAGAATAGCCGCTACAAAATAATCTGAATTATATTTTGTTTTAATTTCTTTGCCACCTCAATGAAACACAGATGTAAATTTCACAACGACGACATATTTCCGTAACAGTAGTAGATGGATACATCAATTTGTTTCGGACATCTTTAAGCTTTGCTAAACATGAAGATGTCCGGAACAAAACGTCGCCTATCATTGCTCCAATGCATGTTTGACATTTTAATTTTTTTGTCATTGAGTTGACAACATAGCCCGCCATGTACTCGATTGCTAAATTTGTTACTAAATTCTGTAAGTGTGATGTCTTGAACTATTTGTTTTTCGTCAAGGTTCTTATTGTCGTTTACAATTAGATCACTCTCATCTTCGGAACTAGTGGTTATATTAATGCGATCCAATGCGGACGTGCATTGTAATACCGTAATTTGATGTAGACCTGCTTAATTGCCACTGCCCGTGTTTTTTATTATGGGTATAGGTAAGTAATTTTTATACACAATTTCAAATTGTCTCGCGGTTGGGTTGTTGTTGGACCCACCATGACATCTGACACTGCCAAAAAAAGTGCTGAAGACAGTCTTGGCTTATTTTTTGCATCGATAAACACTTAAGTTTGTTTCCTGAGTTAAAAATCAGCTTCTCGTTCATATATTTGGCACTTCCTATCCAAACACAAAACCCTATAAGTCCCGTATGTTGTAGTGAATCAATAGGTAATACAGTTTCTCTTTTATTATCTTTAGTTATTTTCGTAAACAATTTCATTATTTCAGTCTTCGCTTCGTCCATAATTGACGTAACCATAATTTTTATTATCTTGAGGGTGATATTTGATACAGCTTTTAATACCCATTTCATCAAATATTGTCGCGGCATAAGCCTGATCATTTTGTCTTTTTCTAGCCAATATTTTAAGAGTGTCATATGGATCCTTTGGTGAATTCAGCTGCAGACTGATCCGATCTGCAGACTGGTACCATTTTCGGAGAATGCTAGGATAAGGAAAACAAGAACTAAATGCTTTCTGTGCAAAATCGTATGCCTTTGGAGAGTAAAAATGCAATGATAATGAAATCATTCGAAGCTTTGAGGAGTATTTTGTTTTGGTATGTGACACGTTAAAAACTTCTGGTGCTGTCTTTTAATCAGCTATCGATTTTCAACATCAATGCTTTTCAAAATATATTTGTTCTCTTTACTAATTAAAAATTTCTTTGTCAATGTCCCTAAAATGTGTTCCAAATTTGCAACTTTTTTTTCAATGTCCCTGTTTTATCTTGATCTCTCCTTAATTCCTCTTTCTTTCGTGACAAAATAAATTTAAAATGTTCTATGTGGCGTTTAATTTTTTTCTTTTCTTGGTATTAACAATTCGTATCGATGTTCGCTGGTTTGAGATTTTTTAGGGCAACTCTGAAAATAAAATGACTTCATCAAATTTTTATCAAATTAAACTATTAGCAGCCCAAAGGATCAAAACAAAAGGACAAATCTATCCAAACGGACGGAGGGGCTAATATAAGTTTCGAAGTTGAACCTCGTTCTGGTCGACGTTTCTAATGGCAAGAACAAAATATGTGAATGAAAAATACCGTGCAATACTTTTTGAGCAATATTGAGTAAATGTAATATTATATTAGTTCATTTTATTATGTCGTTTCCGTACCTAAGTGGTATAAATATATTATTGAATCAGTTGAATGTTATTCAGTTGATTTATAGTTTAGATATGGGTTTCCAGATTCTTTCGCTCTTTTTAAATTTACAACTTTTTTTTAATGAAATATAAAGTTCAAAATTTAAAATTAAGTACATAACTTAATTTAAACACAATTTAATATAATTATTAATAACAACTTTGCAATATTTCACAAATTATAAATCATTAATAATATTTGATTTAATTTAAATTAAATAATTTCTTTACCATTTTTTTGTAAAAGTGTCTCATAAAATATATATAATTTATTTTCAAGTATGAAATAATTTATATTAAAATAAATAATGATAAAAATTAATTTCATTATTGAAAAACTAAAGATTTTCAAAAATCTATAAACTATAATTTCTAATTAATCATTTTCATAATAATGCTACATTAACTACATTAATTAATTAACCTTTTTAAATCTGAGTATTTTTAGGTTTAAAATTGATGTTTATCAAATTCTGAAACACGAGATACAATAAATTTATAAATTATTATTAAACAAAATTTCTTAACAAAATGGATAAATATAATGTAGGAACTGTTGAACCGAATAGTCGTCGTCTATTTTCCAATTATTCGAAGAAGTCAGCTATAAAATGTCTTGAACATATGACACTATGTTTCGCAGGAAAACAATTTCTCTGTCTGTTACATTTATCCAAATTTGATTCCTTAAAATATCATTTGGAAATCTAAAAAATTATGTTCTTTTTTCACCTTATATTGGAGATTTAAGTTTTTGAATATTTATATAAAAAAGAATCACTCAAGTTATTCAAATAAAATGTATATCAAGTTAAAAATATAGGTAAATGATATAAACTGTACAAGCATAATTTTTTAGAATGACTTATCGATATAATATTTGATATAACGTAACTACACTATTGAAAAAGAAGAGACAACTGAATACATCAAGTGGTGTGCTTTATATTTGAATTTAATATTTTATTTAGCTTGAATTTAACGAAATACTACTTGCTGGTGAAATATAATTCCATGGTTTTTGTAATTTGAAATGTTACTAGGTTTTCTATACCATTTAATTTTTCAGCGTTTCTTTCTTTTTAAAAACGGCGGACTACGTAAACAACTGATGCACCAGGAGCAAGATGCATACTGAGGCCGAAATCGTCGCATATACTCGATTTCCCTATGTTTGGCGAAATCGAATATATACGACGAGGGAATAAATTTTCCCTGTATGCGCTGTCAATTGGTTATACAGTCTTGATCTTCGATGCTTTTAAATACAGGAAGCTACATAAACAAGCTATATACTTTACTGAACGTTATTTCTGCCCAAAAAACAATACGAATTCTTTTCAAGCCGCGCCTAAATACGTAATCACTTTTCTTTGATCTTAATAATGTTATATTATTATCTATGTTGATATTCCCAAGTGGCAAGACAAAACAAATACAGATAATGGACGTCGATACTAGTCTTGTGAATGATAGCCTATTGACCATTTTATGATATTAAACCCTCATCGTTAAGTGAAACGGGCTCCCTAATTGTAAAGTGCACCTGCTTTAAGTAATGGTCTGTCGGCGCGACCCCAACTTTTTTCTCGCAAGCATCTCCAGAGTGGAGAATGAAATTAATCACTGTTTTACTATCGGATAAAAGAGAATTTATACTACTTTTTAATTACGAAAGATGGTTTAGTAACTTTGCGAGTATTTTATTCTCTCTCTATATAAACGATATAAAGTTAACGGACTTTTGATCACACTAATGAAATGTAATACGAAGTTTGTTTTTGTTTTAGGATAGAAGAAATAATGATTTTAAAGTTTAATGTATAATATAGACATCAATTTTAATAAATGTTGTAATAAACAACATTAAATATTTTAGATAATTTAATATTGTATCCAATAGTATACAGTGGTATGCCCAATTAAAACACAAAAACATGCTATTTTTTTGTATTCTAAGTAAATTATTTTTAATTACACACAGTACAATGACTAACGTATATCCTCTAGTAATGAGCGTGATTGATTGTCAACATATCATTATGTTATCAAGTTATTGTATTAATACTAATAAATAATCATACGCCGTTTTGAAAATAATAAGCTACTAGTATTTAAATTTAATTATTGATTGCAGAACACTTTGATATCACCCTCATTGAATTTTTCATGTAAAAATAGAACGATTAATTAACATTGTGAGAACATTTCTTTTACACCATATTGCGTAGCTTTCTCATGTTTTTCTTAGAAACCGTTTGCCGCATAACCTAGCAGTTTAGCACGGTAGTACAAGATGTTTACTCGCATATATTTCGGTAACATTCAAAAATATTGCACTCAAAAAAGGCACTCAATTTTTTTTCCAAATTTATTTTGTGGAGTGGAAAAAAATTTACGTTTAAATATATATATATATATATATATATATATATATATATATATATGTATATAAATATGAATGTGTGTATGTATGTATGTTTATGTGTATGTAAACATTTAATGTAATACCCTTAAATGTTTACATGTACATTGCAGATTTTATTGATGATGTTATATATTTTAATTTACCACGTCTTCTAGCTAATATCCTTGGAAAATACATCATAAAATCTCTAGAAGGAACGAAAAGTAACATCACATCAGTAGGAGGCAAAATATTCAGCAACCGTAAGTAAAATAAAATATATATAAAATAATAAATTGATGAAATCATACTCTCATAATCAAAGCATAAATTCGCTGAAGTATTGAAGAGAGTGAATCACGGGAATAATATAACTGACTTAATAAAAACACAATAGAAATAAATTCTAGTATATGTGTGTATTTATTACATATACTCACGAAATTCTATATCTTTTTTTTAAAAACATCGAATAAAGGAAAGAGCTACGTTAGCAAACCATAGATTTTATTGAACGTTATTTCTGTTCAAAAAGCAAGACAAATTTCTCTCAAGTCGCACCTAAAGAAATTGTATTTCAAAAATCCTTAGTTCCAATTTTTATCAAGTTTTTCCATCGTCTCCTTACGTGCGTACGTGTGTGCGTGAGTGCACGCGTGCGTGCGTGCATGAAAGTTTTTTGCATGCCCAGACAAAGTGAAATGTTAAGCCAGATGTAACGTGTAATTCATGTATCTATAACGTAAATAGTTTATTTTACTAAAATCACATTTTTCTATGGAAACAATTTTATTCTATTATAGCTTGTTTACAACTTTTCATGTATCAATTTATTATACGTTTATATAATCACTTTTCTTTGATCTTAATAATGCCACATTAATCTATGTTAACATTCTCAAATAGCGGGACAAAGCAGATGCAGATAATGGACGTCGATAAGACTCTTGTGAATGATAGCCTATTTACCCTTGTAGGCGAGGTGTCGGGAACTCTCAGATCTCTATTCCATTGATTTATGATATATGGCAAAGAATTCAGAACATAGCGCGCAAAATTTTGGCAAAACAGATCTCGATTATCAGCAAAAAGACACTGGTGCAAATGCTTGTTTCCTCAATTCTTGGAAAACCTGCGTAAAGGACAGGAAGAAGACCGTTGCTTTTAAGATATCATGTTTTATAAAGGTGCTGTGTATACTATGGATTGCCGAAAGAACGGACAAATGCGACAAAGTTAAAATTAAGACCAAATTATAATCGGCTGCTTCCAATTAATTCTCAATTACTTTTGTCATATAAGTCATATACCACCAGATAACCTATACATACATCTAGGTTGTCGTAAAAATATAGGAGGACTAACAAATTTGCGGTTGATATACTCACCGTTGTTCTGATCAGGTTAACTTAATAGCATTGCCACCCTGAGCCAAGCTAGAGGGATAGGGTACCATAAAAGTAGCTAAATAAAAGCAATTAAAAAGGGGCATGACCTTCAGAGATTAAAATGTGTAGTAGAAAGAAATTTATAAATGAAATAAAATAGCAAATTTTATTTTGAACCTTATGTTAAGTTTATTTTGTTTTAAAATATTTATTTTCACACTAACGCTTATCTCCATTTTTAATTAATAAGTTTATCGTATTTAAAATATCATACCTTAAATAACCACATTTAATGTTTTTGTGAATGGTCCTACCGTATAATTATTATTATGGGACGAACTCTTGAACCTCCAATAGGTTCATCAGTTCGTCCCATAGACATCCATTGTGATTCCAATGTTATGCCTCTGGTAATTCTAAAGGAAATCGAACGACATATATATTTATATGGTTTCTTGCATATTTAATCGTGAAGATTTAACGTAACGATAAGTTCAATCCAAATATTAGAAAGGCATGTATTATAAGCTATGTGACTTGCTATTGTATCAGACAAAGTGGTTTTCTTATTTGAATCGGACATTGCGTCTGGCCAGTAATTTAAATACTTATTTCATTAGGTTATTTATTTACTTTCTAATACCGTCTCAAAAATCTTTATGACATCTACATGAAATATTTAAAAAATGGCAATTTTATAATAATAATTTGAAATAAAGTGCGTTGTAATAGTCTTTCCTATGTTTCATAACGAACAGATAGTCTCATTCTGCCAAAATAAGTGGGAAAGTTTTCGTTCAATTTTAATTTTTACATCTTCTATATTTCGCATTGGCTTTCTTACATAAAAATATTCCTTATATTGATTTGATTAGATTATTTTTAATTTAGCTGTTAACAAGATTCGACAGATGGACAGTTCAAAGTTTTTCAACATTTTCGTATGATGAAAAAAGATTGTTTATTACAAAATAAAGTAACAGAATAATGAAAACTGAACATGAAAAGAACTTTTGAACTATTACCGAAGCCAAATTTCCAACATAATTATCCTCTACACAGTATACATTTATTATTTCTATATTATTTTATTCGTTTCAAACCTAGCTTTCCTTTTAATTAAAATATATTTTATATATTTTAATAAGTCAGTAGTGTGGTGTTGTCACCAACAGTTGGGTTGATCACAAGGAATATGGTCTTTGACGGCACGTGCCCGCGAGCACACGGGTTCGTTTTCGGCCGCTCGTCAAGCGTGGCTGGGCTGGTTTTCTGGTTAAGAGATAACTCTCCACAAGTTTCACATGTATACATTCAAGAAGTAAATAAATAAATAATAATCATATTAAACAAAATATAGTTGAAACGTGGTAATTTGTAACACTGTATCCTGGAACACTCATTATAAACAAGACAGGGCAACGTTTTTGCAGAAAAATTCTGATAGCAAAATTTAAGTTTTCATTTAAGGAATGATAAATGAACACATCATGACGTGGCTCTTCGTTTACTACAAGCGCTTGACAGATCGAAAGGCTCACAATTTCTTCGTAATTCAATGTGGTAAAAAAACATCTAGTTCACAAATCGTGGACTAACAACCACAATTGCAAAGGGTTTCTTACAGTTTACAGGTTACAGTTTCTTAGCTAAAGTTAGTTTTTATAATGAATTGGAATTCGAATTAAAATGTGGCAATAAATGTAATGTATGTGCCTAAAATCTATCTTAATAATAGCATATATATATTTATATATATATATATACAAAAGTGTGTGTGTGTGTGTATATATATATATATATATATATATATATATATATATATATAAAAGTTACAAAGTGTCTAAATTAACATGGCACGAGGAATACCCGTTCGCTTTCTCTTAAGTAAATTTATGTGTAGGCTAGGAGGCTAAATGAGCACTGACGGTCTTGAGAAACTATAGTATCTAGCACAAAATCATGTGCTGTGGGGACGTTTTTTGTTTTTTGTTGGTACCTAACCTATGAATGCATTTATAAATTTGTCTATTAATGATACTTTACACTTAGCCGGACTTATTGACACAATATACTTTGTCCATTTTATACAAATAAAACTAAATTTTAATAATACGAATGGTTTATGAAGGTGTAATAGATTACGAGATATTATGGGAAATAATATTTAATAAAATTACAATGACAAATAAAATGCTTAGCTTTACATGTGAGCAGGAATAAAGAAAATAATAAATAATAAGGAGGAGTTAGGATATGATATTGGAACAGGAGGATTAACAGAACGTGTAGAAACTGGATTTGGAAAGGTATATTTTTTACTTACTTGGGTGCATAAATTGATAAGGGATGCCTCCTTTCAAGCTCAAGTGTAATCCATAATTTGGCGGAGAACAAATTTAATAAGTACTGAAAAAGCCTATAAAAGGAGCAACTATAGAATAAGGAAGCGTATCGTTTCTTTGCAAGTTAACCGGGCAATGAACGTACATAAATTTAAGCATTAAAATAAGTTAAGAGGGACTAGATGAAGTGTTTTCAAAATGTAACGAATACATTAGGCTTCAAGGATAAACCATTACTTATTTTATCTGATTACTAGCTTAAAAATTTGTTAAAATATGTTGGGGCTGAAAATAGAGCGTACCCACAAATTGGGACACCAAAAGAAGGCATTATAACGTATTCAGTAATAGTTAATTGAAGTTAAAATATCACACCTTTCCATAATAGAGTAGCGGTTGGAAGACAAAGTCTTAGACTTAATTCTTACTAAATAATATAAACTACATGCCTGCTGCAACAGATTCTCTCTTAAATGAAGATCGCTTTTACATTTACTATTATATACCATCTTGATATAATACTTCCCTGAGGGCGACTATGTGCTAAAAAATTAAAGAATATATACAAACATTGGGATAAAGAACTAATAGAACTCTCAACGCATCGTGCTCTGATAAGATTTTACGACATGATCTTCAATATAATTGACTTGTTATATTGCAAAAAGCTGTCTACAACACCAATTATTCTATCTGTTTTACTTGTGAATTTATACGACTTTATAAATTTGACAAACGAGCGTGGCAAAATAGAAAATTTATGCCAGCGTTTCAGCCTGGGACAATTTGTCTGGTCTGTTGTCGCAATTCCAGCGCTTATCTAAACAACATTGTCAACCACATGTCGCATATGATAAGAATATCATAAAAATACCAACTCTGGTCATATATTTCTTCCTTAACTGAACAAATGGTTATCAATCAATTGTTATTAGTTGAAAATACCAGAACTAAATGAGATTTTCAAAATGTTTTGAGAGTATTTTCAATTAAATTTTAAGCTTATTGATCCAGATATAGACTATTTGTAAAATTATGTAAATGTGCCTAAAATCTATCTTAATAATAGCATATATTCCATGTAATTTGAAGTTGTAGACGTTTAAAACATTAGATTTTATGTTTAAATCTTAGATTTTAGATTTAAACGATCTAAGATTTAAAAAGATTTAGAAATCTAAGATTTTAGATTTAAACGAAGGCCCAGTAGTAGATAGAATAAAACATGCTTTTATCAAACGTATCGCAGCTGTCATGTGTGTTCCTTTAATCTGCTCGTTTAATGCATATAGCACATGGGATGGTTGATGTTTCACGTAATATTAAGAAATTCATGGATTTAAAGAAAACATTTGACAAGATAGACCACTTGATGTCGATGTAGAAACTAGCATTCAACGATATCAAGATCAACCTGCTTAAAGCACATTGTTTGCGAAAACTAGCATCTTTCATAAACAATCGCCAGTATCACATCATCATTATGGCGTTTGCGTGACTTGTAAAACGAAATGATGCTGTCTCTTGACACCCTCACCAGTTCATGCTCCTCGTTTAGAACCGGTGTGAAGAATAGGCTTTGAGAAATGTATGAATAGCGATCAAACGAATGATTTTGATTTTACTTTTAAATTTCAATTTATTTATTCTTTGACCAATTAGTTAACTAGACCGCCCTACATGGATAACTTATTATTTCTAATTGCAGCTTTATCTAATTGAATAGTTAATTACATGTGTTTTCTGTAATGATTTTATGTCTTCTTCAAATAAATTATGTCTTGTTTAGTTATGTTAACAATGTCTCAGTTATATTTGTATTTGAATGAACTTTTCCTAAATACATTTATTTTTCTTGTTCATTGACAAAATGTTAGAGAACAAGCTTATTTCTTGTTTAGATTCCATATAATTTTTCTTATAATATGTATTTATTTTTTCCTTTACATAAAATAAATTATAAGTACTTTGTAGACTTTAAAAAGTTAATTAGTTTTTAAATTTAAAGGTAATAGAATTTTAAAAATGTTTTATATACTATATTGTTTTTTTAATTTAGTGATTAATATCACTTTCCTACAAATGCTATTTAAGATACATTAACATATTCAGTTAGATAAGTGGTATTTTTTTCTTATTTTCAAATACTTTAAGTTAATTCCTCTCCCAGTCTCAATTTTTAACCTAGTTATATATTTTCTTGGTGTAAGGGAAGACACGGAATGCCATTTTGCAACTTTTACAATTACGTTTCTAACAATATTTTAAATGAAACTTTTAAAACTCAGACAAGTTTCGGAATTACTAGGACGAGAATTTTCCAGTCCCAAGATTTTTCGGCTCTAGTAAGATAGTAAAATTAAAAGACTCAACTGATTATTTCGCAAAATATCGAGTTGTGCTTATTTCGTGTTATATCTTTATTGCTCTGCATATTAAATATTTATTGAAGAGCTAATTACGAAACTAATGAATATTATCAAATATTATAAACTACAATAAATTTACAATAAATACAAACATTATAATACAAAGTATCAACTCGGGTGACCTAAATGCCATAAAAATTTATGTTACGAAAATTTTCGAGAAATAATTCGTTCTAAATTTTTTTTGAGCTTATAACTTTGTAATAAGGTTGAAATATCAGAGTATGATCCAGCAGTTACATATATTTCATACATATTAGTGATTTTTTTTCTGGAAAAATATGTATTAATTTTTATTGACAATAAATAATTTACAATGAATCATTTACATGAAGAATGCATGAAATTTGCGCGTATCCACGCCGTCTTCAAGTTTCGAAAAATTCAACAATTAATGGGCAAACGGGATATGTCTCAGAATCTTTGGTGGAGGAATTATTGGAAGAACCAATGGTAGAAGCTTCGGGCACCACATTGGGATTATACATAATAACTACCACAGGTCACAAAGCTAGATAATTCAATTTTTCTACATTCGCAGTTTGCATCATGACCTTTTGGAAAAGTGACGAAATTGTATCCATATTTTTTTCTTTTTTTTGCCTAACTTGTTGCTGATTAATGTCATAAAATAACCGAAATCTTTCATAATGGAAGGAGTTTGACACTGATCGTAATTGTGAGAAATATATTCCGTCTTTTTGATGCAATGATTTATATACATTTCCATAATAGTTTTTTTGTATGTTTTTCCACACTCAACATGCATAGTCAAAGAATTACCCTAAAAATTGAAGATGTTAACGCTTATATTATAGTTTGTGTCTTATCAGCTATCGTTTTAGAGACCAGCAAAAATAAAGAAAAGGAATAAATAAAACTCAGTTTGTAACTATATTACCAAATGAAAAAAATTAATAATGAACACGCATTTTTAAAACAACATGGATGTTTCACAAGTAATAAAAATAAAAATTTAACAAAACACGCAAATGGTTTGTATTTTAAGTTATAATAAACGACCGATACCGAATGCTTCTTTTGACTTATAATCATCGTATTAATGAATTAAAATAATATGTTAATTGATATTGAATATTATCAAAATAAACATCTCGTGTAATGTTACCAAAATAAATGTCTTTTCAGCTCTTTTCCAGTTTTGAGTATTTTTTCGACCACCCGTGAATTTTACGCGACTACATCTTTCATGACTTCATATATTATATATGTATACAAAGAATATAACTGAATACGACATAATTTTTTTCTAATTATTAATCTTTTTAGGTAATTTTAATTACACCCATTTTTAAGAAAAGTAGTTTACCAAAGATTGGCAGCGAGTATCTTGAAACTATTACCCTAGCTTACTAGCTAGGGTAATAGTTTCAAAAGCTAGATACTTCTAGCTCTTAATCCTATGTTAGTGGTTACCAATTTGGAGATAAAGTATTACGTAAAATTATAACCTTGACTAAAACTAGTGCGATGACAATTAGAGAAGTAGGTAATACACACTTTTTACAACAGAGATGAAATATCGATCCCAAAATGTTGCTCGATACTCTGGACCTTAGGAGACAGTGCTGAAGGCTGCCGATAACATCACAGAATATAATTCCCGTAACAAGCTTGGTAAGAAGAGAATAGTCTTTGACTCATGTTGCTATATTACGTATCGTATCCAAAATGTAATTGATCACAATATTTCGTGCGCAGCTAACGAATCTGAGAAAATTAGATTATTAAACTGTTAATTATGATGATCAAGATGGAACAATTTTATAGAAAAGTGTAATCTTTGAAACAAGAAAAGCTGCTGCTTCGTACAGTCATGATTCATGCAAATAATTAGAGCGCTACGTTGCTGCTATATCCTTGATATTAACATGGAAGAGATAAAGGTTAGTCTCAGATAAATTAAAAAAACTACAAGGTTCCGGAGCAAGATACCATTATTACAGAACTCCTGAAAATCAGAGAGACTCTTATCCGTAAAGAATTCAAACAAGTGGGCCTCCGTATTACCTGAGCAAGATTAAAGTCATGTTTAACTCACAGATCGTACCAAGGTTGATAAATAGTTTTAGTCAAAAGTCATGTTCGAGTTACAGATCGTAACAAAATTAATGGTCGGTTATGTTATCGTCGAAGAGGCTCAAGAGTATGTCAACCGGAGACAAAAGAAGCAAACGGAAGAATTCGTTTAAGCTGGTGGATCAAACCTTCAGGTTGCTAATTCCACAGACATTAAAGACGAAAATTTATGAAGAGTGCATTCTCCCCATAATAGCCTATAGCGTTGAAACGTGGATACTCATATGCGGTCTAATCCATAAATTTAAAATCTCTCAGTGAACGGTGAAAAGCGTTATACTCGGAATCTATATAAAGTATAAAATCAAAAGTAAACATATGACATGAAAAACTAAATAAGTGAATACAGGGTTTCTCAATCAGTGAAGAGTTATATACTGATAATGACGATGATAATAAAAATATAACCTTAAAATTAAATAAGCATGAGCTGAGAAATTGAAACAAAATATTTGAGCAGCGTTGAAATAGTAGTTTCACGAATGCTTAGACAACAGTAATTTAGTCTGATAGAAAATTTCACTTTAGAAAAGAGAGAAGAAAGCGTGATATACTAAGGATAATCAATGATTATGTAATCGAACAAATATGCACACATAACAAATACCTAGTTTTATTCCTGGGAGATATCCAGGAATAAAACTAAGCATTTGACCTTATATCAAAAAAACCTAAAGCATTTAATCTTATAACAAAAAACCTTAGTTTAAAAAAAATCATTTTTAGATATACCGGTATATATCGGTGTTTCACAAGGAAGCGCATTAAAATCAACATCGTTTTTAATTAAATAAATGTTTTGACATAATTAAACATAGTAAGCCCCATAGATACTGGTCTGCTAAAAATAACAATGTAGATACTACTAATAAGTCAAAACTTGTTTAAATAACAACCTACTGACACTAGTTACGTGGAAAATTAGCTACGTTACGTGAAGCGTTTATAAACGACAGTGACCTACGACGATAAATATTGTGAATCGCTGGAAAACTCATGCAATGTCAAATATTTATGGGTATACTTTGATTGTATTGCGGTTGAATATTCATAGTGACAAATGTACCACAAAATTACGGTGACTCGTATACATTTTCAAAAACACACACAACGTTATCAAGTACGTTGCGTACTATAAACTACAGATAAGTAAAAACAGTTATGTCGTGCGGTATACTCGCTTAGGGACCAGCTCAAGAGTGTAATTTATCCTCTCTTAAAATGGCAGAAAACTTTATTCGGACTTATTATTACTGACGAGCTTTCCGGTACTTAAAATTTGCAAATTATCTTTTACATCCCTTCTGATTCACTTTTACAAAAATAAAAGTCGATCACAAACCGATTCATCATACCTACAGGATATGGGCGAAGATGTGCCGAAGTCACGGTGACGATGTGTTGAAGACCAATACCAAAGTACCCACAAGAATTAACCATATGCTGTTCTCGCTCCAGTAATATTTAGGAATAATATCTGTTCTTTTATAACATTTCAAATATACCAAGAGGTAACAATACGTTTATTGTAACAAATAAATCCAATAAACAAGTGAAATCATATGCGAAACGCAGTGATAAATAAATCAAATATTTCAAAATTTAAACAAGTCAATTATTACAAAATAATGACCTATCTCTTGATAATAAGAGGAATTTTATGTTTTGTAAGTCACCATTCCGTATTCTTTATACAATCACCTTCAATAAGAGAAAACTAGTGGAAATGGAATTTTAAAGGTCAAATAAAATAACTAGAAAAATCGTATTGCTAAAAATGAGACGCGTCTAAAAGTTTTCCAAACGAGATTACACTATTTAAAGCTTCACCGATGTCATTCTGTGGTTCCATGGGTAGACGGAGACTGTGCTGGTTACAAATAAAGTTTCTATTAGAATTATTTTCTTGCTCTGACTTTTGTTGGTTTTTTTCTTTTCACTTTTATTATTCTATTTTTGTTTATTGCTGGTATTTTAAATAACACGAAACACGAAACATCCCTTGTACAAAAGAAGATGGGGTTTATCTTGATAACGGATAAACAATTCAATTATTTGGAACAAAATTTTTCATATTTTCCGTGAAAATAATAAAAAAAATAAATGTTAAAAAATAGAACTATGCACAGTTTTGACATTTTATCTCCTTTCATATGAAAGATAATTTTTTGGTAAAAGAATTCACAAGATAATATTTATTGTGCGAATTATGAATCCCACATTAAAATCTCACATGAAACCCACATAAAAATAAACTGAATATAATTTATACTTAATCAAGGAAATAGAAACAAATAGGATAAATAAAAGTTTTTTTTACCTAGATAATATCTAAGAAGGACAATTTCATAAAACATGATATTAAAAATAAAGCCATCTCATCATTAAGTGATGAAACAGGATCCCATTATTCAAACACGACTACCAGCCCAGGCGCCGCGTCTGACCTACTTCCGTTGTCTGCTCTATTTCCGGTATCGTCTTATTCAAGGTCGTTATAACGTATTACTGATTATGCGACACTTCTACCAACACTGTAGCAAAAATATAAGTTTCTATTATAATTTTTTTTCGAACGTAAAACTCTTTACAAGTGAATAAGGCCATTAAATAAAACTAAATGTAACTGTTTTCTCAGAAATTATTGTTTTAATATTCGTTTATCTTAAAATCCATCAAGTTAAGCAATTTATTGTAAAATATATAATTATACAAATAGGTATATAATTATAAAATAAAATATATAATTATAAAATATATTCACATTATTTTATTAAACATTTTTGACCGTTTGCACAAATATGTTCGTGATCCATTATTGTATGTTGTGTTGCTCGGAAATAACAGCGTAAGAAACTATCTTTAAACTATTTTCCTTATACTTTCTTGTCTGTTTAAATTCATTGCCATGAAATTGTTTACTAAATTTTTTTTTCAATACTCAACCTTAACAAAATATCTCTAGAATGTATGTTTTACATTTTATTCATAAATAAATTTATACTTTGTACTTTTTAACATTTACATCACTTGCCAATCGGACGGTGAAAATGACAGCAAATGAATGTATTATCAGATTTGTTTATATACCAAAAAGACGATTCAAGGCAAAAAATTCAAAAAGTTGAATGTATTATTAGAATACTCTTAAAATGTCAGTGTATCTATAAAATAAAATAACTTCAAAATATGTCTCGGGGTCCATTTTTCTTCGTTCAATGCACTAAGCTGCCTTTAATATTCATTGGTAGCACACCAATAAGAAGTAATTTTTATCAAATTAATTATCAAAGTAATTTTTATTTTTATCAAACTACAATTTTATAGTTATTTTTAATATAATAAGTAATTACGGATTATTATATTCATTTTGATAAGATTTAGTTCACTTATAAATATCTCGATTATAAAAGATATTGCACTTATTGCAAATAAAAAAATAGAGCCTTTCTTTTACCCTGTGCTCTTTTTGCTTTTTCCTGCGTTGCTCAATTTATTTTATTTATCGCCTACGTCATGAATTACAAGGGTTGAATTTCGTATAAAAAGAAATATACACTTACATAAACTTTGCTCGCTATATATTTAATGCATCAATATATATATATATATATATATATATATATATATGTGTGTGTGTGTGTGTGTGTGTATGTATATGTGTATGGTTGTGTGTTTACATATATAGAAAAATTAAAGGAACGCTGTGCACTTTGCTAGTTTGTTTTAAATCGGATTTAAAGTTACGATTGCAGTGAAAGCCATAAGGCAAGTTAAATTTCAATTCAGATTAAAAGAATCTGGTGAATAATTTTCGATAAATGCCACATTAGTAATCAACAAAACATTCGGCGTGCATTGCTTAGTTCAACATTTTTTAACTTTTATATACGATATTTTGATATTTATTTTTTTCTTAACTAAAATTATTTTTTTATATTGATTTACCCGCTGACATATATTTTAAGCCTAGTCCTAATTTTAAGTCGATATGATAGTTCTGCCGTTCTTTATGTTTTAACTAGTTTTTAAGATGATAACACAGCAAAACTTAATTGACACAATAATTTGCTACATTAAATTTATCAATTTCTAAAAATATTTTTATGTCTGTGTATCTAGTAGTTTAACAAAAGTGGTAAATTCATTACGTTAAGGAGAATTAGTAAAACGGAGGAGACATTTAATTAATTATATAGAATAGCAACAAATTCAACCAAATATATTATGTGTATATATATATAATGGGTCCACAGTATTACATTAATACAAATTTATTCTAAGCATCAATACAATTAATATTCGGTGGATTAAATTACTATATAGGTATATATGTATATATATTATATTAACAGAAATATTGAAGAAAACATAATTTATGCAATTGATAAATATTGGGCTTTATTAATCATCCGAGAACTTTTTAAAATTACAATATTTTAACTTAACTTCCACATTGAATAAATCTGAGATTTATTTATCGAGTTAAGTTTCTATAAATTTATTTTAATTTCAATTTTAAATAAATTTATGGAAACTTACTGAAATATAGGCATCTAATGATGACTTTCACTATACTTAATTATACATAATGAAACTTTTAAGACAAATGTCAGTTGAAGTTTGAATTTTGATACAACCAACCACAATATTTTGTTTCCTTTTATGCAACAGAGTCGATAAATATTTTTTTTCCAACGAACAAATCTTCGTCTAAAATAAATTACGAACTGGCACTTGAATTTATAACCTAGCTCCTATTATTTTAACCTAGCTCCTATTCACAAAATATATTAAAGACAAAAGAAAATAAAACCGAAATGAAATAAAAGATTTAGAGAAACAATAAAATGAATCATATTTTTATTAGAATTTATCACATTTACATTTAATAATTTTTTAAAAAGTATCAAGAAATTTCACTATTTAAATTTTTGTATCTAGTAAAACGACCCATAAAAGTTATTTCTTAAAAAACGCGATTAATTTTTTAAATCATTTAATTTCATCATATGCAAAGACTTGCCTTAGAAAATTTCCAGATTTCAATTTAACCTCCAAATAGATAATCAGATCTCCGTTTACGTGTTGATTTCACGTAATTTCCTTCCTTCAATATATTTACATATATATATATATACATATGTGTATATATATATATATATATATATATATATATATATATATATATATACATATATATACATATATATATATATATATATATATATATATATATGTATACATGTATATACATATAAATATATGTATATATATTATTAATTTGTTTATATAAGATAATTAATACGAAGTTAAATTTTAGTCCTCCTAAGACATATTCATAAAGCAAGTAAGTCGCTCTCATGTAATAATCTTTACACATATGTTACACAAATTGACTCCATTGTCATATATTTAATTATATTTAATTCTTATTGGCTTAAACATCATAAGAATAATATTGCGAACGTTTTAATTACGTTTATTAAAAATTCCCAAAAACATTCTGAAACTAAAGTTTTAAAATTTAAACAGTCCTACAGCAAAAATAACATATTGAAAATTACCTTTTTTACAAAATTCCAGTATACAAGAAGTTTACAAAATTGGTCCGATAAAGTGTAAAAGACGTGAAGGCAGTTTATTTTGTGACAAGTATAAGCAAACAAGATTCTTTGTCGTAGCTTTGGAACATATTTCTTTATATTTATGCTAATTCAGTTTTAAATACTATTAACGTAATGGGCTTATCGTGGGATAAGATTTGTATCTTTACAAGAGGACCGATATCTTATTTATCTTTCTACCATATTGTCTCCACGTTCTTGTTTATTCTTTTGACATGTAGATTATAGAATAGATATGTCGAAGCTAAAAGCGTAGTTAAATTAATTTTTGTCCAAAAAGGGTCTATTGTTTGTTTTACATTTGCTCAAAATTTTTCAAGGGTTTCTAATTTTAAAAAAATGGTAGCTTTCTTACCATAAATCGGAAAAGAAAATAAAATAATTACAACAGACTATAAATGAACTAAACGCTCTATAACTGAATCCATCGACATCAAGCACTTATGGGACTACTATAAAATATTAGTTAAAAGTTGTAGGCCATAAAATAAAAATTACATTGTGATTCTGAAATAAGAACAAAACTGTGACCGGATATAATTAAAATGCTATAAAAGTTATTAAGACAATTATAGAGCTTCTTTTAAGAAATTATCTCAGGGTTTAAGTTCTCAGCTGCCAACGATAGAATTATGCTAAGAATATATTGGTGGAAATTGGAAAATTGGTTTTAGGCATGTTCCAAGATGAAAATATAAATATCAAAAAGATAATATTATTTTACAAAATAAATGAGCATAAAATTTAAATTCCTTGATAAAAAACCCGAGAATTCTACCCAAACTTTGGGAATGAGACACTTTTCGGGGAATCAAAGATCTCATTAATTTACGTATTCAGCCCACGAGTCAGAAATGTTTTTGCAATTGAAAAGTTTCATATTTATAAAGTAATATTCTACATCATTAAAAGGCAGTACAGTCACGAAAGTAACAACCTTGAGTGGTTACTTTCCTCGAACATAGCAATGATCAGATGGCTCGTAACTATTTTAATATTTAATTAATTCCATCAACCCATAAAGTAATTCACCGAATATTAATTGCATTGATGCTTAGAGTAAATTTGTATATGCTGCAACACTGTGATGTCATTATATATATATATATATATATATATATATATATATATATATATATATATATATAAATATGTGTGTGTGTGTGTGCGTGTGCATGTGTGTGCGTGCGTGTGTGTGTGTATGTATGTGTGTGTGTGTGTGTGTTTGTGTGTGTGTGTATGAATATAGCAGAGATAAATAATGAGGCACCATATTACAGCATCATGTGTTCCAAAAACAAGTAGCTTTAATGTGCGCGCCACATGCTAAAGTTTCAGTATTTTTAATAAGTGGGGCTTTATTAAATTAGTTACATTCAATACCTCAACACTCTCCTTAACGCCACTTCGTATATTTAATAACTGCCAGTGAATTCAAGCTTTCTTTTTTTGTGACTGTCTTTTTAACTTTATAATTATTTTTTGTTGCAAGTAACAAACTGTTTCTTTTTACACACCACTGGACAGTTTACTCCAAGTATACAAATTAGCTAATAACCGTATTTCATTTTGTGAATACAATTGTAATATCTACTTCTACTCTTATTTTATTTCTCGTTACATATCTGTTTTTTATATTTATTTTCTGAAGAATATATGCACAAAATACTCGTGCAATCTTTAACATTTATTATATTAATACATTATTATAATAAAAAAAAGTGTATATTTATTACCCAGTAGTTTTTATTTTTTACATTTAAATTCTCCCCTACAAATCAGTTATTCTATTAATATATTACCAACGGAACTCGGTTATTCTCTCAAAATACATTCTTTATCACTATCTTTTCTCCTTCGTTACGTCGGATACGCACCTCTATTTATTTATTAGTTTCTTATTTTTCCGGTTCGACCCTTTAAACATTTATAAATATCGAGCATCGATTTTCAATTCATGTTGCAATTTAGCATCGATAATCCTCAACAGCTTTTGTCTCAAGGCTCAACAAAAGTACAAAGGCGAGGCCTGGCTCAAGTTTCTACGCCTTGTAGTGACGTTGAATTGATTGATGACGTATTGTTTCCGTTACACTGTACCTTATATCGATTCATTATCGTATCAAACTTTGAATATGTCTCTAAGTTACGTATGACGATGAAGGATATCAGATAAATTAATTTTCACTGACTGCAAAGACAGATGATTAGACAATGTTCGAAGTAAATTTATATTATATGCTTTTGGAATTTTTCTTTTAGGGCGTATTTCCAAATAAATGTTAAAATGAGAGTGTATGAATATAAGATTCTGCTATTTTATTTCCCATTAATCTTGGATATAATTTTGAGGAAAACAGCAAATTGTCCTGTGTGAGATTACAACTCGTCAAAAATATGTTTATAAAGCCATATATTTCATTATATATTATAGTTATAAAGTGTATCCAGAGATTTTGTGCAATTTGTTTGCCTTGAAAACAGATGTAAATAGGGCAAGAGATTAAGTAGAGCTAGTATTTTTAGTACGTTTACTTTCTCACTGCTAGTACGCAACACATTTTCTTACAATGATTAGTTTTTATTGTCACGATAAAGTGATTATCAGTTTTTTTCGTTCTAAATATAATGCTGTTGCTCTCAATGATGTAAATCTTTGATTCCTAAAAATAACTTAAAAATAAACACACGGATGATGATGTAAAACTTTTTGAGACATTAAATCGGACCTAAGAATTTTAGAACGAAGACTGAATTTTAGAGTAAAGACTGAATTTTGAAGCGAATTGTAGAAATTAAGTGTACTCAAAATTCCATTTTTTTCTATTTCTATTCGCTCTATGAACACCATAAACATTTGAGCCATGGTCACAAAAATTGAATCGGCGTAACTGAAAACACCGCCATAAATATTAATATTTTTTATATTTCAGTTAATAAATCTTCAATTTATGTACGTCGCAAAAACCCATTTTACCTCTTTCTAGCCACAGAACAAATTTTGCACTCACTTTTAATCAGCAGCTGTTAGCTGAAAAAATTTGAATGATTATTTATGAAATGAATAATTATTACTTCTGAAGAAATAATAGGAAAGTGCTCAGAAATAATATGAAAGCTTCCAAAAAAATAAGAAATACATTTATTTTCTAATAAATGTATTTGTATCAATTATAAAATTTTAAAACCAACTTTTTAAACCGTAAAATTAAAGTACTGGGAAAAATGTTCATGTTAATGAGTGATCATGTCTAACGTAATTATTACATTGAATCGAAAAGTAGTTAAAAATTAACTGGAATTACCATTTTGTACGTGCAGAATATTTTTATTCTAAATACCAGCTGTATAGCTTCATTCACGTCTAAGTAGAAAAGAAAAATTTTTGTTTTTTAAATATATGTTTCTCCTGGATCACCAAACCCATCAATTTCACCAAAATCGCACAAAAAGTTTTGCGGGTATACCCCACACAACCTAACATACAGAATGACAGACAACAAATATAAAAAAAAATTTATCCGACTTCTATTATCATTCTATACGCTAAATCAATGACTTTTTTATAATGAAATAATTTTCAATGAAATATTATTTGACTTAGAAAACGACTTCATATCCGAAATTCCTTTGTCAGTACAGACATCACGACCAATTTTTAATGATGTACTTTCGTTCGCCGCACATATACCTGTATTATGTAAAGTTGTCTAGAATTCTTAACATATTAAAGGTATTTATAATATACTGATTACAACCATGGTGAGTTAGTTTAGACACAAATATATTGAAATTGCATGATTACTTTTCTTGCGGTCACGTTTTAAAAGTTTGATAAAAATCGAATTCGGCATAATTACGTAGTATTATCATAATACATATTATTTTCTTTCGTCTTGAGTAATTGTCTCACCCCTGTCTCTTGACATTAATTTTACAGTTCTTTATTTTTTCTTTTTCTTTTCTTTTGTTTCTTTTATTTTATTTTACGGTATACGAAAATTAATATTCCCATTCATGAATACCGATTTAACTATTATTAACATGTTAAAATTTGAAGAACTTTTCAGCGATTTCATTTGACACACATTTCCTTCTTTTAATTTATTATTACTGTTAACAATAAAATCAGAATCAATAGAAAAATACCCTTGTCACTTAACATTTAATTAAATTGATTTCGTGAAAGCTTTTCATTTACGAATTTTAAACTAGTTTCTCTATTAACCATCTCTTATATTTAATTAATCATTATATATACTATTATTACAAATAAATTAGTTGCTTTAGGATGAAGAAAAATATCGTTCACATAGAGGATTAAGAAGAAAAACATACACAAGAAAAACATTTGCAGCAATTTAGAAGAATTTAGGTGTTTATTTTTAAATAAATTTTTGCAAGGTCTGAATCTAAATCATACCAATATTTAATACTGGGTTATGTATGAGAATATTCATAGAAATAAAGGTTGTGTTATAGAATAAAATTCAATATAGTCCTAATATAGCAATTAACATTTAACTAAATTGATTTCTTGAATGATTTTCATTTAAAAACTTACAAACTAGTTTCTCTATTAAGAAACAACTGTTTTCAAAGATGTCTTCAAAGATGCAACATGATACAAATGTTTTCAAAGATGTCTGACTACCTTATGTGGTAATTTTTCCCTGTCAGTCTGGGTATTGTTATGTTTTGTTTGTTTTTAATTTTTTGAATATTGCGGTTTTCAATTTTATAATTGTTATTATTTCGTAACTAACGATAGTATTCCAAATTGTAATTTTTAGCAGGGTAGATACATTAAAATTTTTCGCGGACTTGCACATAATTAATTTATAATTTTCAGTATTGTGGTCGATTGAGGGATATTATTAATATGGCGACCAATTCACCAAATTTATGGCGTGCGAGCGCGCGAGTGCGCTCCCGAGCGCGGTGCGCGTGCGCCTGCGCGTGCGGGTGCGCGTGCACGTCTGGTTGGCTAAATTGATGTAAAATATTTCAATTACCAGACAGGTTACCTTAGGATCGCGTGAATAATTATGTTCTTTTACCCGGATAGAAGAGGAAGGTTTGTCACCCATATTACTATTTGTTTGTACTATAAAGGTAGGCGTTAATATGTAAAACTTAATAAATATCAATCGAATTCATGTTTCACACGGAGTCTAGTTAACCGAATATTGGCCTGTAATGAAGTTTGTTCTTCTTACTCCTCAAGAAAAGAATTAAATTTGGTGATTTTTTTTAAATATTTTTTTATTATTGCTTGTTGGAAGTCAGAAATATTACAAGAGGGAAGGTAGATATTTAAACTGTTTACACAATACTGAAAAAAATTACGTAAACAATATATTTTTTCTTATTTTATTAATAAAGAAGTGTACCTTGACGGTAATAATTGAGCATAAACAATTTTAGTGAATCAAAATTTATACAATTTTTTTGATAAGAATTTCATTATTGTTCATTTTAACGCAAAAAATAAATAAACGTGTATAAATATTTTGAATATATTTGTAGGTAATTTTGTAGAAATTCATTATTCACACTTAAATGAAACTATTATTTAGTGTTATTAGTGTAGTATTATTTCTAATTCCGAATCTTAAATTTTGCAGTAAAATGGAATCATGTTGTGCGGAATCTTTCAAATGTTACTCAATAATTCTGCTCGGAGGAGTTCAAAAAAAAATGTAAGTACTAATATAGACGACAACATGTTTACTTCCCGTTTATCTACGCTACTTCTTTTATCTTTACAACGATTCATTTCTTTTTTTCCAATTTTGGAATTTTTCCCGTTTCGTACTCTTATTTATTTTTGAATAAATATATACTCGTTAGATTTTGCGAGTGCAAAATATTTTCCATGCCTTCAAATTGAATTATATCAACGTACCTCCCTGTACCTTTTCATGAATCTTCTAAGCTCTAATATATTTGTAGTGTATGAGAATGTGTTAAAATATTCTTGCGTCAATTTCTTTGTGATTCAGTTACATTTTTACATCTGTGCGTTTTTTTTCACAATGAATTGGAAAATATTAAAAGAGTAACGATGAATACATTCCATATAAACTTCATATAACTTCTTCTACATTTTTTTTTAATGATTATATATTTATATCATTAGCAAAAGAAACAATTAAAGGTCGATACATGGTTCTACGGTTTTTAATTTTTTTTTTGAAAATTAAATATTATTAATATTGCTTTTTGAATCTAAAATTTGTTTGCTTTCTTTGAGATATATCACAAAACTGGTACAGTCTCTCATTTTTTTAATAAACATATAATTCTCTTAAAACAAGCTAAGCACATCCAGCACTAACAGTACATTTAGTGTTGGGTAGACAATGGGTGTTCCTTAGTGCTCGTTAGTACAAGACTCCTGTCCTTCGCTGACATTTTCACTGGTACTCTAACCGACCTACTTCCGGTGGCACCTCTAGCTGTATCAGGATTCTTAGAACGTGTAAGTGAGATTGCGTTTCTTTGAAAACGGAAGGTGCTATTTTAGTTGCCGTACAAAATTACGTTCTTATTTTCCCCAAATAATACATTTTCCTTCCTATATTACTGTGAAATAATTATATTTTTCTTTAGTAAATTTCTCTTTTCTGTTTCTACAAACCAAAAGTAGCCAGAAATTGAAAACCTACTGATATTGATGAGTAATTTCTACTAATATATTATTTATTAGGTTTTGATAAAAAATCTACTTACCTTTTTAACATATACACTAACATTATTTTTTTTAAATCACACTAACTAATATTTTATGTGTAATATATTCCGTCAAATATGAAGTTATACTTGATCTTGATTGCAATGCAGAAAATTACTATACCTTAGTACTCGGTAATACAAACAATTGCTCCTTTATTGCTGAATTTTGCACAAAGTTCTGGAAAGGTAAAGAACTAGCAACTCCGAGTACATACCTAGTTTCTAATACATAACGACCGAATTCATATTAATAGTTATAGTAAGACTTCAGTAAGTTAAATTAAAATTTGTGAACTTAGTCGAAGATTTTGTAATAATTGTCGAAATAGTAATCAACAAATAATTCGACATACTTTGCTCAATTTTTAATTTTTTTTTGCACAACTGTATTGGTCTTACACGAATAATTTCCGCTTATGCTTTTATATTTGTGAAATACCTTTCCATATTATTATTAACCTGTATGATGATGCAAAATCGTACAGTATTTTATTAGTTCTAGTAATATATTTTTTAACCTAATTTAAGTTGTCATTTTATATTTATTTACGTACTGAATTATTTATACGTTTTGGTCACGTTTTTAACCTGAGACCTATTAATAATAATATGGCAAGTTGAGAAACATGAAATTATTGATTTAATAGTTTACTATATTAGATTTATTGCTGTTTAAAATCTTTATAAATCTATACAGAGAGGAGTAACAAAACTAGTTAACTAATTAGTTTAAAGGCACTTAGCAACATGTGGGAAACATTGAATTCATTATACAGGACAACGACAAATTCAACCAAATGTGCTCTTTGAAATTTCAGAAAACGAAGGTTAATTAATTATAAATTTTGCAAATAACTCAATTGATAAGGCAGCATTGCAGAAAATATGTAAAATAAACAGAACAGGAACAAAATAGAGTTGAATTAAAAAAGATAGTCTTGGAAAAACAAAATCTAGTGCATATCAACAGACAGTCGATAAATACGGTTTAAAATCTTAACTTATTAAACAATTACAGTAAAAAAAATATTCATTTATAACAGTATTATATTAGTGTACAATTACCAGCATAAGTTACAAATTATATTTTTGCTCGAAAAAGTTTAATTTTTTATTTTATGACAAACCATTTGATTTAACGAATTATTTATTCAACAAATTGTTAAAAATTCAATGGGTAAATATTTTTTTAAGTTTCTGCCATTAATGTAGTAGACGGTAAAATATAATGGTGTCTAATTATAAGATAAACAGTAAAATGGCAAATACGAACACAATACAATAGCCACGTTTCTTCAAGTTGGATGCAACTTCAACTTTTGGCACCAAAAAATTGCTTTCGTTAGATTTCCAAAAATACCCTAACGATTTTAATTAAAAAATAAAACGTAAAATATATGAACTAAGACGAAGAGCCTGAAATTTATTCGGGACGTATGCAATAAGTTTTTTCCCACGTTTATATATTATATCATTTTAAATTTTATAATAGCATATTTCAGGAACGGATTGTTTATTAAATGGGAAAATATGTCATTATGTATGTGCCACTAAGCATAATAAAACGAATGAAGTCGGAAGCCAAATGGAAAGTCACTTTAAAATTTACAAGCCTTTAAAAGCACATGTATGTACTTATGTACATATGTATACTACATATAGATAAATACGTACATGTATACGAACTACCTAAACCCGACGTGATTCGGATTTACTTACTAACGTTTTTTCTTCACCTATTTTCGTAAATATCTATTCTTTTTCATTTCGCATAATTCTAGTGTAATACTCTCGTTTTGTCAGTAAAAAAACATCTTTCGTGTCCCAAGTACAACGTATTTATTTTAGAATTCATGTCATCTTTCTTACAACGTAGTTGACATAATTAACTTTCATAGTATACTTTCATTACTATGCCAAAATTATGATTCTGTACACGATTTTAAAATATTTTCTATATTGATTTAAAATAGATAAATATAGTGTATATATGTGCAATTTCATAGGTCTGAATTTAAAAATGTTTCTTGAACCAACTTTTAATCTATTACATGATAATAATTTTTATGATATAAAATATACCTAGGTACTTCTGTTCATACTTTCTAAATCCTCCCTGAAGCGGATTTATTCCTCAAATTATAGCGGATTTCAAGTAATGATACCAATTAAACTTTTGGCGGCAGGTGATTTAAAGGTCAATTTTTTATCGTAAGTTAAATATATTTTCTCTTATCTGATCGATATTAATTTTAATGGTAACTTTCCATAGTTTTTTAAACACATTTCAATTCAAAAGTTTAAATATACAAATTTAAATATTGCATTGGCCCTCCAGTTCCCATAAGAAACTCCAATGTTATGTCTAATATGTCAAATTTTTATTCCGAGCTAACATAGTCTTAAAAAATA
>JAYKKI010000093.1:9072500-9207500 GCA_039881145.1 Druceiella hillmani
CTTCAAATTATACTTACTTAAAAGAAGTTTTCATCTAAATTTTTATAACAATCTTACATTTAACTTAATAATTTTCTAAAGAAAGCAAAGCTAGTTAGAAATAATTCATGATTTACTGATCAAAATGTTAAAAGATGCGTGACTATTTCAATTGCACGTATAAACAAGGAATACAAGATAAAAAAAGGCATGTAATTATAAGTTAGGGTGGATTTTATTATTTTTGGCCAATAACTAGAATACAATGTTTTTTACAAACATTCGACATGTAATGCTTATCATTTTAAAGATAGTCAAAAGGTGGCTTTAAGGCAGTAACCTCAAATGAAAGCCACAAATGTCGCATTTGTAGTCCGTACAATATATTTTTATTACGATGATTTGTTACGATTAATTAATAGGACATAGTTGTACTCTGAAACATATATACAACAGGCTGGCTCTAAAATTACTGGTCCCTTAATAATTACACCTATTAATTGTACTCAATTCAATTATTTATAATAAATAGATCTTAACTTGTTTAGTTCCAGACTATACGCATTATGGAAAGGACGGAGGAAGCAAGCACTTCGGCAGCTTTAGAAAATTATAGCGAATTAAATTATTTGTATTTAAATTCCTATTAATAGTATAATAGAATTGATATTTTATGAAAATTATGATTGACTATCTAATATTACAAGTAATCTATAATCAAATATGTGTAATAAATTTAGTCTACAATTCTGTAAATAGTTTTTCATTAGTTTTGGTATTATGGAAAAAATTCTAATGTTTGTATTCAATTTTTGAACAAAATTTTTTTATTTTATATTTAATTTCGTATCATTTTTTGTAAATTTATAAAGGATTTATCGCACCTCAATGAAAGTCAAGATGTAAAATATAATACAAGTCTAACGACAAAATAGAAAGTAATGATTAAATCAATTTCCGTTTTAAGGGTAAATGTTGATTTTCGAAACATAAGTGAGCAGTACACGTGAGTTATAATTATAATGAATTTACAGAATTAATACATTTAGTTGGGAAACATTTAAAAATTACTAAGATAAATAAACATTTTTAGTTAGTAAAAGTTCACCAAATTTTTGCTTATTAAGTTACTCATTATCGTATTGGTTCATATATTTACTTTGAAAACAGCGGTAAATTTCACACTTAGTACTTTAAAGCAACAAGTATCAAGTTAAATTAAATATTTATCTGAGTATATCCTAATCGGTTTTCACGTGTTTGGTGACCCACGAATTGGATTCAATATTTATATTCGCGAAATATTTAAGTATCATAGAACCATACAATATATTTCTAAAAAAGTAAACCTACAAAAAAACAGAATTTCGTCATATTAATGTTAGTAAGATTAAATCATTAGTATTATATTGTTGTAACAATTGGTTAATTTATTAAATTTAATGCTCTTTGACCATGTGATCGCCTTAAATTAATTTGGTCCGACAACATGTGAAACAGCAATGGAGCCGTCAATCAACATCAAATTCATTTCTGTTATAATCGTTTAAGATCCGTGTTTAAAGCAACGGGTACATACCCGACATTCACTTTTGACTACCGATTCGGATTACATACCGCATTATGTGTCTGTACGGATATCCGTAACAACCAATAGCTGAATAACGCACGAAAAATTAGTAATAATAAAATTAATTTTCAGGAAGGTTCAAGATATTGTTATCAATATCGTTACACACAGGTGTCCAGTGGCAGATTTCAAAGTTTGAACAAACATAGTTTCTGAATGCAACACATAAGAGGGGCGCGGGGGGCGTCGATAGAAGCACAAGCGGTGCGGATGTTTTAGTAGCCATGAAACAGTTGAGTGGAGAGCACCGTGCTTTTGCCGTCGAGGCGTACATTTCGAGTGGATTTTTGCTGTCTGTAGCACGCCGTCGATTTAATAATCGTTACAGTATTCGTCGATTACGTGATGGACCATCGACCAACCTTATTCAGTCATGGGTAGCAAGTTTCAGAGCTACAGGATCAACGTTAAATAGGCCCAGGCCAGGACCTACACCATTGGTAGCCACGGATGAAAATGTCGAGCGTGTTATGGTTTCTGTCGTTGAAAATCCCCGTTTATCACTGCGTACACGTTCATCGATATTGGGAATTCCGAAATCAACTTTACAGGTAATAATGCGAAAAAAGCTCAAGTTCTATCCATATAAAATTCAAATTGTTCAAGATTTACACGATTCTGACTTTGAATTAAGAAAAACTTACGCGGAGGTGATGTTGTTGAGATTTCATACTGCTACCCGGATGGGCAACATATTCTTTAGTGACGAAGCTCACTTTCACATTGAAGGGTATATGAATAAGCAGAACTTTCGTTACTGGGATATCCACAACCCAAGACAAATGCATCAAGAACCTTTACATAAGCCTAAAGTGACAGTCTGGTGTGCCATGTCTGCATCTGCAATAATAGGGTCTTATTTCTTTGAAAATCAACGTGGCCAAACTGTAACTTTGAATTCGGAGAGATATGCCCAGATGTTAAATGACTTTTTCAGAGTAAAACTACACAATTGTCCATCCTTCATCCAAAACACATGGTTCCAGTAGGACGGGGCCACAGCTCACACTGCTAATGTGTCCATGAATGCAGTGCGGCAGTTATTTCCGGAAAAAAACATAACCCGAAACGGTACCGTACCGTGGCCACCTAGCTCACCCGATTTAAGCACATGTGACTTTTTCTTATGGAGATACTTAAAATTCGTTGTTTACAGAACAAAGCCGAGCACTGTGACACAACTTAAAAGAAAATATTCGAGCCGAAGTCAGTAGGATACCCCAGTCGCTCTGCAAACGCGTTTTTGAAAACATGCGTGCTAAACTCGAAGAGTGTGTCAGACTCGATGGCCGCCATTTGGAAAACGTGGTTTTTAAAAAATGAAATCTGCATTTGTTGTTATAAAGTTAAAATAAACCTACTTTGTATTAGAGGGGAATTTTTTTTTTACAATTTTTCAAACATTGAAATCTGGACAGCCTGTATTATGATATTGTTATTAAAAAGTTTTAGAACGTCCATATGACGTTGCAAACGGACACCTTTCAACGCCATTTATTGTTGGCAATTCCATTGAATTAATTTACGTTAAGTGTGACACACCTTTAGGGTTATCCACAAAAATTTATTTATTTGAATATTTACCTATTTTGCACACACTATTTCTTGAACTCAAACTTTTTCATTGCAGTTTACGTTTAATGCTTTTTGAGACCATATTTATTATTTGTTTTGTATTGGTATGAAGTGTCCCTTGCACATAACGTTATTACTCTAGTTGTAAAGTTTCAATTGACATTGCAAATTGACATCATGAATATCAATCATAATAAATGATAAAATTATACGTTTTAAAATTAAGAACAACCTGAATTGATTGTTTTTGGTAAAACAGCCACATTTTATGACGTATAATTTTCTAATAAGTAAACTTATTTAGTAGAAATCTCACTACGAAGGTTTCATCCCACTTAGATATATACACACTTTTAAACAATTAGCGGATTCAGTATTTCTTTACTTATTAAAATATTACACATATTAATATAATTTTTCTTGATACAAACATATGAAAAGTGTATATTTCACAGGCGTAAAAAACGACTTCATTTTCTAAAATTAACCAAATGAAATTTCTGTTTTCAGTTTTTTTCTGTTTTTAATGTACATTTTTCAAACATTTTCGTACATATTTAAAAGATTAAAGGAGTGTATCCGCTATTTGACACTGGAGAATAAGATCTCGCAAAGGAGATACTGAACAATTTGAATATATGTGTTTGAAAATTGTGAAATGAGTACAAAGGTACGAAGGCAATCCTGTCATAGAGTATGTACGCTATAAAATAACAGAAAAAATTACAATACTAAACAAATTTCTCAACAGGTTTTTTTCATTTTCAGAATTAAAACAGTTCAATAAATGAAAATAAATAGGACATTTGGCAATAGCCTATTTTTACAATATATTTTATTTGCTTCCGCAAATCACAAATTTTCACTTTCAGATATTTTTAATCAAAAGTAAAGAAATATCTAATGGACACCTAATTCTTGGAAAGGAAACGTGGAATCACATATGATGCCAGTATATTTCACGCAGGTTTCGCATATAATCCGAATTAATTTGTTTTAAAAACTGATAATCTAAACGAAGTGAAACTGAGGATTAATTGACGTTACATTGTTGACACCGCATGTCCCGCTGGAGCCAATCTTAAACTTGTTGAAAGATTATAAATGTATTACATCGCACTCAATCAGTGACTATAAAATGTACAGCTTAATAACGTTCATGCTAATAAAATCATTACTAAACGGTGTGCTGCAAAATTTAATTTAAAGTTTTAATTAAAATTGAATTCGTGATTTTATTAACAATACTTCAATCAATTTACGCATGTTTCGATCAAATAATGTTAAAGCAATTTCAATAGTTTCATGAAGATAATATTACATTCACCAATATAATATAATATTAGTATTTTGGTTAGTTCTAAAATTTACTTAAACAAATTGAGCTGAAATTATGGCCAAACGTTTTCGACCTTATATCGTCTATAGAGTATTAAATAGATGGTATAAGGTCGTATTAAATAATGAAACAAGAAACGCTAAGGCAAAAAATATATTTCCTATTTACTCTACAGCCTTTTATCTTAGTAGCTACCATCATAGTCAAAACGGCGGTTTTGGTTTTTCATGCTACACTTGGAAAATTGTATGCTGAGTCTACACTGTTATACACACACACACACACACATATATATATATATATATATATATATATATATATATATATGTATATATATTTATATAGTGATTCATAAAAGACAGAAATTTTTTTTTTATTTTCTTCACTCTCAATCCCTTAATTGTATCTATTCCACTAGAAAACATATCAGAATTTTTTTTTTTTATTTTATATTTAGGGGTCGCTACCCACTTTTGAAATTCGAAAAAACAGTATTTATTTTTAACAGTTTATTATTACTAGAAATGAGTGTTATACATAGGTTTTAGGAAAAATATTATATTAAATAACAATAACTATCATTCCTCTAAATGATTAAGTAAACAGAAAAGAAATATATAGTAGATTTACCTTATTACAATTTGAGTTTTTCTGCTTATAATTCTTCACTAACAACATTAAGTATTGCTTCTGCTCTTCCTCATTAATATGTAATTTATTGTACTCTTCCATCAATGCAACACCCCTCTCAGCTATATCGTTAACGACTTTCATATGTTGTACAATTTCTCTAACCGATTTGAAGCTTTCTTTCTCTTCCCATAGCTCAGGATCTTTCTGAATGAACTTGCGAGAAATTCAAGTAATTTTGAAAAACATTCATTGTGTTTGTAGATATGAAATTTTTGATGTTTTTGTTTACGAGTGCATCATATTCCAAGGACGCCTTAAATCTTTTAAAAATCATAATTTCAGGACCACTGGAAGGCCCTACAGCTGTTACAACAACACTTTCGAGTAAACTTTCTAGTATGTGATGCCGGCATGCAAACCAAATAAGTTCCTTTTGCATTTTCTGTTCTAGAACACATGCTCCATTTATTCGTCCTGTATTAGATGCTGTTGTATCAAAACACATACATTTTATTTTATCATATAAATTCCACGATAAAATAGGAGAAGCCATTGGTTTTTCCTTTCCATCTGGAAGCTTGGGAACAGCCGAGAAATGGTCGACTCCTTTTCCAGATATCAAGATTGGTAGAAAATCTACTATTTCATGTCCGGTTATGTCTTCCAGCATCATTCCATCCCAGTGCATAGTAAATGTATTTAGTGGTTGGAAATGAGCTTTGATAAAATCAACAATCTGTTTTCTAATATCCATTCTTTGGCGACGTATAGAAGAATAGCCAACGTTATATTGTAATATGTCACAGCCCAGACGTTTGAGTGAAGAAGCCAAAACAACAGTTGCTTTTCGGTCAGTCAATTTAGCGACATCGAGAATAGTAGATAAACTAGAATCTAACATTCTTTTTTGGCCTCGTTTCTGTGGTGTAGTAAAACCATAGCTTGAATAGGGCCCTGGCTGAGGAGATATAGGACGACTTTGACTTATATCGCTATCACTTTCATTCCCTACAGAAGAAACTGAAGAAGATAGTAAATTACATTTCTCAGTTAATTTCTTCATTGCTTCTTTTTCCTTTTCTATTATCTTTTGCAATTTAACTTCTTTTTGTAAATGTTTTTTAAGTTTCTTCACATAGCTTCTATCGATATCGACAACGATGGCGTCACAGGATAAGTGTATAAAAAAGCAATGGATTTTTTATATTAACTAAATTGTGGGTATCTACAGAGAGCACTGAAATGATAACGAAGTGTGCCGAAAAGAACTGATTACGTTAGGAACTAAATATCGTCATTAAAATTGTATAAGTAAACCATAGCCAACATCGCAATAAGTGCTAATTTTAAGGTAATTCTTACAAAACTTATGAGGCGTGAGCGACCCTTAAATATTAATTAAAACATCCGAAATGTAAAACAAATTATTATGGTAGAAAGAATCATATTATGGGTTGAGAATTAAAACAATTAAAACTTTAATTTTATGAATCACCCTAATATATATATATATATATATATATATATATATATATATATGTATGTATATATATATATATATATGTATATATATACATATATATGTATATACCCATACATTTTTCCTTATTTTGCAATTTTCTTGAATATTATTTTTTCTGTTATCAATACTACTTAAAAGAAATCAAATTAAAAATACAATTGATGGGTGAAATAGGGTATTAAGTGGTATAAGCTTTGATATAACGTGTTAAACACTATTAATAATATGAGCAAAAAAGTTTTGCAGACCGTTCTTTTCAATTATTCTGGTCTGCCATATATTTTTTAAATTGTTTATTTACATTTTTGAGAAGTATTTCTTTTTATTGGTATCTAGATATATTTTTGTTGACTTATTCCAAACGAATTTTTGCTTAAGTCACATCTACACCCGGCAGTAAAGTTATTAACATTGCACTTGCCCTGACAACTCTGCTCCATAATCAACATATCTTAGTGAAATATATCAACCTTTTTTTCTCCAAAATTTGTAGAAAACAATCCATTTGTGATTTCAGAAAATGCAAGTTCAAAGTCCTGTTCTTTATAAAATTTTGCAGCATATCTTTTCACTGATTGGATTTAATCACGACTTTTCTTGTTGCCAAGAATATAGTTAGATTCATTTTTAAAATAAATCCAGACCTATTTTTCTCCTGCATCTATTTTAGGTTCAGAATCACCACCATTCAATAATCATCGGACTCCAGGAATAGCTTTCTTCAGCTTGCTGTCCGATAGTAATGAAATTTTTGGCAGAGTAATTTAAAATACTGTCTTAATTTCTCCAGTGTAAACTAGCATAAGAGCTACAAATTAATGTGCAGTGAAGGAAGGAGTACTTTTTGGATCAATCAAAATTCTCTGGCTCGGTACTTCTGGCCTGGGTTAAAATTTCTTTGAAAGTCAATCCTGCACCGACTTTAGGAAGTTAATTAATTTCTTACTGCAACAACATCTATAATATTTTGAAAAAACGAAACTGAACATCTGTTGGTTTTACGTCGAGTTGTATATTCATGAACCATTTGATCAAGTGTATCGACACCTCCTTTGGTAGAGTTGTAGTATAAATTTACTTCAGACGTATGCTTATTATTTACATCTATTTCTTTTCTCTGATGCATCGTTGACAAGAAAATAACACCACGATTTTTCTTTGGCACGTACGATACCAATGTTATATTTTTAGAAAAACCAAAAATATTCAATTCCACGTCACGGGTTCTATTAAGTTGAAAAATTGGATGTATACAAGCCTTATTTTTTCACATTATACCCACTGTTGTTTGGCTATTTTCTGATAAGGATTTTGCAACATCAAGGATCGTAAAATAATTGTCAAAAGTGACGTTTCTGTTACTTCTAAAATATTGTTCACATAACTGATTTACTATATTGTTCGCCAAGATATGGTATGCCAAAAAGAGGGTAGCTAGTTTTACTATCGCAGATCCACCAAATTTTCATATCATACTTATCAGGTTTACTGGGTAGATATTGTTTGAAAGATACTCGACCTCGAAAAGGTATTAATTGCTCATCAATTGTGAGATTTTCTTCAAGCAAATAAAACTTCTTTAAATTTTCATTTACACACTCTCATAATTCTTTGATGGATGCGAGTTTATCTCGTGATTTCCTTAGAGATCTAGTATTTTTATCATGGAATCGAAGTAAAGCAGCGAATCGATTTTTTCCCATTGTAGCGCGAAATATCGGATTACCAAATATCGGATTCCATAATTCTCGGATATCCGTACCACCCTATTTATTAACACTATATATATGTATATATATATATATATATATATATATATATATATATATATATATATGTATATATATATATATATATATATATATATATAAATATATATATATATATATATATATATATATATGTATATATATATATATACATATATATATATATAGATATATAACATTGTAGATTATAGTCAATAAAAGTCCGATAAATGCTTGTATTTCGATATTATAAGCGTTTGTGTGTTTTGCTATAATTTGTATTATATTTTCCTTGAAAAATAGGTTAAAACTTTCTATAGGGTCGGATATAACTATCCCCGGAGGAAGAATTACCTTATGAATGCCACCTCGAATTATGTTGTGATAGGGTCTCAGGTTCGGATTTCCAAGTTGTTCCATCCCTGCCTTGATTAGCATGATAGATACATGTTCTTGTAGTGGTAAATCATCACTCTAACTCCATATTGGTTCTTCATCGGTTTCAGAGGCTTGTTCTGTCCAGTTACTTTTATTTTCCGAACAATTATCAATACAAATATTTTCATCATCACTATCATTCTCAAGTAACAAAACATTTTCATTGTCACTTTCTTCAAGAGCCTGTTGAATTTCGTCCGCTGTTAGTCTATTTTTAGACATTTCTTCCATTAAAAACAAGTCTGAGCACGATTACTTTATCACAATGATTGAGTATTTGAATAGATACTGAAACCAAACAAGTAATCGAAAATATGAGCACAACGATATTATTGTAACACAAAGAATGCGCTGTGAGTATACTGTCAAGATTCTAAATGAATATTACCAAAAATTGCCGACCCACCCATATACTCTTGTTACAAATTACTATTGTGTCTAGTGGACACTCGTGGGTTGCTTAGTTACTAAAATTAGTATAATATTATTAGAATATTATTTATTATCAATAAACCAAATGATTTATTGATAATAAATAATATACTAATAATACTATACATATTTTCAATACACGTTTGGATTCAGTAAACCATATAGATAGATTAGATAAAGCCGTTTTTCGCAGATATTAACACTTTCATTTTAATACATCTTTGAACTCAAAGATTAAACTATGAAGTAAAAATTATATGTTTTTAATACAAAATATATGAAATGTTAGAAAATACAAGCAGTAACACCTAGAACAAAAAAAAAGTAGGCAGAAAATAATTTGAATCAATCGAGAAAATAATTTTGAAATATTACAGATATTTAAGAATACCTATGATATCCGACTAAAAACGCCTGGTACGAGCGTACTGTTTTAGAATATCCAGGATGTACTATTTAGAAATTGATCATAACCTCAAAGTTATCAAAATATTAAAAATATAAAGGAAACGAGAATCTTAAATATTGCATTGCCTTTTCCAACCTAAACATAAACTTTTTGAAAAATTTATTAATTTTTAGAAAATAGAGAAAATGTTTGTAAAAAAAAATCTTCTTAAAGATCTGTATCGTATATGTATATATCTGTATTCATTTATAAGACTAAAAATACATACTTTATCAATATTACACAACGATTTTAGAATTAAATAGTTCGCACGGAAAAAATATAATACATGTGTAATCAATTACTCTAGATGGAGAAAAAGTACTTTAGTTGACATTTTGACTAATAGTAGGAAATTAAATTCGCTTTCACAATGGACGGGTGCAAAATGAAATTGAAAGAATTAAAAAAAACTAAATGAAAATAAAAACAGATCACGAGTCGGCAATACTTTTGAATTACTTTCGCATTTGAAGTATTGAGTACAGCTATAATTTCATTCAACAAAATTGTCTAATATTGAACATTATTTTGCTTCAGCTAATTCGGTTTGTTGTTTTACAAAATTATTTTGTTTCATTTTTTATTACATTAAATGAAATAGAATCTATGTCCAATGTCCAACAACATAACAAATATTATAAAAATGTCTGTTTACGTCTTGGATGCCTTGCTATACGTTCTCTATTTGCTCAAAGTTTAACTTGTTTTGTTCATTTACCTCAACCTCTTCCCAACATCATATACTCTTATGTGTAATGAATAACATCATTAATCAATAATACAATATCATACCTGTTAAAAAATAACACATTATTGGAAATTATTGTGAATAACTTTAGTTCAATACGTTATCAAACCATATTTTCCATAAAATTAATTTTCCTTCTGTATGTGTATTCAAAATATTAATTTATCTATTTATTTCTGTACTTTAATGTATCTAATTGATACATATGGTGGGTTTATTGCTACGAGAGCAATCTCTTACAACCAACCAGAACACCAGTCCAGCCCCGCTCGACGAGCGGCCGGGAATCGAACCCGGGTCCTCGCGGTGCGCCTCGCAATACAAGGCCGTATACCTTGTGATCAACCCAATACACCACGGTGACGACATATGCATTGTACATGGATATTACAATCCCTATCTTTATTAAATACATATATCTGTCTGTTTGTAGCTCGAGAACCGTCAGTTGAATTTTAATGCGGTTTTCGGTAGCATATAGGTAATTATTGCGACCGGATTGCAGTTATGTTAGCGATCAACAAAGGTAACTAAATGAACGCAACATAAGCAAAATTCACATAATAGGTATGGATTTTAACTTTGTAGTAATTAATAGTTCATAATCAGTCCGTAAAAATTCCGTGTCGTCCAGTAATGTTTCGTCAATACGAAACAAAAGAACAAAGCATAAAATAGATAATAAATAAAGAAATAAATTACATTAAGAAAAGGAACGCGCTATTTCTAGCCTCTTTATTCAGGCGACGAGTGACGGCCGCTGCTAGACAATAAAACCAATAATGTTCTTGTTTTACCAATAATGTTCTTAATGCATTCATTTCAATCGGTAATAGGTATGAATCACATAACAGGTATGATCTACTAATCTTTCGGTAAAGTTCGGTGCCATTCGGCCATTTTCGATAAATATGAAACGAAGGGCAATGCGAAAGGAAACGTGCTGTCTCGCGCTCTCTTTGCTCAGCGAGTGACAGCCATTGGACGGGCGCTGCTTAACAATAGCGTAACATAATATTTTAACATGTTAGCCGAGCGTATCATTATTTAATAACATAATATTTGTAAGGCGCAATAACATACTATATTCCTTCCAAACGATATTATATTATTCATACCAGTTACGTTATAATTCTGTCATCACTAATATACTCTATAATAGCAGACATCAGTTTAGGTTGCTATTTTACAACACTATTGTCTTACGGTTTGACAAAAGCATTAAGGCGAGACCTAATTTAAATTACTGGGTACGCCTACTAATTGATTGATGGCACATTGGTTGGACGTAATACACTGAACCATAACATAGACTCAATTCATTATCGCATCGAACTTTGAATTTCATTCAAGATTAACACACACACCTAAATACGTATTTCTTAATAAACACAGAGCACTGAGGAGCATTAGCAAAGTATTTCATTTGCACCACAGTTTCGTACAATTTTCCGTGTCGTTAAAATATGAAAAAATTTGGATAGTGTACAGTTTGCGAAAATGATTCAGTGTGTATATATATATATATATATATATATATATATATATATATATATATATATATATATATATATATATATATACATATATATATATATATATATATATTTATATATATATATATATATATGTGTGTATATATGCATATGTGTATCTATATATATGTAAAAAATATTATTATTAATAATTTTACCTAAATAAAGATAAACCCCTTGAAAACTATTTTCAATAAATCTCATTTAAAATACCAACGCCCATCGGTACCAATAAGTTTATTGTTGAATAATAATTCATATAAATTGAAATAAAAAAAAATTATATTGGGATTTAATAAATTTCATCTCAACTCATAAAAATTTAAATAAAAACATTTATAATGGGATTTATTGAATTTCCATTCAAATTTCGACCTGTAGTCTTAACTTTGATACAATGTGTAATTACTATAATAAATCTGCCTCACAGGGAATATCGTAGGACATAATACTATTAAAATGTATGTATATATATATTGTAAGTAAATATTAACGAAAAACATTCGAATTTCTGAGCTCCCTCCAATTAATTAGGTTTGCAAACTACTTTGCTTTCTTTTAAATTGATTGTTTTAAAGTATCTTTTAAAGGTAATTTTAATATAGAATTGCATTCTAATATAGAATTTATTATAACAATGAGTTTCATGATACATAAAAATTATGTGTCAATATTTGAAATTGCTGTAAAAAAAATATAATGAATAATTTATAACTATAAGTTTTCAGTATGTTTCAATGAAATATTTAAAATATTAATAAATATCAATGCAAAGCTATAGGTATACTGATGCACTATATTAATTTTAACTTTATATCTCAAGCCGTTTCTGCGAAAAAGAGATACAACAGATACGGACGGACAGAAACCAAATGATGAGGTCATTTGGTTTCTGGTTTCAAGGGTTTCGTATCTTCTTCTCAGGGACGAAACCCCAGAGTCACTAATAAACATTAATCAATCTTAGTGACCATTAGACTTATACGACAAAATAAATATAACTTTGCGATTCCTGTATTCCGTCCAACAAGAGCCGAATCCTCACTTGGAGAGTACCATATTTGTTTCCATAATTATTATAAAAAATATTAATCTACCATTTATTAGTATATTAAGGCTATTTTTCATAAAAAAAATGTTACTAAATATAAATTCAAACATCTGAAAATGATATACTTACAGTATGGTTTATTCCACACCTTACTTTTTTGGCTTATTGGATACTTTGCTTGTAAAGAGCGCATCAGTCAGATGCAGATACGAATTTTTATATTAGATTCATGACCAAAATTTGTTCTCGATGCGTTCTAATTTTTATATAACGATATACCATATTATGCGTATGTACATGTGCATATGTTCTTTATTGTAACATAGTAACAGTATGTGGCGATATATTTTTTAGATTGTTTATCATGGTCAAAGTAGTGACAGGAAAAAATAATTGGCATGAATTTTGGGAATGGTTGTAAATACTACATATCAAATAAAGACATTTGAATTGAGTTCAATATAGACACGTGCGTTATTTAGTTACAGATGGAAGTATGTGGTGTAAATCTTCATTTCAAAATATTGAATTTGGTTTTACGTTAACAAGATTTTCTTTACTTCGTTTGAAATTTTAAATAGTTCACTTTTTGTAATTACTCTTTTTTTAGTCTAAGAAATAACATATTATCTATTATATTTTACCATAAAAGAACTCTCATTTTTTTGTTGTAAATTAGAACGGTTGACTGTGCACTTATGATAAAAGACATATACATCTCTCCAAACCAAACATGAGGACCGCTATGAAAAACTGTTAGAGAAATTGAACTGCTTAAAAGTGAGTACATAGATACTTTCAGGCCCATAGCAACGTGCAAGCTTTATCATAATTTCAAGGTTGAATTATAGATGTGTTAACAATTATTATTCCTCACTAAAAGGGCGCAAGTAAAAAACATGTATCAACAAATTATAAACATGACTGGGTTAAAAAATTTAACTGAAAATTTCAAAGAACAAGGAGTTGCAATAGTCTTGTATTACAAACCAATTAACTTTCAACCATTCTCAGTAAAACTACTATGAAAATATACTGTAACTCTTTTTATATTTCAGTTAAATTGTTAAACATAACCCGTGTTTTATTTTTTCATTTATTATGTTTTTATTAATTGTTGCGTTTAAGGAGTTTTACTTTCTTTCATCAGTTATGAATTTTCCTATAATACAAAACATTTTTTAGCTCTAATATTTTGGAAAATATTCACCAACATTTTAAGATACCACATATGTGTTGATACCAAAGAGTGACATACATTTCGCAAATTAAGTGAAGTGTTACTATTATCACTAGATTATTTTTAAACTCTTGCAAATTTTATTATGGGACCTACTTAATCAGTATATTCATACGTAATAATACGTATGAATAGAAAATACTTTAATTTGTCACAATTTTTTGCAAATTCAGATCCGTTTTGATCTGAAGAGTTTAATTTGAGTGGTAGCTTCCACTAATTATTTAAAACACGCTTGCGAGTTAAATCGAAAGAAAAAAACATTAAATGCTATTAATTAATCAGTTTCTAACACATTTTTGTCTTGAAGACAACAACAGGTGCCAAATTATTTTTTATTCCTTCTTTTAAAAAATGTCAAATCTCTACATTCTAATTTTGGTGTCGCCAGTTTGAAACAAAACTAAAAAATACTATTAAAATGTAAAGTAAGCTATGTGTCATTACAACAATACTTTCCTGCCAATAACTAAGTTACGGAACAGGAGGAATGGAACACGATAATTATACATGAAATATTAGAAATGATAAAATTATTGACACATTATACAATATTATTCTTTGAATTTAACAGGCATTCTTATTTTTTTTCTGAACGAATTTGTCAAGCAAAAGTTATTTTTGATTTAGAACTGTACGTTTCTTTAGTTTGAGTAAAGTTTGTGAAATGTTATTAAGTGGAATAACTTCCGTCTAGTTTGAGTACCTGTTAATGTAAGCAAACAGTAAATATTTCTATTAGATGGTATTAAGTGTCCAATGATATCAATATGTACATTACTTAATATTTTTGACGAAAGTTGAAATTCACCGAAACTTGATTTTGTATGTCGATTAATTTTCTTTTTTTAGCAAGCTATGCAAGATGTTGTATATCTTTAGGGATAATTGACTAAATACATTTAGGCGATAAGAGCTTCGCAGATGATTTAATGCCAGGATGAGCAGTGTTATGCATTTGTTGAAATATTTGCATTCGATTACATTCTGGAATAGATGGTCTGGTATTATTTGTTGAAGTTTCACACCACAAAGACTTCCCAGAAGATAGCGGATACTGCTTGATATCCTGTAATTCATGTGCTATTTTATCGTAGTCAAGGAAATTTCTTCAATTCTAGATAAAGTATCTGCAACGATGTTGTCTCAACCTTCTATGTGTTGTATATCTGACGAAATTTGAGAAATGTATTGTTAATGACTAAGTTGACGCGGTGAAGCCTTTCTGGTTTTTGTTTAGAAGTAAGGTTATGGGTTTACTGTATGTGAAATTTATAATGTTCTTCTTTCCAGTAAAAATTTGAATTATTTGATGGAAATGTAAATTCCTAATAATTCCTTATCATAAAGTACTGTAATTCCTTTGTGCTTCGTTTAGCTTTTCAGAATAAAATGCAATAGATTTCCAGCCATTATCTTCAAATTGTTAAAGTATTGCCCCAATAGCTGAATCTGAAGCATCCGTCTATAGTGACAGTCGTAGTTCACGATTCGGAAAAGATAAAAGTGTTGTATTCACTAAATCATCGTTGAAATTGTTCTTCAACTTCATCTGTCTATTTTATTTTTCGTTTATCGTTAGTTGTGTATGAGATATTGGTTTTTAGATTCGATCCAAAAGGACTAATTATTGCAGTTTTACATCTGCCTTCCTCAGAAATAGACACTTACTAGTAGATTTCAGATAAATCACCTTTCAAAATGTGATAAAAATCTTCAATCCTAGGAATAAAATATTTATCTGAAACTACTCATTCATATCATTTAGTTGTCGATAATCTCTATATAGACGAAGAGTAACATCTTTTTTAAGCACCACATGAAAAGGATTTGCCCATTGAGAACTTGATCTTATTATGATATTATTCAACATAAATTGGAATTCTTGCTTACCTATTGCGAGTTTTTGATGATCCAGTGGTTTTTCTTTGTATGTATATATATTGAATGCACCGGTATTTTTATGCAAATAAATTATTAATTAATTTTTTTAAGGAAAACAGCACCTAAAATAGTTTTTTTTTTATATTGATCACAAGGAATTAAAATTGAAATTCAATTCTAAGTCCCAAATCAAGCGTTAACACTTTTATCCCCACTTTTTTTATTTCATAACCCATTGCTGTATATAATTTATAATCAGTGGATTGCTTGTCAGGAGTCGTTGCAGGAATAATACTAAATAATACTTTTGTCTCTCACAAATAAACGAAACTTGCGACATTTTCTAAAGTCAGCAGGAGAACTTGCCGCGTTCTCTACTGCATGTTGATGTTTTTCAAACTTTAATTATTGTTATTATTCCAACTGCAAGGCTGAGTTTGTAAAATAATATTATTAAAATTTAGGGATGGTAACAAATTTCCACGCTCATATAACGGCAAACTCGAACAAGTATTTTACATCTGGGTGCTGAAGTAATATTCTTCGGACATGTGTCACAGCATAGCAATGATCACATTGAACGCCTGGTGATACAGCCAAAGTGGAAAATACCAGACCACGTAAGAGAGCGCCAATGAAATATATAAATCAGTTCAAGACAGTTATGAACGTTTCGCTGCGGAAAGTACGGAAAGTAGCTGATAGAGAGAATCAGAGAGATATCCAATAGTATTCATCTACAACACACTTGACCACGACCACTCTGCTAAGAGTATAACGATTGAGAAAAAGAAGAAAGTGATATTTTCTGACTAATGTGAGACATTTTTAAAAATAAAATGGTTAATTTTTAAAATCAAATCAATTAAAGTCATACTTGTATACAGACCTCTAAAACTTCCTAATCTTTCTATGTGATGTACCTTCTGCAGGAGTTACCTCTCTAAACCGTGAAATTTTAGGATCTGCCCTTTTTAAAATGATAAATTTGATGCCAAAAAGTGACTATCATTTAAATCCGATTTCAAATCATTCAGTCCTGCAGGATATTGCGAAAGTACTGCCTGCCTAAATCGTGAGACTTGACGATCTGCTATTTTTAAATAAGTATATCAAGAAAATAGTCTTCCATTGAACGTCGGATTCCAACTTCTCACCATAGACGCTGTGGAGATACTGTCAGCTTAAATCGAATTTATTGTTTTTAATTTAGTACCCTAAGTCTCAAGAAGATACTCCAAGCTTAAAATTCAGACTCCAATTCATCAGCCTGATGCTGCAGTAGTACGTCCATTTTTTTTCAACTCATGCAAGTTTACGATATTGATCAACCAATTTAGATTAATGTTTTTTTATTTAAATGACATCACTCGAGCAGCGTAATAATTTGTTAAAATTTGTCAAGGAAAATTGAAGGTATTTCAAAGATTTATGTAACAATATACAGTTGCAATTAGCAAGTTGGGAAGACATAGGTCTAATGATAAACTAATAATAAAGTTTCTAAAGTTCTTATATCACCCACAGCAAATTGTATTTTAGCAAAATCAAGACATAAAAATGAAGCTAGGAGATGGTGACCTTAACTTTTTACTGATTAGGCGTGATTTTATTAAGTATAACCTCTTTTCATTTATCTTGATATATGCAAGAAAATATCGAAGTAAATGGGTATGTAGGTACAAAGTTATAAATGCGGGTACATAAAAAGTCATGATTAACCAAGACATTAGTAGGTGTTTAAATAACTATTTATGGGTATACGCAAGGTTGTTAGCAGGCAGGTTTGCATGGTTAAAAAAAAGAATATGCATATATATATATATATATATATATATATATATATATATATATATATATATATGTGAATATATTTAGATCAATCAAATGCCGCAAATGTGTCTTCCGATTTCGAAAAATGGAATAACATTTATATTGAATTTAATATAAGGTCGTGACATTCTCGGTGTCATAAGCTATCATAATTATTAAAAATTAAAAATAAAACTATTGGATAAAATAAAAATTAAGCGACTTCAAATGATCAATGAATAAGGAGCACACTGTAAATAATAGAATTATGAATATACGATTACTTAGTTGAACCTTAAACGGTAAAACATCTTTTGAGAAAATAAAGAATTTAAAGAACTAATACCGTTGAAGAATTTTGAAGTAAGTAACAAATAAAGTGTAGTATGTGTCTCTATCTTGCGATGAATGTATATATGAACTTGAAAGGGGAGCGCAGCGTCGACTTACATCGATTCCAAAAATCTCTAGCAGTAGCAATATTTTGCAAATTTCTTTATATTCAGAAACAATAATGTACCGCAAAAGCAATTTTTTGTAATAAAATTTTATTCAGTATATCTCTGAAGATATATTGCCAAAAATCATCAAAAATATTTTTGAGGTCATGTTCATATTTTCCGACTATACTCCACACTGTATATAAAATTGAAAAGAAGTTTTTTAGAGTTTTTATTTCTCCCCCTAAAATGTTCATATAAATATTTTGAGTAGTAATTAAAGACGAGTGGATATATTTTACGATTGTGCTACATTCGAGGTCCCTATGTCAAGTGGTTTCTGAGAAAACGGCTATGGAATGTCTTTCAAAGCCGTTTTTCTCAGAACGGACGTACACGTGAGCGATCTTATAATGGTTCTTACCTTTTAACGGTATGTGAGTTTTCAATCTCGACCTAATCGCCATGCTGGGCAAGTCGATTGGAGATTGCAGTACGCAGCATTCACCACAATAGCGCTGTAAGCCGTCACTGGCTTGTCGCATTAAGTTATGCGATTGCAAAAATAACCCCCACATCCAGCTCGGGTAGCGACACAGAATCAAACCGGGATCCCGTAGTGCACCACGTCTTCATAGGATATAGACTTTTTGTTCAACAAAACACACCGCAAGGTCGGCCCTAAATATTTGTTAAAAAATTTAAACTTTTCCATTTTTTTTCACATTTCATTTTATTATAAATGTTTACATATATTTTAACAATCATTATAATAATGCTAATTTCAACTTACGTGTAAAGGGAATAAGTTAGACATTTTTGAAACAGAAAAATAATTAGTAGGATAAATTATTTATAAAAAATAATAATATTCTAATATCTTATTAACTGAAGAACAGACTAACTTACATACGTACTATTTATACCACAATGATAACAAAACACGAACGAATGAATTTTAATCATATTACTATTATGATTGAAATTCATTCCCAAATAGAGACAGTTTTATTATTATTGTGATTTTCCCGAGTACTGGTTGTTTTAACGTATTTGTATTTGAAATAAAAACTATCTAAAAAAACATAGTTTCAATTTTGTGAAAAAATATTTTGAAAAAACATTACATTAACAAAACAAGAAAATATAATGTATAAAATAGAAACTTATGGGTCGTAGTTTCTATTACAGAGGTTACTTTCATATAAACCATTTGTCATTTAGCGGTAGCAAACATGGTGATTGCTTAAACTATATTTCCCATCAAAGGAATTCTCAGAATATAAAAAAGAGTCCAATATTACCAAATCTACCATATTTGATATATGTGAAGTAAACTTTTAAGTCAAAAGAAAAATGGAGGAAAGGAGATCTAAAGCAGAAATATCGAGATTACACACTTACATATGACGAAAAATATGCAGTTGCACATTAGTAGTAAACTAATAACGTTTTACTTAACCTAGTTTGCCATCAATAACATTTTGTTTTGCTGTCCACTGAAATCGATTTTACTGTCAATTAAAGATACTCCGTCAAAGAAAAAAATTCAACGTGGGGTTTGTGACGATTTTATATTTACGAAAAAAATTATAAAAAAAACATGAATCAATATAAAATGGTTTTCTCTATTTGTCCAATAAATTTGACAACGACAAAGGAAAGTTTCTGAAAAATTGTGTTATGAATTAGGTAACTTGAAATAATCTATAGGAATATACAACCGATGAACAAATTAATCAACAAATATGTTAAAAAGTCCAGATAAAACGTAAGATTCCAAAAATACTAATGGCAATTATTGGTTGATCTATGATCTTTAAGCTATGGCCGTAAAATATTTCTCTTATCTTAGAGCTTTATTGGTGATTGCAACCTGAACGACAATCTGTACAATGTCACTTCTTTAATCAAAATTTTAAGAGGCAACAGAAAAACTTGTTTATTTTTGAAAAATGGTTTCTTATTTTAGTATTACACATAAATTTTAAAGTATTTTTACATAACTTTAAAAACGTCATTTCGTCTAAACACGATTTGAACTTACGTCTTTCCAATCAGGTTTCCCGTTTTTATCTTGCCATTCCGCAGTACCTCCAAAACAACGTCATTGTTATAAGTCGCATCACACACAGACATATCGGATACTGATACTATTTACAAATATATGTACAGATAAACTTTCAGACCACCGTCTTAAAATAATTTATTCAATTTAACATCATTTTGTATTATCCATTTAAAACTATTAATTATTCCAATGTATATAAAATTTGTTTAATGTTTTTAATTACTGTTATCATAACCCAAGTAGAAAAGCACAAGGTAACGATTTAATAAAGTAAATTTTAAGCCAAGAATAACGGTATGTACGCATTTTGATAAAACGTTTTAGAACAGTACGGAATATCAAACTTTTCTAATTACTACGAAAGAAAATTATCCAGATTAATTATTTAAGCAAGATTTATATTATAACATTCATTAATCCCTGTGCCAGATACATTCCACTTAATTACATCTTTACGCATTTTGCGACTTATGCAAAATAACAAGATTTGTGACAATCAAACGTTTCTAATCCCCTTTTTGTCTCACTGTTTCGCATGGAGCTCGAGTCTAAGTCGGGTACGAATGAAATATATGCGAGTAATATATATTTTACACTTAATTTAATTGCGTGTTTAATCAGTATGACTCAAATTTAATCGCATGTTTAAAATGAACGGTAGAGCGATTCATTTGAAATAAGTAAGTAGAAAATTCTCGTTAAAAATATGTGTACTTTTAAAAAGGTAATATGACACGAGGCTGAAATATTTTTTAAAATTATATGTAAGTTATTTCCTACAATAATAATTAAACATAATTTGAACTAACTTTAGACGGTTCAATGTTGAAGTAAAGGAGGAAAGCTGACTTATAAGACTATTTTATGTTCAAAATAATTAAAAAGTTTCAAACATTTGTTTTGAAACTTGTTTACATTGAAAAAAAACATTGATTAGTGGGAAGAAATCGAAATAAAAAATTGTAAATAGTTTTAAAAATGCTGGTGAATTATAAGAATTTGTGTCAAATAAAAATATGTGAAGTTTACCAGGACAATTCTTTTTTCTATATTCTGTAGTTTACGTGAGGATACTGAGGAGTATTTGTAGCTTCTTTACGTCTGAATTATGCCCAAGATTATTTATCAGCACTATAAAAATAAACGTGGGGATTAAAATAATTTTGACAGATTTCCCACTTTCATCGAATTAGTTTGCTCTCGAACTGAGATTTGAATTTGAAAGGAATAATATATTGTCACTCGGGTGAAGTGAGAGCAACAGTAAATAATCCCCATTTTCTCCCATTTTCTTTAGGGCATATAGTAATTTTCATTTCTAAGCTAATTAGAAAAAAATTAACTTGTGTTGTTAGTGAAAATTTGCTTTGAATCCCTTAATTGTTTAACCAATAATATACATTTTGTTAAGCTTGTATATTCGAGTTTTGCATCCGTGAAAGGTATACGAGAAAACTCAAAAGACTTCCATACTCCCTCTTTAAGTTACCTTGCCCTAAATAAATAACGAAGTATATAAGTCTAGTATGACAAAGTTCATAATCTATTGTCATCGTCCGATCTATTAGTAGTCTCGTCTTTATAAATTGTATTGTTTTAAATTAAGCGTACTTCCATTTGTATGGAAATGTTTAAAAAACATGAAAAATGAGTGGAAATTTCAATAATTTCCTCCTTATAGTACATATATACTTGCTTCAATTAAATATTTCAAATAAATTAATTAGAATCAGAAGATCATTAAATGAGCAAAATCAGATTGAATAGCACGAATAACACAGAATCTTAATAAATTTTACCAGTTATTGAGAAGTATTTTTAATAACTTTGTTCGGTTCTTTTAATTTTTCTTCACATTCGCCATTTTTAGTGACACTTTAATTTAGAAAATTAGTTACTTCTATTACTGTTCTCAAAATTGAATTACTAAGTTGCAAAAAAATCTAATATTCTAAACTTTTCTAGTAAATAGAAATTAAAAAAAACAAATATGTTAACATAACTTTCTCTCATGTAAGTTTGTCTGTTCAACATTTTTGATGGATTAATTGTCTTACAATAACGACGAACAAGTTTATGCTGCACCATATTATGTCATATTTAAAATATGAATTCTTAATATTTTTAAATATATCTATTGAGACAATCGTCACAAAGTAACATATAAACACAATTCGAATATAAATATTAATAAATATTCAAGATACAGAATTGATATTACGCTAAACATTGATATTATCTTTGAGACTCTTCGTAGGCTATGAAAACTTAGTTAATAAATTTAATTACATTGAAGTATGTAATATTATAATTATTTTTTTACAGTAATTTAGGTTAATATTTATCGTCGTGCTTAATTAAGTTTACACATTTAATGAGTAGTGACTAAGTAATATGCCAAGTAATCTTTAATAATTGCTAGACTATTTATTTACATATTTTACAAGAATATTATACTGTGATTTTGATTAGGGATGAGAAGACAATACTCGCAACTATCTCGGTTGAAGTCAATTTGTTATTTTAAAGAATATTTAAAAAAAAAATAATTTAAGCAAATAATTAAATTTTTATGCAGGTGAAACTTAAGTCTTTTTTTCTCACGTGTCTCTTTTGATATATTCGTACATTCATTCTCTTCATGGTTCACAAAAATAGTATAATCGAGTTCAAAATAAGTTGGCATTAGAATCAATGGCAAACCTTTTATTCAAATAATTTTCATCGTACTCAATAAGCACGTACATGTGAAAATGTTTGAATACGCATTAATATATATTTATGCACCCAGACATTTCGTTCTTTAAAACTCCTAATTTCCCTATTCGCAGAATTATTTTAATGAAATTGGCTTGAAAAACTGTTGTTCTTAATGCATTCTTTAATAATTGCATATTATGTCAAATTTCACTTTTTGTCATAATTATATCACTTGTATGCCGAGACACAATAGATGTGAATACAAATAATTTTTGAACATTTAATCACTGAAGTAGAAAAAACTACAATAATTTTAATTAACGTGATACGTGACAAACTATTAAAATTTTTAAAGAATTAAATTTAATTTGAGAAATTATCTTCGCTTCTTTTTAAATTATCTTTTTTTAAGCAAAGAAAAGAACTTAATATATAAGTTACGCTATCTGTTAACATGTCCCAGCACAATATCTTTAATAATGAATACAAATAATGTAATTCGTCTTCTATGAGAAGCTGTAAAAAAGCATATTGTCTCTGGAAATTGTAAACAGTATTTTACATTCCATGCTTTTCTTTTATAACAATATATTTATGATTCCTAAATAATTTCCTTAAAAAATATGCTTTTAAAACTATTTTTGCAATGTTCAATTATGGTCTAAATATTATTTTATAATTTTTAATTCGAATGATGATCTCTTTTCCTTTTCCATAGGATTTTTAGTAAATAAACAGAAGATAGGGGATGGCTTTTCAAACCAATTGATAAGGTTTTAATAACTTGAGTCCGAATAGGATAATTTTTGATATATGTACTTTCTTCTGTAAATAATATTAATAATAAATAAATTAAACCCTTTTTTAATATTCAATTGTTTTAACTTAAAGAAAGAAGAAAAATTGCGCCGTAAAATTACTACATATTATTTGAAAACAGACCGTAATGCCACAGAACATAAAACAAGTATTTAAAATATATCTCCACTTCCAGGTTATTTGATTCTAAACCACAGAGAGTAAACATCAATGGTTGTGCCTACCGTTTCAAACCAAACGTCCCATAAAACATACAAATTTGGGTCGTAAAATCTGAGCATAATATTTATTGAGAGTTTGTAAGTACATAGTAAAAATAAAGTTTTATTGGTTAAATAATTGCTTGAATTACCCTTCCGTTGACGTAAAACGACATTCGAGTGATATTTATTGGAAAATATTAAATTCTGAAAACTGTACGGGCTAACACTTTTGAAGGTGAACGAAGTTAAATAGGCTGTGTGAAATGATCGTTTTTGTTGTAAAGGGTAGTTAGTCTAGGTTCAAGAGCTGTTTTAAAATTAACTGTCAATTCCACTGTAAAGTAATTAATCCGTTTTGTAAAAGACTAAAACATTTACTTAATTACTTTATTTACCCTTAAGAACCTTTTCACAGTTGAATATCTAATTAACGAGGAAATTTCTAACAATACTTAAGTTAGTAATGATCCTACTATTGAACATTTTTTTAAAGAACACTGAAGAAAAATGGTGAAATTGTGATAAATTAAATTGTTGGAGGGAAATGTACGTTAATTTGTTTACCCATAAATTCTAAAGGGTAGGTATATAATTAGGCAAGTAAATTACTATTATGAATTTATGTATCCTACTCAGATATCAAATGATATAAGTAAATTTTAGAATTATTGTGGACACAAAAACATTTTATGTTTCGTATTAGTGTTTTCAGCTTCGTAAGATACACTGCCAATGAGAGAAGTATTTATTTCACTCTAGTCTATCAAGTAAAAAATTTATTATTTGTTTATTTTCAGCTTGGTTTCCTAGAAAAACCAAGCTCCGTGTGCGGGCCCAAACAACCGATCGAAAATAAATTTATTCTAGACCAATAGTTTGATTATATTGTTTATATAAACACTCTGAAAGAAAAACTTAAGAATAAAACAGTTACTATAAATTATACATATCCCAACAATTGAATTCACAAAAACACGGACTTCCGTGTCGTACTCACCTACATAAAATTTAGTACTTCGTCTATAAAGAATGTTTCTGGAAGCTAATAATATACACAATAATTTTTAGTATATTTAAAAATGTAAAATTAATGAAAATAATTGGAAAATTGAATGTACTTCCAAATAAATATAAATATAGTCTTGTTATATTATCACACATATATATAAAAAATAAAAGTGTAGAACGAAAACTTTTGCAACAGTATTTTATATTATCAATTGTATAAACAATAACGCTTTTATACTGTATTAGAAACAGTGTAACAATTAACACATGAAAATTACTAACATAATCCAACTCCAGCATTGTGATCTAATTTGTTTATTTAAACAGAAAGAGGAAGTAATTTTATTTACAGGTTTAGTGATAAAAAATACTACTTTATTGAAACTAGGTACATAAATATTAAACATGTCATATTTATTTTTATAGGGTTTAATGTAATTTTTGGACAGTAAACATAAATAAATAAGTTCCGAAATGTCTCTTGGAAATAGCTAACAGTTATTAATGCGTATCATAGTCTAGGCATCGAGCGTTTGCCCTAAAGGAATCCTGTCCAATAAGTAATGCTCGTAATATGTGCGGTATTTGAATTCGGCTTCCACTTCGAGTCAGTTCAATGCCGTGACCTTTCGTAATGTAAGACGTTGATACGCATGCCTGTAAGTGAATACACACATATTTCGTATTATTGAGTATGGAATAGAGAATGTTATTCGTATTCTGAGTGTAGCATATTTTCGTATTTGTCGTCTGCGCCATCTGACTTGGATAAAAATGGGAATTTCAGCCTTGCCGAGTGAGAAATTTCCATAGTTGGAATTTATCTGGCGGCGTTCCAAAATGTAATGTAGGATGTGTTGCGAGTTAGTCTCGATATTTCGTAATTTCTGTAAGTACATACAATAATTTGAATTTAGATATTTATTTGTTGTATAATTTGAATGTTTAACATTTTATTTATTAATACCGTATGAAATAGGTTTACATTAAACGTTTTAAGCTAAATGTAAATTTAATATATTTTTAAGAATAGAAAACTCAGTCCAAAATGGAGATTTAATATAGACGGAAAGCCTTTTGACATTCAGTATATTAATTATAAATATTTAAAAACTAACCAATAGCATTGAAGTGCGAATTTTGCAACTCAAAATATTGAAAGAAATGGCTACACGGTATTCGCTATATTATATAAAAGCAAAAAAAGATTACAATAGAGAAAAAAACAATTTTTAACAGTAAGTAAAAAATTGTTTTTTTTTTATTTTTGTGCCAAAAAATTAATGTGCCACTAAAATATTGAATTTATAAAAATAATGTACTTCTCCCAAAAAGCTTCGATATAATTTAAGCTAAATGGATAATCAGTGAATAGAATTTATATTATAAGTTTTGGGTATTTTTTTCATGATATAACTGATTTTAAACTGATTTGTGTCGAATCAAAGCAAAGTGTGAGTTTTTTCTTCTTTTACCACGTTCTTCAAGACGCTCAATGAAATATTAAAAGATTCACCGTATTGTCTCAGCTTATAAAACCGGTACAGCTAATATTTCGTAATTAAATAAAAAATAACAAAAAACTCTTTAACGAGGAATTCGCTCAAGATCTTAACGTTTATCACGCAGTTTTCGAATAATGGCATTATTTGTTAAGGTACCGTTCATTAACAAATAATGCCATTTGTTAATGAACGATGAAGAAAATATTTGTGTCTAATTTAAGACTCTGCGTAGATGCGACTAATTACGTAACAAATTGATTTCAATTTACAACAGTTGGACATTACATGATGTGTATTTTAGTTTCAACTGTTCCATTTTAAATTTTGATATGATTTTTAAATTATTTTTACAATGAATACTTTGTACAATAAATACCATTAATGTATAAATATATACATCTACTCACACACACACACACACATATATATATATATATATATATATATATATATATATATATATATATATGCAAACAAATATATATAATCTTATAGTTAACATTAGTTTCCAAGAAAAAAATGGTTTTCTTTAGAAGTACGTGTAATTTGATCATATTTTAGAAAGTATTACAAGGATATTCTTCGCGTTATGTTACGCTCATTAAATCAGAATATGTGGCAAAAGGTGCTACACTTTTACCATTGTAGTTACTTCGTGTACAGAATATTTTATAAATTTTTATTCCACACGAAAGTCGAGACGTAGAATAATTTTTCGATGAGCAACGAATTTATCTTTCCATAAATATGATGTTTGACATTACTGTATGTAACGAAAACACTTGAAGTGATTTCAACCAGACGTAAACCGTGCAGTCATTACCGGTTTTAATGAAGTCATCAATATTTAACGACATATAACTTATTGCTATAAATGTTATATTAAATCATGGATATTTGGACGTCATTGACAAATAAAACCGAAAAATTAATCATATTGAAATGTCAGTAAATATGTAACGACTCAATTCTGTCGAATATTATTTGAATATTGTATTGATGTTTACAAAACTATAACGTACCAGATTAGCTTTACTATTATTTGTACATATTTTGTCCTACCATGACACGAGAATTGTCCCTTTTTGATGTGCTTAGAAAAAAAAATTAAAAGTGTAAGTAAGGTTATATTAACTGTACATTACGGGTACTGCAGGAGGAGAAGAAATATCAGCTATTTTCAAAGAGAAAAAATTAACTTGCAGATATTGTAATATATTTCAGCACCATGTCGTAATAACCGATACCATATTTAAACAAATTAATATTTTCAATATTTCATTTACAAAAACGACGCTTGCTAAAATCTCTCTCCATTAATTACTTCAGGGAGAATATCTCTTAACTGATAACGCAAAAAACGGACAGAAAATTCGAACTGGTGATGTAGCAATTAATTTTCAATTTATCATGTCATTTAGCTAGTGAAGAAAACTGACAACTTTCACAGAGAATAGGATCAACAATACCGCTTTTGTAATTGCATTAGGATAGTTTATTCTATAGTTTTTGACATATTCCTATATCCAATCATAAGATACATTTAGCTAAACGACGTAATTTTTTTATTATTTTATTGATTTGAATCGAAAAATTGCGGGTCATATTCCTTTAATTATAAAAAAAACTGATTTCCATGACGAATGTATATATGTATGTACATATATATATATATATATATATATATATATATATATATATATATATATTGATATATATATATATATATATATATATATATATATGTGTGTGTGTGTGTGTGTGTGGTATTTTAAATACTCGTCTCGACCGAAACGTATCGCTACATTTATTCCTAAAACAATGACATCCCGAATATCTTACATTGATACAGATACAATAATATACATAGTAGTTTTACGAAAGATTCAATCAATTGATTGTACATTAAGATCGCCTCACGAAAGCAGCCGTCACCGCCACAGATTGGAGGCTGCTGAAGCAAGGATGGTGATGTAGAGCGAATTGAGACAACAGTTGCCCCACCGGCAAGGCGTTCCAGATTGCATGGCAGCCGGATTTTCACCTGTAATGTAATAAATTGTTTAAAGGGTTCCATCATCACCTACTATCAAAGTTAAGGAAACTAACAGAGTTTCTAGTGAAAAGTAAATTGATGCTTAACATCTTCATTGATAACCATGAAATTGTAATGAATAAAAATATTATTAAAATTGATTAGTCGCATCGTCAGTATTACCGTATTTCTGTCATAGGTACATGTCTATATATACATATATATATATATATATATATATATATATATATATATATATATATATATGTGTGTGTGTGTGTGTATATAAATCCTTCAATATAAAGGCGTATGTGTTATATAAATAAGCCGAATTATTTTTTAGAAGAGCAATATTTGTTTCAAATACGAAAATGGTTACTAATTAAAATATATTAATAGAAACCAACTTTTATAAAAATAGATTACGTTTAAATTTTTACTTAATTAATATTATTTATAAACTACAAGTTTATAATTAATTTTAATTAAACAAAAATGCTTATACACTTTTTTAGCAATATTTTTTTGGATTCAATATTATTCGTGGGCGAATGTCGCCATTTCTAGACTTATGTTTTAAATTTAGGATTTCTTAATGTCCGTTCGTCCGCAAATGTTCACAGTATTTTCATGTAAAAATTTATATGCATAAAGTTGCTATTAGTTTCAATTAGGACGTGACAATTCTTACTGGCCCGTAAAAAAATTTAAAAGGCTAATTTGTTCAAAACATCTCCGCCAATATGTAAAGACGCGATGAGGCTCACCCTCCACCATTTTTGTAACCAGCGCTTTGAAAATCTGAAAACTTTTAAATGCTTACAACTGACTGAAGCCTTCAATTAAGAAAGCTTTCAATTAACATGAAATGAAACATTTGGCTAGGCTTTTATTTTTTTTTCTTATTTTTCTCTAAACTTGATAAAGACAAGTTTCCCAACCTCGGTTTTGTACTAACGGTTTTATTCTAAGTTTAAAAAATGTGAAATTTTTCCTTTTTCTTAGTAAAAATTTCTAGAGATGATAATTTTCGTAAAATTGTTATTATCCATTTTAGATTACATTAAATTTCCTGCATAAATATTGAAAGTTCCCTGCGTAACTGTGCATTTTATTGTTAGATAGGCTCGAAATAAAGGTTTTTCAATTTCAAAATACTTACTTTTTTTAATAATCGGACTTACATAAACAGTATGTATAAGTGATTTTTTCTATCTACATTTTATCCTAATTTCTAAACGAATAATTTAATTTTTTTTTGGTATACTTTGTAATATTCATAGGCAGACCTCAAGGTATTTAAATACATATTTGGCAGTAAATATAGCGCATTTTTTGCTAATACTGTTAGAAACCATTTATATTTTTTCTTTAAAATTTTGAGAATAAAAATTATTTTAACATTTTCAAAATGAAAGTGTTATTTTTTATGTTTCTTTTTGATGTACTTAGGTTTCACCGCAAGTTTTTACACACTTTTATATTAATGAATGCATGTAACAAGTATCTGAATGACCAATAAATTAATTATTAATGTATTTTCTTACGCTATTCCGCATCGCTCGTCAATAATAAATGATGTTTAAGATTGTAAGTTGGTTCTTTAAAAAGATTTGGTTCGTGACATATTTAACATCTATATATATATATATATATATATATATATATATATATATATATATATATATATATATATATATATATATATATATATATATATATATATATATATATTTGTTTCCTTAATCACACTAAATTAAAATAAATTAACTTTGTGATTTTAATATCTTATATTAACTTAGAAGTAAGTGTCATCTCATGTGACATCCTCTAGAAACGTAAATGCATGTTAGTAGAAGAAGAAAATCAACATTTGTAGTTACTTTTATAACATTTGCTCCTATATCAGATACTTTTAGGAAAATTTTGATTCTTTTAATATGCATGTTTCTAACAATTATCTTGTAAGTAAGGTTTCCTACATTGTTGGACAATATTGCAAGATTTCATTTTTAAAACAGATACTAAACAAAAATATAAACATTAACTGCTTTGTTACATCAATCTTGTCACAATAAATACTTTAGTTTTGCGTTTGAAGTACTTTCAATAATTATGTTAAATCATTGATCCATTCCCTAAAACGTTATTGGTAGTACATTGAATATGAAAAGAAACTATGTAGAATAAGGAAAATTAAAAGTGTTTCTGATGTAACAAATAAATGTCTTAAATAAAAATAATTAGGAATTCATTGTCGTTTATTTTTTTATTTAAATGACTGACGGAATTAACATAAAATAATACCTGGTTTTCTCTATTCAAAATGTACATAATATTAAGTGACTCATTCATTCGACGTCGAAATTGTTCTTGTATATTTTGCAGTAATCGTTTCGATACGTACAAAAATTTAAATTATTCAGTCATTCATGGAACCAACTGAAGCAGATATAACTAAGTTTTATGACCGAAACTAGACAAATTTACACAGAATATAAATTACTTCTCAGCTTTCACATTACTTGAAAATTCGTATCCATCAAAACAACTTTTTCTCTACGAAAATTCGTGACCTACTTGGTCAAAGCCTACACCTATTCTGAAGCTTCGTATTACACGTAATTATTCAGGAGCTAAACCTTCCTACGATATCCGGGTCAAATCGGTAGGCATTAAATATCTAGGTTGAGTATAGCGTCTGCCGGTTTCAATAGAGCCGTTGCGGATCTGGGAGAAAAATTCCCAATCAGTGAACCGAAATGGGGAAGACGTTCGTAAAAGAGATTCTGGAAATTTGAAGTTCGTTAAGCAAAAGTGGTGTGTAGATAACTAGAGAGTATTAAAAAATAACGTCCCTTTATTTTTTATAATAATTGCAAATATTCTTTAATCCTCGTCTAGCAACTTAATTTAATTTATAAATAAGTAAGTCAATACTTATTGTGTGACAGAAACTCTCAAGGAAAATAATATTTTTGGAAACCTACTTTACCACTATTCAAGTTTACGTTAGCTGATCTATCAAAATATTACTGTCAAGTTGTTTAAATATTGTGCGATAGAATCAAGTAGATAAAAATATATGTTTCCTCCATTAGTAGAATGCAATTATTAACGAAGTCTAATTTATATCAAACGGAAAAAAAACTGTTATATATGAATAAAATAATCCAGTACATCTTTGAAAAGTGTAAGAAAAAATAAAACATATACAGTAAGAAATAGCCGATATCGATAACGCTTAGCCGAAAAATTTACTATTGAAATATTTATTGAATGAGGGTGGCCCCGGTTATATTCTAAATTCATACATATGAAAGTAATACGTTTAAACAGTAAGACCAGGTGTTGAGATGTTCACTGCAAAGAGCTTCGTTAGAAGGGGCCATGTATAGATATTAGAAATTTGAAAATTAATCTCGGTTAGTTGCTAAAAAAATCATGAAATTCTGACAGGAATAAACTGAAAAAAATATTTTATTCGTTTCTTTGGGTAAACCCACAGGAACAAATAATTTTTTTCGATTTCAATCTTCTCGTAATCGATTTCAGTCTTCTTGTAAATTTTTATTGCACTCTTAAATTGAAACAGCTATGATTTTGTGACTTGAAAACGGATATAACGAAATTATAGGTGTTCAATTGTTTTGCAAGTAGCAATGTTTATCATTTACTTCACTTCTTCTCACACAGGATTATATGCATACTTTACTATTTTTATGGCTTCTTTTCATTTTCGAACTTCCTTTGATTTAATAGGCTATGCCCGTTCGTGTTTTATTATTCATGTATCTATTTCCATATATTTGTTTATGTAAATTTTTCTCTGTTCACACATTTAACACGTTTAAAGTATTCCGTATTTATAATTACACATGATAAATGTATTGAATGTTTACATTTGTAATTCTATGATATAAAATATTTCTATACGTACTCGTTAAGTATTTCGTTTCAACGAAATAAATTGTAATTTTATTTTTAACACTAACCAAAACTCATTTCCTGAATGTTAAATAGATATTTCATTAGCGATCTCAAAAGAGCAATAGTTGCCGTATCTTCATTACAACCACTGCTTTTATACGCACGCTTTCTTTGACTCTCTATCTTTATCTTCATAACCCGCATACGGTACCTGATCGTAATTTCGTCGCTTTTTACTAAGACTATAAATATACAATTTTTCATATCAACAGATAGGAATTACTATCTCGGTACGCAATTTATCAATGGGAAAGCGAATCACTTATTGGATGTCCAATGGTTTATAGAAGTGACAGATGTTGCTTACCAATAGCTTTATGACAATTACTTTCGGTAAGTTAGGTTATCAACAATAAGCGACGTTTCCATCTATAATTTCCGAGCGAGTAACTTCTACAGACGGTCTGTTTTATGTGGAATTGTCCCATTTTTTGTTTGTAAAAGTTTATTCAAAATCAAAGTCAGCATGTTGTCTTCCAGTTACAGCGATTTAAAAAATTTACGATTGTTATCATACCGGGATAATAATTCCGATAATGAAAGTAATGACCCGGTGTACATATAAATACCGAGTAAATTATATGTGCGAGTTCAATGAGCAAAATTTTAAAACTAAATTTCTAGTTAACAAGAGTTCTCCTGAATTACTGTAATGTAATAATAATGCATATAGTTTATTATGTATGCAGCAACAAGTGTTATGGTGTATGTAATGAATGATTATAATTATCCGTTTATTGTTATAATTTATTAATTTCTTCAATTATAAACATGATAATAATGCTGGCTTTTATCCTATTAACATTTGAGAACACTTAGAAAACAGAGACAGATTAAGTTCCATAACTACATAAAACGTTAACTGCTTTTACTTAACTAATATTACTCCAAAATTTGAAATATAAAAATATATATACACTACTTAAAAATTCCCAAACATTTAAATTACCTCTAATTTTGTAGACTTAAAATATTTCTATTTAGTTATTTTTTATTTCGTGTATATTTTTAATGTCGAATTTACCATATTTATTATCCGAAAGAGTCTGTTATACGAGAGGGCACGGATAGAAAGCTTAACTTAGACCAACAGTTAAAACATCAAAATACTTATGGGAAACAAACTAATGATAGATAAAAAGTTATCAATAAAAGAAGAGAGTTTTATCACACAACAGTACATAGCAGTTGCTTATTTTGCGATATTCCAGTGATTAATTTAACATCTACATTTAAATGTAACATTTATCTTGTGCGAGGGCTCTCCTCTAAATAGATAAATTTACATTCCCTATATTGTATGTATTTTTTTAAATTTCTAACAAATGTCTATTTATTTAACTTGTCATCTTTATTTAACTTGCGGAGGGAGTTAAATAACATTATTATTTATTATATGTACATTATTATTTATTATTTATTATATGTACAGACGCATTTTAATGTAACGTATGATTTACAAATGTAAACATATGAATTTGTGTTGTCTAGAATCTAAATTAGTAAATTAATGCATTGGAAATCGATAGGTTTGCCTTGCTCAATTATGAATCGTGTAATGTACACGAATATTGGAAATTAAAATATGACAGAATTTTGTTCTTTTGTTAAATTATTTGTAACATTCTATTAAACAAAGCGAAATAAAAATTATTCAACATTTTTTTTTGTTTTACCACATGTTATTTGTTATATCACAAAGAAATGTATGGAATAAATAATTTGGGTAATCAGGGTACCCAATTTCTTGAATCATAAATGTGTACAATTTTTGTCACTATTATACTTATAATATATTTTATTACTGTAATCTGTTTAATTTGAAGTAATACATTTATATTACGAAAGCAGAAAATAGTTTGTGAGCTTTGAATATATGTATGAATGTAATAGCTACCAAAAATATTAATTACATGATTGATGATAATAAAATATTTATTATATGATTTTTGCTTGGAAGAAGATGAATCATTCTTGTATCATTAAATGTGAGAACGTACACGATAACTTAGAAACCTTTCTTATCATATAAAACAAAACTATGTATTATGCCACTAGTTTCGTATAACAATAATAGGTTTTTGCAGTAAATTACGATCTTTGGGATAGAATTTCTTTGTAAAATCATATATTATTGAACTAATACTAAGTAAAATGTTCCAGAATAAAATATATTGTATTCTATATGACTAGCTCGTACTTATTTATCTATGCCAATTGCTTGATAAAATTATTATAAAACCATCTAAACTTTTCAATGTTCCGAAACTTTTCAGAATATTTCGTGATTTAAACGTTTCACTAGAAATTTATAGTTTATACTAGTTTTGATACGAATATGTGTAAATACTTTCTATCTCAGAAATTTGGGAAATAATAAATTTTAATGATCCAAGTATTTGGTTTTTATCCCACTATATTCACATAAAAAAATTAAATCCGACAACCGATATTTTCATTTTACTTCAATACAAATTGAAAACACAAAAACAAAAATATATCAATGAAAATATAATTCTTAATCAAAATTTTATCGAGTGTAAAAAAATTCTCTACGCTGATTAGAGCAACAGATGATTTGCTAAATTTTCAAAGAATTGGGAAAACCCAGGCGTATCTTTTTACAATGAAATGACTTATTTATTACTTTAAATATTGAAGTAATTTTAAGAATTAATAATTGCAATAATAATACAACTTATAAATATGAAAATTCATTATGTCATATTACAGTTCTGGCTAGATTTTTATATATCGTACCTCAAAACTAACAAGATGAAAATGCAGATGCAACTTTGATTAAATCACGCATCGATCTGTCTATCTGTATATCTATAAATTACAATAGTTGCAATATTAACCGTCAAATACAAAGTTTGAAAAAGAGATTATTTTTCTAAAGACGCAGATGTGATTCAATAAGGAAAAATATGACAAATAAATTTAGTTAAAAAACTAAAGAAATTGAGATGAATCTGAACATGATATGTCAAGTAAAATCTGATCACACATAAATTCCAGGAAAGCGTATTTTAGACTTAATATTTTTTCCTCGACACTCTGCGTTTGAAAAGTATGAAAAGATTTGAGAACGTAACGTGAAAATTAAATATTGTAAGATATCCATCTTTATTTATCTTATTTATTAGTTAGAAATATTATACAAGGAATCTATATGTATATTAAATGTGTATATCATTTAAAAGGGAGATTAAATATCGTTTTATTAATCTTAATAAAGAAAATAGCAGATAAATATTTTCTAGATTTCCTTCTCCCAGTTTAATTTTTTCTATATTTCTACCCATTTGAATTATATAAACACTGCTAACAAAATTTAGGTTTAATTTAGATTTAGTCATCTACGTTTTCATTTTTGTATTTATTTAAATATATATGTTTCATTATCATGCTCAATTTTCAATTGGTACTTTTGCGTTAATCTTTCCGTATCCGTATATTTAAAATATTGAAACTGTCTTAAAATTCGTTTTTTATAGTCGTAATAAAACTATTTTAACATTGAATTCTCGTCGAATGTTTGCATTTTCTATTCTTGGACGTGCAATATTTTTACATGTATTCCGCGATTATTTTAACTTCGACTGAATTCAATTTACTTCTTTCTTTGATATAATTCAAGATTAATTTCCGGGATACACGTGGCCGTTGGCAATGATGTTATGTTAAGAAGACATAACATTAGTATTCTAAAAAAGACCCGAGTTAGACATTAGACCATTAGCAATAGATATTTCCTTAGTGTTCTCAAAAGATAAGTGCTTGTCTTCGTTAAAACTATCGCCTTTATATGCACGCTTTTTTTAACGCTCCTTCTCCTTTTTGCCCGACTGCCTCAGAAGAAGGATTATGTTTTTAAATTGTTTATTTGTTTATGTAGTATGTATGCCTATTTCTTTGGCACAGGATTTCAACAAAATAAACTATGAGAAGAATAATATTCCATTAAAATTAATGTAATATCTTCTTATGTAATCTACTCCTTTTTCTAATCCATAAATGCACATTTAATTGCTATCATTGCATAAAGTAAGCACAAAAATATGAATCCTGTAACTCTGCTTTTAAAAAATAATGAAAATCGTCAAAAAATTGTTGGTATATTGGTGATATCAGTAGAAGTGCACAGTAGAGAATTTGTTCCCGAAATCCGTTCTGCTAATATATTTTATAGCCAAACTAGTACTCTATATCTAATCTTGTTGACTCCAAAATCATATCATAAATATATTTTAATTATAGTTTATTTAACGAAGAACTATGTGTATAAAACCTGTATGTTTTGTTGGGATGACCAAATTAACGATTTGAATGCGAATGAGGATAATAACCTTGATGAAAGCTATTATTAGGCTACACAAAGCCAAAAATATTTTTGCATATATTGCAGGTGAATTTGTACTATCTAGAATAAATAACGAATAAACTTAATTCAATATATAAGTAACCGATAGCTCAGATTTATTTATGTGTGATTGAATTAATGTAAAGAATTATAGAAAATTGAAAGAAGCTAAAAAATGAAATGTAATAAAATATGAAAAAAAATTTTTTAAATGTTAGTAACGTTAGATTAAAGAAAATGTCAAACTTTCAATTAAAGTTATATGACGAACGTATTGAACTAAAAATTATGAAAGAATAAAACTGTGTTACCAATATTCCTAATATATAATTTTAAGTTTTACATGAACACTGTTTATGAAAGTGTGGTCTGAAAAACTGTACAAGTTCGAATATTTCATGGACGTCAGGTACGCATATGAAGATATCAGTTACAAGTATGTCAAGATGTACATATTAGATGACATATGTATTATTTAATTTGACCTTGAAAACTCAGATGGAATATTTTACACCTAACGTGCCATTAAATACGAGCACGTTCACGAAAACCTACCACGCTTTGTCACTATACAAAGCTAAAATAAGAAATATGTAGTTTCGTAAAATAATGATATGTTGTTGGTGTTAATCAGAGCTTTTTGAAGCGAATTTTTTGCTAGAGAAAATTTATATTTCTAGACTGTAAATATATTTTTCTTCACCTGATGTTAAATGAAATAATCCAAAATAAGAAATATTACGTTACTTTTTATAACAACATTGTATTTATTTGTTCATGTAAATATATCTTTCCTAATCTAAATATTTCATTAAAAAATTCCTAACATGAAATTCGTAACTAATGGGCATAGATTCTAACTATTGTATAAATTATGAAAATAAAGAATTTGAAAATAATTTTCTTATTCTACAATTTTGACAAAAATAAAACCTAATGTTGTAACAAAAAAATTCACTAAATAAAAAAACCAAGAACAATATTAAAATGGCTGAAGATAGATAGACCTGAAAAGGAATTTGATAGGATGTACTTAACAAATATTGATGACTGGAAAGATGATCTGGTAAGTTCACGCAATATTGGTGACACCACATTGTATTCATATGGAAATGAATAATTGTTTACACAAAATGTTTAAAGCTAACAATTTTATTAGACAAACAGAAATGTAAAAGATTATTTAGTTACATTACCGATCTTATTCGGTTTTGTGTTCCGTATCTAGAAATTCAAAACATGAACTCTAATAAAATTACTCACTCGTTCATCTCTTTACTTCGCTATCAGCAAAATACAATTTTTACAATGTTAATCATCATTTATGATGTTTTACAAAAACATCACGCAAGCGATAAAAAAATGGCTTTACCAGACAAATTTTCCTTAACTTTATCAGAGCATACAATTTCATATCATTTTATTTTCACAGTATTTTATGGTTATTAATCCCGAAAGCAAAATATAAATATTTATTTAAAATAATTAAAGTAAATTCCTTAAAAATTTCCTACGATTTCATATTTTCATAGTATTTTATTTCCAACACTGAAGATTCGATGGCCATGTTCTTATTTACACAAAGTTTTATTTTCACTTTCGATAGCTAATACGAGTATACTTGAAATACGTAGTCAAATTGATTTAATTTAACTGATGTTGCCCAAACAAATTGTCTTGAAGACTGCACTGATCTTGTGCACATTATGTTTTTCTTTAAAAAATACAATCGACGATACCATATTCCTTTTTTTCTTTAATTTTTTTATGTTAAACTTAATATTTCCTATCGTTGTTAAGAAAGCATACTTTAAAATATGAACCTTCTTGTGGACGTCAAAAGGTTTCCTGTCCTACAACTAAAACAATGGCAATGTTTACTACCATATATAAAATAAGTTTAGAAGGTGTAAAAAAATAAATATTTCATACCATTAAATATGTGAACGTAGATACTGGCCGGCCGCGCGTTGTTCGGCACGCAGGTGTAGTTCCCGGCGTGGCCTGCACCGGCGCCCGGTATAGTGAGGGCCGAGAGGCGCGCCACCGCGTCCGTACTCACGTTGACACCGCGCTCCGCATCGTAGTTTATCATGCGGCTATTGTGGTACCTGAAGAGAAAGAGAGGGACAATTTATTTATACTGACAAAATTTCCCATATTATAAAAAACAATTTAAAAATTTTATTGAATAGTGTCGAAAGAAATTGGATCAAAATAAATATTCGTAAGTGAATTATTAAATTTAGTACGCAAACTATTGTTACATTTAAATAGCAAGTCGGTTTCTATGGGTTCTTGAGAAGAAAAAAGGATAATTGTAAATATAATTTATTCAATTCACGTAATAAACGATTTCAATGTTCAAGTATACTTGGTGCTACGCTGTGTCAACAAAGTGAAGCATCGAACAACTAATTCTACCTCTTCAATATCTTTTTAAAGTTTTTTATGCTATTTCTGTTTATGATAATTATTTGAAGGTCCAAATGTAATTATGGTGCAGAAAATGTTGAAAATGTGAAAAAAATATTTGTTTTTATGAATTAAATTAAATTGTCGTAAAAGAATGCTATAAATAACTTTTGTGATATATTTTCAAGAGCAATCCGATTTTGGGAGGAAAACTCTTATGTGCTGCTTGTTTGCTGCATCAATTAACTTTTTTCATTATGCAAAAAAATTATTTCTGTTAAACCACAAAGACGCTATGCATTAAAAATGGAATAATAAACTACCTTAAATAACGTACACATAAAAACAATTTAAATATGTAAAATGTTCTTTTTATTTACGTGCTAATAACCTTTAATTTTTGATAACATAAAAGGAGTTTATTAAAAAAAACAAAGAAGAAATAGATGTAATGAGAGTAAAAATAAAGAAGAAATAATTCTCAGGAACTATTTTCAAGTACCGTTTAAAATTTATTACTTACATTCTTTAGGTATGCCTCAACCTCGTTATATGAATAAAAAAAGCATAAACTCGTTGGAAAATTCAAAACATCCTCGGTATTTAAATAATATTTGATAGCCAACAGTAAACGACTGCGATATAAATGGAACGGAAATAAATTTAGCAACTCGGCAGGTTACAGACACTCCGTTATCCCAGTGAAAAGAAAGAGGTCCTAGATTGTTTACCTGCTAAATCTGGCTTTTATTGAGATAAACTTGGGAAGAGAGATTGTTATCTACTCGAATACTTTGATAGCAAATCTACCCGCATACTTTGTAATCAAATAGTTACGGTATAAAAAAAATATCAAAAATATCAAAAGAAAATTGTTAACCAAATTAATTTCAGGTTGAAACATATTTTGTTCGTCTGGAAATTACAGCGATAAAACAAACAACCTATTTAATTTTAAAGTTATTTAACATTTTTTTTTATTTTAAATTCAAAGTCTAAAAAATTCAACAAAAATTTTAAGACCAAATTTATCAAATCGATTCATCCAACACAGCGACAACAACCAAGAGCTTTATGTAATGAAATTTAGGAAAAAGGAAATGAAATCTTCCTTAATCGTTTTCAGTGATTCTTTATTGATACTGAAAGAAATACTTTTTGCCATATTTCTATAATATGTGATATTTCTATTACAATAACAAAACAAATATATCAATATTTCTGAAAAAAATTCTCAGGCAGTTAGTCTGTAACACTGACAGGTCGAAAAATAAAATTGTTTAATTAAATCGTATTAAATTTTGTGCATTTGTTAACCTTATTACTTTAATATATACATAATGCGTATCTCTAAGCATATTATCATGCCCTATAAATAAAATGTCAGGAGATTTTTTACTAGATTATGGATTGAATCAGAAATTCTATTTAAATTTTTACCGAAACAAAACTTGCATGTTTTTATGACCATATATGTGATAAAATACGTAAGTTTCATTTCTTGCTAAACATAGGCGTATCTCGGTATTGACTATCATCTCAAAATTATCATCGTGTGGATTCAGTAAGAATCGCATGAAATATATTGAGATAAGTGCTTAAATTAAAAGATGCGACTTTTTGCAAACGCTTTCAGCGATAAAATCTGTATATAAATATTTTCTTCCCCAAAATAGTAGTTTTATTAAATGTAGATTTTTGCCTTTGATTTCCACGATCCTCTCCATATTTATATCATATATTTTCATTAACAACGCGAGTGAAATAAAACAATATTGTCTACATTATGCAAATTGCGCATATCCTCAATGTGATTAATAAATTAAAACGTAAATGACGACATTTGAAACATTTGTAAAATGTTTGGAACAAGTCAAATGTGTGATATACGACAGAAATATATCATCGGAGTTACTAAAAGCAAATTGCTAGAAATGAATTGAATTGAGTGCGCAATCAGTCTAATGTATGGCAGTGACCGTGCCTCGTAGCGTATAGCCATACGATCTCGCACAATTCAAACAGGAATCGATGTTACATTATCCGCTCAATGTTAATACCTTATATATCCTGTTGATATCTACGACATTGGATTTCAATGCGGACTTTGGATTTCGATGTGTTAGTAGATTTGTGGCCTGATTTTCGACCTATGGATGTAACTTTATATTCTATTATGTAGCGGTTACCGCTACATAATAGAATATAAAGTTACATCGAGAACTTTCAGTAAATTAAGTATCCGTCCCAAGCGTTCCTTTTAGAGCATAAAATCTTATTTTATATCGTCAATCGTTCTTTTATTCCAAAGTTCTTTAATATGTCAATAATTTGGGAATGAATTTCTGACATTTTCAGGATATTTTCTATTTGTTATAAAATTTTTAAAATTTTAAAATAATTTGTAATCAAAATTGCCAACTGTCAAATATTTGTATTTCATATTGAGTTCCGATTTCATCAAAATACGATTTAATATATGAAGAATATAAAAAAACTAAATTTATATTTTAGAATTTGCAACTAGATTTATAAAGTTTAAACGGGCCTGCGAACATGCAAAGTTAAAGATGAGTAATATTTTTACAAAATTATTTGCAAATATTGTCATTTTGTACCGTTCAAATATGTAACATAGCATACTTTACTCGGATCCCTAAATATAAAGTATATTTGAATAACTATGAAATTTGGACAAATCATTAAAAATTCTGGCCTCCCTTTAATATCCCTTTTCAATTAATGTCCAACAAAATATAGAAACTAAAAAAAATCAAAAACTTCATTTTCCCCTTTAAATATTTCCATTATAATAATTAAATTAAGCGCAAACTCTTGAAAAATTTGCACGTTAATATGTTTTTCATTACACCAAATATGAAGTTTCAACGTAAAACATTTCATAGAAATTAGTGAATGTTTTTAACAATATCTCTAGAATTATCTTATGTAAATTTACAAAATAAGTTTTGAATCCTTATATATCATTTTTTCGGAACACAAAAAAACAGTTGAGTAATTTATTAATACTAAAACTTCAGTAGGAATATTGCTGAACAGGTATTTTTGGTTAAGAATACTATGTCATTTCGCAAAATTTTATATCAAATGATTTTTACCTCAATCGAAATAGATTTTTAAGTGATTTTTCTCGGTCGATTTTCTCTCCATGTACGAATTTGTAAAAACTGTAAGGACAAACAATTTTGTCCACAAAAAACAATTAAAATTGTAGTCAAATTGTGTACGCAATAGTATGTAGATGAAGTGATATCTTTATTCAGTAAAATATTTAAAAACATGTTTATTTACCATGCTCTGGAATAAACACCTTAAGTTAACTGTAATTTATTAAAATGACAATATTACTTTAAAATGAGTCTTTTTATTAGTTACATAAAATGAATCACTCGCGGTTGAATAATTAGAGACAAATCATAGACGCAATCAGGACTTGAAAATAAAAAAAAAATGTGAATTTAATTGTGAATTACGCTCGACAAATGCGCGAGAAAATATATGTCGCCCTCGCTTTTTGTCTATTATATTAAAAAATTTACGTGACGTTCCTTATATTATATAATACAAAATTATGATCCACAAAAATCACATAAGTTCATATCTGTAAATTTTTAGTAAAATAATAAATTTGGATGATTTCTTAAGATTCACAGATAGCAAACGTCAAAATTAATTACAAATGTAATTAATTTTTTTTATTTCATACTTCTTACTAAAATAAAAAATAAATTTCAAGCATTACATACATATTGTGCAACGAAAGATACGAAAATAAAGTGACCATATTTTATTAAAACTTTTTATACCAAATTAAGAAAAATTGATTCTTAAAGAAAGTATTGACCAATAAACTAAAGGAAAAAAACATAAAGCCAAAATGTTTCATTACCGTAATTCAGGATGCTACTTGACATTTCAAACAAAATGTAAAAAAAAATGTTAAAGTAAAATTTACATTTGATGGCCGGGATAATCACGAGCCAATTAATTTTAAAACATCGCTATTTCTTACGTCCTTCAAATAGAGGACAGTCAAAGGTCAACATCTAAATGTTAGTATTTTATAATTGCCCTTATTGTGGATCAATAAAATTGATAATAACTATTCTCGCCGTAATAGCTATTTCAAGTTTCATGTGCTTATATGGCTATCAATATATAAAAATATACGTATGTGTATATATATATATATATATATATATATATATGTGTGTGTGTGTGTGTGTGTGTGTGTGTATGTATGTGTATGCACAGATATAAACACACAAATACATAATTATGTTATAAATACATACAGATATACCTATGGCACAAAAATGAAACAGTAAAAGTGCGTCTGTATATTGAAAACATTTTTGAAAAAAAAGAAAAAATGTTAGTCTCTTTCGAATCCAAACTTTTTTTTTCTCGTTCGAAATTTTCATTTCATGTTTTCGTCTGTCTGCCATCTTACAGGCCTATTAATTTTAGTACCACTGGAATAAAACTTTGGGTTCAAATTGAAATTTAAGTTACCTTTTTTTCGTTTTGAATGTTTACTAAGGACCGTTTTGTCTGCCTGATCAGAGAAAAGAGTTACCACTCGTAATTTTAACCTCCACGCTCCTATTGCTCAAATGGGACAGTACCCTTTTAATTTTTCTTCTATTTTCGTTTCAATCGTGGTACTTTTGAGCTAAAATGGTTATTATTACTGGAAGAAAATTTCACGGCAAATTTAAAAAAAAAATATACGTGATGGACGCCTCAGACAAAAGATAGTAATGGTCACAATGACTTGTTTAAATGATGTTTGTGTATAAATGACCTAAAAAGAAGCACGTAAAGTGTTGAATACTAAACTGACTGTGTCCTATTTTTTGATCAAGTATCGTTTAAATTTCCGTATAAAATATACACTCATATAAAATAAGCAAACATTCACAAGGATAAATCCTATTCAAATCAGTTTAATATTCATTGTTAACATTTTAAAATTTGAGTCGCTAATAAATTTAATCATATAAAAAGATGTTATTTTACACATGTAAATGAAGAAATCTGTGTCTCAAATTATATATACAATATCTTTACAAAATACTTTTGTTATATTTTATGGACTACGAAACTTCGCCAACGATGTTATTTTACTTGTTACGATCTGCCGTGTTACTAAAAAATTATGTTTGTAATGTTTTTACCCTTTCTTGTAGAACAGTCTCTTCATGTCTTATAAACATACTTTATTATCGATTACTTACATTTTTATGGTTATCCAATGTTCACCAACAACACAAAATATACGCGAAGTACGAAAAATATTTTCGTGGAAGTTAACCCCTAGTATGTTTGGTAAGCTCTCAGTCCTCCCGTCAGACGCAACCTCAAGTGCGCGGAGAGCACGAACAATAGAGAAATAGGGGCTTAAAGGGATAAGTCGGGACAATATAAAAGGCATTAAATATGATGTAAAATATGAGGTAAATGTAAGCATGTTTTTTTTTGTTGTCCCTCCTTTTGTGAAACGTTTTTTTTGCATTTCCTATAGTATAATGCTTTTTGGTGGCGAGTAGTGTATGAGTCTTGTGTGGGTACTTCTGGTTACAGTTCTTTTTAACAAAATTTTGATTGAATTGTATAATCAAATAAAGTCATTATGTTTCATTATTAAAGATTTATTTTTCTCGTTAATATTAATGATCATTATCACAAATATGATTAGATGACAAAAAATATACCCCGTTCGTTTTTTCTCAATATTATTCTTGATATTTTATCCAAATGTTAAGAATTGCCAGCATTTAATGTTTGTTTATTAGGGGTCGATATCAAAATAATCACAGTTAACATTTCTTTTGTTAGATTTAAGGTAACGATGAAAAATTATTTGGTGAAATAAATCCTCGACAAAAAATTTTTACGATAATCATGATTATAAACACGAGGAAATCTGTATATAAATTTAGATGAGGAAATTGAAAAGCCATGTTTATTTTAAAGTGCCATTTTTATATTTTTATGACACAACCACTTATCAATTAGAAAAAAATATATCGTCTGTACAGTACCTTTGTTAAATGCGTCACCTCTTCGTGACGCATTTGACAAATGTACTATACTGTAACAATTACTATAACACTTGAGTTATATTTTGAAATTTTTTGAATAAATAAGTGATTGAGTGACTTATTAGATTATAATATTTTAAAGAATATATTATAGAACATCTGTAGCAAAATTTTTCATCTAAAAAATACCTGTTGAATTCTAAATTCAAAACCCGACATGCGTATTGAATTCAACATGATTTTGAAGTACTGTGCTACTTTGTGAATCAGTTTTTTTTAAATATTAGTCGTAACAAGCGTGGAGAGGCAGCAAACAATTACGTAATTGAAAATTAATTAGGTTTTTTCTTTATTTTGGAGACGAATTGTTGGCAATTTTCAGATCAAAATCAAACACTTTCCTTTTTGTTTTTCCATTTAAATGACGTCAGTACATTAAATTCCCTTTTATATTAATTGCCTGTAATAAATAGAAAATAGACTTAAGTGAAAATCTGATAGTTTATAGAGTTTTAATTCTGTTTGAACAGTAAGTTTTTGGATCGTTGTTTAACTGCTATTGACTGTAGAGTCTGAGACAGTATACAAGGTGAAAAGATGGTTCAGCTTTTGAATTTCAGTTTCTCCATTAGTAAATTTGTTTATATTAGTAATTTTTAAGAGTTATCTAAGGAAACTTACCTAAAATGTCCACTGTGGGAATAAAAAATTGCCAACAAACAAAATATATCCAGTGTGACTGGAACTCCCACTTGGGGGATATACATTTGCTATGGTAAACGTGAATACTTAAGTATGTAGTATTTTTATTAAACTATATATATATATATATATATATATATATATATATATATACATATATATATATATATATATATATATATATAAATATATATATTACCAAATATAAGTATATTTACTAGTATATCTTTCACATACTTAAATTATCGGGAATCTTCAAAAAACTATTAAATTTAGAATCAATCCAAACATTACGTAAAATTCTAGTATCGCCGTTTTTTCATAACTTTTACCTTAACGGGTACGAATATAGAGGAAGGAGATAATGATAAATATTTTGTGTGTTTTTCTGAAATTTTTACAAAAAGTCCTGTAAAAATAGAAACTTGCTCTTTCAAATAATATATACCAGAGGACAGCTGAAATTAAAAAAAATATTGAGTATTAGATTTGACCTTTCTAAAATTTCCATGAGTTTGTAATCTTTATCACAAGGCTGTTTTAATTTTCTACATCAAACGATTTCCCAAAGAATATTTGTTGAAAATTTCAGGAATGAATTAAAAATTACTGATATGAAATTCTAAAATAAATATTTCTGCAATTTGTATACATTTGACTTTCTATTGATAAGCTAGATAATACACAAAATTAAGAAATAAAATAATTATTGGTAGTATATTTGCCCTACGGGAAATATCCACCACAACAATTTTTAGTGTAAATGAGATATGTACTGGTTAGCGTATTTTATAAATATGACAAATTTAAAATTTCTGTATCAAACAGATTTAGATAAAACTGTAATGATAACCAGGTACGACGAAAGAACATGGTTTGATCTTATAAGGGTTCCATTTTTTTGTTTGTGTAACCGAACGGGAGTCCCTTAAAGAGACTGAAATGAGGTCAAAAAGTTGAGTCTTTCATTTCAAGAATTTTTCTTGGGCAATACATCTAGTACGTTAAATACTTCTAAACAATTCACGTCAGTAGCACTTACACCACAAAATAGGCATAGCGCATGTACGATAAACACAGATCAGACAATATAGTCGTATGTACAATAAAAAAATAAGAATGATTGCATGCATGCTTTAATGATAACAGCAAAAAATTCTAATTTTATCCAAAAATAAATATATCTATAACTTTAATGTAATACTATAACAAACTTGTAAATCAGTAATGAAGTCATGGGTACAGGTGCTCAATTAAACATTTTTTAAATGTTTTTTGTACACGTTTAATAATTTAAATAGCATGAGAATAATAAAGTTTGATATAATATTTCTATACAACTGCTAGAATTTAATCGTAGTTAAATTTACCAAAACCACAGAACAATTTTGAGATTCTGAAAATTTTGACTTCTAACGTATTTCTGCAATTTATGTAAATATCAACTTATTTTTATTTATAGTGTTTAATCAAAAAAAGAATACAATTTTGAATAATCGCCATAAATTCCCAGAAAGCTTAAAATAAATTTCTTGACATGTTTTTCATAATTTTGACTTAAGCAGTTTTCAAAATGGATAGATCTCCATCTAAAATACAATTCAGGGGAAAGTTACACCCGAAATTAAAACAATTTTTCAGAGTACCTAATTTATCCCTCCTTAAATTTATTCGTGAAAATTTTTGAATGTTTGCAACTGAAGCGACACGCGATCAAGTTTCCACGTCAATTGTTTTCTGCGATATTTTTAGCAATATATCTAGATATTTTTTACAAAAAAAAATTTAAATGAATAGTTTTAAAATCTCAAAACTTTCCTTTTATCTTGATATACCGATTGAATTAAAAAAAATCGATAACCTTTGTTGCACCCCCTAAAACTTCGTTCTTGATGTTTTTGTGTGATAACTATTGAAATATATATTGGTAATATCCTAATTTAATATTATAATTTCAAGTATTCAAGTTGCGATGTCAAACTGCTTCTATGAAAAACAGCCATGATTGACAGGTGAAGAAATTATTGGTTTTCCTATTTTTTTGTTAGCCTGCTGTAATCTAATATGTCCTAGCATGCAACTGAGTCCTTTTAATAAACCGTTACAATAGATTACAATAAGCCAATATTTTAGGGGCAACTAATAAGATATTTCTTGCTTTTATTCGAGGATACTGGCTTGAAGCCATCTCACCATGATCTGTAAAATAATAAGTATCATATATCGAATGTTAGAAAATTCATTGTATTTTAGTATTTACCCTTAAATAATGAAAGCCACAATAAAATATAATTATGTGCCTATATTTATCTTCTATTCCTTGTTCCTGTGTGTCACTAGTCAATGATCTACAAATAAAACAAAGCAACTAACGATTTATTTTCTAACTAACTTTGCTCTCTTTACAAAATATTATAAACAATTAAATGAAACTACCTGATGTAGTATTATTTCTATTTTATATTACAACATCATGAAGAAGTTGTAATACAACGAAACCTAGGTCGTGGTAAAGAACATAAAAAAAAGTAGAAATAATATTACATCACGTAGTTTCATTTAATTGTGAATAATGAATTTCTACAAAATTAACGCCAAAATATTCAATATCCATATTATTATGAAGTTAATTGTGAGATTATATTAAGCACGTAATGGCACCTAATGTAATAATTTAAAAAGTAATCTTTTTTAAGCATAATTTGTATCGAAATATATAATTTCCATAATTTTTTTATAGTTGGTCAATTTTGATGAAACATAGCTTGTATATTATTTAAGAATCAAAAAAATGCATCAGTAAAACTTCATCAAAATATTTTTAGCTGATCTTCTGAAATAAACAGGTTTAACAAAATTTTTCACATCGCAACGGGTTAAGGGAGTGATATCATTTTTTATACATGGATAAAGCGAAGGGTGGGAACATAACAAGAGATAATTTTTTCAACGAAAAAGGTCTGGTTTGAAACTAGTAGCAAGGAAGTAGCATCGCAACAGAGCATTAGGTTAACATGATTTTTTTAATCGTTACGTACGCAATATAAATACGCCACATAAGCACTTTGTTTACTCCCTAATTTGGAGTCATATCTATAATATTATAAAAGCAAAATATGTTTTTTGTCCTTTTTTTAACTTTTCGAACAGACTATCGAAGTGATTTTTTGTCCAGAGATAGTTGGCTTACCAGGAAATGACAAATTATCGTGGCGGGAAACCTCATTTTGACTGACATTATTATCCTAATTAATATTATTAATGCAATTGTGTGTTCCTTTGTCCTTCTTTTACGTCGTAATGAAGTCACGTATCGAGATTATTTTATCCATGGAGTTGATTCACTGCTCGGGATACGAAAATCGCACCACTTTAGGAAAATTCTTATTTAAAACATGTACTTTTTGTTTTGATGTTACCGATGGGAATAACGAAACAAGGTCGTAACGGACCTACAGAATAAATTGGTTTTTGAAACGCATGCGCAATATAAAGTAGTAACAGAATCACTCCCTTTAATCCCTAATTTAGGGAGAAATATTTTTATTTTCGTTCTCATTTGTGTTATAAAGTTACGAATAAAAGGTAGAAAAATAGTAATTTTCATTAATAATTCTAAATAGCGCTGAACATTATAATTTTTCCTTACAAGTTTTTAACTATAACCTCGCGAGCAAAGCCTGGGAAAATTTTAGTATTTATGAATAAGACGGGTTCTTCTTTTAGACGAAAAAGGAAAAGTGGCGTTTCGTTCATTTGTATATGATCGGAAAGTCAAATCAAAATTAACAAAAGGAATAGACGAGAAAATTGAAATATTTCTTAAAAGTATTCTTACCAAGATAATTTACTATAATAAGTAAAATGCATTATATAAGCCAATAAATGGAATGATATGGAAATTAATTATAATAAGGCTGAAATATGATTAATTTGATTATGAATATAACGCTAGAATGTCTACGGCAGAGAAATTCTAAGATTGAAACATATACACGTATTTGCACAAAATTCATACGAGAAGTCCATAGGCAGTTATAAATATTTAAGAGTATACAGTACTCCTAATAGACTATTTGCAAATATTAAATTTTAACTACGCAAATATATTCAGAACTTTCGTAAATAAGGGGTTACGTGAAATTTTTGCATATTTTTGGAGTATCTTTTTCAAATTACAATTTGAAACATTTATATAAAAAAGCCTCATAAGTGAATGATACTCATAAGATATATAACATTAAAAAATTAAGACCTTTATTTATGCCGTCTTTAAATGTTATATTTAAAAATAAACGATAGTAAAAATATACATAATAATTAAAGCTTCTACGTCGGACAGTTTCTGGAAAAACCCTTTGAGAACGTACAAAAATATAAATATATTGACTACTCCAGGTTTATAGGCGTAAAAACATGGTGTTTATTTGGAAAGTTTAGATATATAGAAATATCGCTTTGGCTTTCCTACGGTCTTTTCATGATCTTCTAAAAACTTTTTCCTAATTTTGAATTCAGAAGTCGCGGAGTTAGGAAGCATTATTTTCAGCATATTTTTAATATTTTTCAGAATATCATTGAAGATATGATAAATACCCTTGCAACTGATTCTTTCTTATGATACCCCACACTATATGGTATTGAAAAAAAAGAATTTCGATATAAATATGTTTGTGTAAGCCATTAAAAGTACGTGCGAATTAATATGTTTTACTATCATGCCAAATTTCAAGTTTATATGTAAAGTGGATTATGAGAAAGCGGCTCTAACAGATCAACAAACGTACACTTGTATATTTGTGTATATATATATATATATATATATGTGTGTGTGTCTGTGTATATATATATATATATATATACATATATATATATATACATATACATATATATATATATATATATATATATATATATATATATATATATATGCGCATATGTTTACAACGTAAGTATCATTCACCTATCGAAGACAGGAGTATTATAATAGCAGTAAAAGACACTATAAATTAAAATATTTCGAAAATTTTAATTGTTTGGAATTTGCGATTTTGTGATTTTGGCAAGAAATGAGTTGCAAAAAGCCGATTTTCAAAAAATTAGTGTATGAAACCGATTAAAAGTGACCAGAGTGAATTACAGACCAAGGTTGTGTAATATAGAGGTTTATATTACTGTTATGAATTATAGATCTATTCTGCTGTATATCTAGAGTTTAATAGAAATAATAAATGCTCTTAAATGTTTACATGTCCAAATGTGTAAGTTACCCGAGTAAGGCGGTGTCTACCCGTAATTAACTTGTTTATTTCCTTTACTTTATCGTATATTGTCGTGTATTCATGAATATAACGCTCCCATATTGACTGATTTGTACAATATTTTGTCGTCTATCTCTATGTACTAAATTAGTCAGTTAAGTGGCTTAAGTGAATTACGTAATAAATATGAAGAATAAGCACATCACTTGAGAAAACGTTATACATACACACACACACACACATACACACACATATATATATATATATATATATATATATATGATTATATATGTATATATATATATATATATATATATATATATATAATATTATATATATATATATATATTTATATATATATTTTTTTTTTTTATTAAATTACCCATAAAATTAACTAGAACTATTCTCCTTATGAAGATTGATGTATCGGCCTTCCTCGAATCAAATTTAACCGTGCGTTAAAAACTTATAACAACTAAAGTTTTAATGTTAATTATATTGTCGGACCACTTTCTGCTTGTTATCTATCACTCACACTTTATACTAACAGCAATACTATTACGTTGATAAAAATAATACGCGTCTTAGTTTAAGTCTTACCAGTCATTCTATACCAAACTAAAGATGAAGGACAATGACATTGAATTTATCACGAATTACATATCAGATGGGGAAGAATGTTTTTCCGAGTATGAAGAACGCATTATATAAGTTAAATTATCTGATGGCTTTGATAAAAATTATAAAAAAAATTCCTTCTCAGAACATGACATCAAAAAAACCAGGTAAAATACTCAAAGAAGCTTTGTACGGATTACTGCAGAAGAAAAATAATATTCACAGCCTGATATCAGATTTGACACGTGTATCTCGTTCAAGAATTACAAGAAAATAAATATCAGGTTTTCACCTTTTATCAACCTCACGCGGTATCTCCATTTTAGAATGTACCTATACGGAGATTCAACTTATTTTGGCAGTTTTCGAGCGAAAATTGGCCACACTAATATTACGCATTTATTGAATTACTTATTAAAATAAGTAATCCAATGCTAATGGTAAAATTACAAAAATACCAAAACTTTATTTAGGGAATTCATATCATTCAACATATTAAGAAAACATATTGAGATAAATCAATTTATATAATGTACAAGGACGAAATTAATGGTGATGACTCTTATATTTCTAGAGGGATTATGGAGTTTGGGAAAAATTGCAAATTATGTCCCAATGGTTCCATACATCATTAATTGTCGTGAAGTATGGATACCAATGAGACGTACTTTACAATACTTTCCAAACCTTATAAATGATTCTAAAAATGTAACAGTCAACGAGCAACCAATACCGTTCAGAATAAGATATTCATCTCAGCAATATCAGTTTAATACGGTATAACATTTTGAATTTTTCTGATTCTGTTACGTACGAAAAATTCAATCCTATACTCAAAGAAACAAAAGTGTGCGTGGTCTTTTTGATCTGATAAGAGTCCAGAATTTTCAGGACCTTATTTTTCTTAAGGAGAATTCCATAGTACCACATTCATGTAAAACAAATAGATCTATGCATCTTCTTAACACTTCGCATCATTGCACAGAAGTAAATTATCATATTGATAAAAAATCAGGGACGATATTTGGCTATACCTAGTGTAGAAAGTTATTTGTAAAAGAACGAAAATTCTATGTCCAATCGTGTATAGTAGTGTGATGGATATATTAACATAATAGTTTCTTTTTCCTTTTAAGGAAAAACTAAAATAAACTGAGAATATCACTTTTTTCATAACAAAATAAAAAAAATGTCGGTCAAATGCGGAAAAAATAATACTTGGTCAGTCGAAAAAGTAATCTAGAGAAATTGTTGTCACCGTGCCGTAAAGCTGACAATAAAACATCATTCTTTTGCTTTATTTGTAAAAAAGTTCGTACATAAGCAGCATTCCAAAAGTGTTGCTTACCCAGTGTATTAATAGTAATAACGAATTACAATGTCACCAAAAATGTATAATGAATTTCAATTTATAATTTGCCACTACACACCACATTAGTTTAAATTATAGTTATGTAAAATATAAAAATACGATTAAAATATTTATAAATACCTAATAATTAACTACCCTTAAAGAGCTCTCACCTTGAGGATTATTAAATATTATGTGCTCTAAAGTACTTTTCTATAAATATTTCGTCAAAATTCATATACAATATAACTATGGTAAAATCTAAATCGAAGACCGTTGAGGTCAAATATTTTTAAGATTTTATGAAGGTTAATATTTTTATGTATTTAACAATCAACTTTCATTTTATAGAAAAAGAAACAAATAAGCGAAAAATAGTTACGTTTTAACTATACGAGAAATGGTTCAAAAAAAGGAAAATGGAAAATTTAACTACACCCATTCTCAGTATACTTTCAATATATAAATATTAATATAATGCTATAGCAAATATATTGGTAGTATAAAATAAAACTACGTTGATAGATTAGAAATATTTGTAACATAAATCAATCCTATATACAACGTACGATCAATAAAGCTTAATAAAACTGACACGATCTAATTTCCACGTGTATAATCACATCACTTTTTTGAGTAAAAAGTACAAATTCCGAGCTCGACCCGCGCCAATTATAAATAAACATGGCAATATTGCTAACAATATTCGTCAAAACATTTTAAACTCGCGTTAACTCTTCGAAATTAGTTTTTAATATCGCATCAGAGACAGCGGGGTGTTTAACGACAAATATATTTTACTTTTCCTGCAACCCAGCGTTTGTTTACAAGCGACAATTTAAGTCGACTTATGAGGAGTTTTTTGAAACTTTGTTTCCTACTTTCAGCACGAAGTTTTATTGTTCGTATGAATTGGGCCGTGAAAGGGAACAACGGTAATCCAAAATGAAAACAAGTAATGGAGAAACAATTTGCAAGTCAAATTATTAATGTCAATGCGAATCAGTATTCAGATGTTGACGTATATTTGCGATCGGTTTAATTTTAATAAATAAATGAAATAGCAGAAACAAAATTAAAAACTTTAGAAGGAATTATAAATTAGGGCATTACGGAACTCTATGTCAATAATATTTACACTTTTTTAATTGCTGTATATTTACGCAAGTAATCATTTGACAGATTGAAATCATTTTCCGTACAACAAATGTTCATGAAATTTCCGATAAATTCTGTTATTGACCTTATAAATGTTTTTATATTTTTGAAACGTTTTAGATTGTTCGAATAAAAAAGTGAGATATAGAATTTGAAGGTTATTTTTACGTTTTATATTGTTTGTTTCATATCACTTAAAAACAAGAAAACAAATTTATGTCAAACGTTGAAAAACAGATTATTTGATTTTATTTTCCAATAAAATAACGATGCGTGTGAGAAAATTTTTATTTATTTTTATCATAGAACTTGTTCAATATATTGGGTTGGCTAATAAGTTTTTAATCCCGAGTCGCTGTTAACAATTTTTATTAAAAATTAATATGTTACACTAAATATAATTTAATATGAACCATTATTATCTACTGCTTGTGGCCATCTAGTTGGCCAACCATAGCATAACCATATGCCTTTCTTGTAAAATTCGGGAGACTGATTAAAAAAACTGCGCGAAGTTGTTTTGGAGATCTTCTTTAGCTTCGAATTTTTTTTACGTAATTGGTTACTTAGAGCCCTGAATAAATGGTAATCAGAAGGCGCAATATATGATTATGGTAGATGAATGTGTAGAACCTAACCGAGCTCCTCTAATTTATCACGAGTATGTTTTGCAGCATATGGTCTAGCATTATCATGTGGAAAATAAATTCGATCCTGTTGACTACTCCATTTGTTAGCTAATCGATATAATTGTGCACAATAAATATCTGCATTAATTATTGATTCTCTGGAAGCAACTCACAACAATTAATAATACACTTGATATTCCACCAGTAGCTGATCATCAACTTTCCGAACTTATTTCAGATTTGGATACTGAAACTTCTGTTTCTCCGATACCCCGCTATTGACGTTTGAGTGGATGGTTAACGTGTATGACCCACATCTTATCTCCAGTACAGTAATTCAACCAGTAAAAGTTATGTTTCAATGTCAATAAATTTTGACAAGTAACAACTCTGCACTGAAGGTGATATGATGACAACTAGTGGGATATTAACACACCGTACTTTGAAACTTTTCCCAATTCGTGCAAATATGTTTCTATGGTGCCGTGACTGCAGTGTAGCACATCTACCAATTGATGAGTCGTCAGTCGAAGATGCTCCTCAATTAAGCGTCACTATCGTTGAACGTCCAATTCAACAGGACGTCCGGTACGGGGTTTGCTCTCAAGATCGTAGTCCTCATTCCTGAACTTTCTGAACCAAATCTTTGTTATCGCATAAGACACCGTTGACTCGCCCATCGCATGACGTATATTATCTGTGGCAGTCTTTGTATCTTGACACAGACGAATAATAAAACCGGTATTTGATATCGATTTAAATTGATTATCTCTTTTACATAATTCACTCAAAGCTTCGGCGCTGACTGTTGTCAACTGACTGCACTTTTCTTCTTTCCTTCTAAAAGTTTCAAGAATTATATATACATATATATATATATATATATATATATATATATACACACACATGTATGTATATAATACGTGTGTGCGCGCGCGTGTGTGTGTGTGTGCGTGTGTTTGTGTGTGTATGTGCTTGCGTGCGTTCGAGCAAACGTGCGTGCGTGTGTGTGTGTCACCACGAAAAAAATTCATGATAGTTAAAATTATGGGTCTATTGTGAACCACCCATATACTCCACATACCATTTTAACTTTATAGTCTCAAACGGAACAGAATAATTTGAGGTAGAGCAATGCATCCAACCTGAAATTAAACAAATTATCCGTTTCCCAACACGGACAATCGCAAGCGGATGTTAATACTTGTCAGTGTTCCCGATACTGAAGGCCTTTCAAAAAACTTTTTTTAATAAAAGCAAGGACAGATACAAATCCTTCTCACAAGCAAAGTGTAATTTAAAATCAAACCTAAAATAAAAAACGAAGGGCGCATGTGAAGATGGTAGCTATAGATTTAAAATAGTTTTTTTTTCCGTTTTGCATTATAATAGAAGTACAATCAAAGAAATTAAGAGATAATTTTTTTGGTATAATTTTTTATTGGATTTGAATCATCTAAAGCATATTTTATAGTTTATGAAAGTAATTAGAAGTATATTTTAATATATAATTTAATAAGTAATTAGATAAAATGTTTATCACCTTTAACTTTTCGGTACCAAACGTTAAAAGAGGGCAATGATCCTTATTTTTTTTTTAATTTGGCAGCGTCCTTATGTTTAGCGCAGTCTCAAACAATTTAAATGAAATGTTACGTGTCTTTTTTCATGTTCTCAGTAACTTTTTCTTGCAGGAATTCTGTCAGCTGATAAATCAGTAAAGAAAGACCATTATACAATGAATAAACTTGTCCAGCAGGAGTGGAACTTAAACTACGGGATTCCCATACATATTTTGCTTCATATAAACTTTTAATCATACGTAGTATTTCTATTAAATTATTTATAAATTGTTTATAATATTAATTGCAACGTATTATGTACCATATATTACACAGGCGTCAAAACACGGTGCATGTTTCAAAAATTACGAGATCTGAGGTAATCACTACGGTTTTCTTATATTTTACTAATCATATTTTTCCATCGCTGTTTTTTTAACACGATTATTTTCTTAGTGGTTTCGGAAATGGGGAGACGGAATATTAAAGGCTTTATTTACTTTATCTTTATGATTTAATTATTATTTAGGAAATAAGTAGTGTAAAATATGCGTAAAATGCCAACTTTCAAATTCCTAGATTGCATGGTTTTTGAGAGAATCGTCTTTAAAAATGGAAAAATGTAAATGTATTGCCTACTATTTATTTAGTAGGAATAGAATCATGGGGAATATTGAAAACTGTATGACATCTAGATTCATCGTCGTAGTTTTTATACGACCTTCACGTTGGCTCCTAAAAACTATAATTTTCTCATTATTTTAGGTTGGGTAGTACCTAAAATTATGATAAATTTATATATTTTTATAACTAAAGTTTCAAACGACACCTCTAACAATACTATGTGGAATTTAAAAAAAAATCGGGTATTTAATTGGCACTCCTTAAAATTACCAAATGAATAATTTTAAGTCTTAGCTATTGCTTTATGTACCGGTTAATATGTCTTACTATTTGCAAAATTTCAAATTGCTAAGTTAAGCGGTGTCTGAGAAAAACAGCTGTGACGGACGAAAAGACAAGTGAATAATTTTAGGAAGGTTCGATTTTACCTTGTCAGATGCGAAACCCTTAAAATGTTCTTATTTTTTAATAATCGTTTTTGTATTAGTTATCAGATGTCAAATAAAAAAAAAAGTAATTTTGAACACCATCTATCTTTTTAAGTTACAATCACATATTAATAGGTAAGGTATTATCAGAAAGCTAAAAATATAAATTTTGAAAATCCTTCAATACGATTTAAAAAAAAAATTCTGTAATAATTTTAGTTTGAAAGGTATGTTAAAAACCTATATTTTTCCATTTACCAGTAAACTAATAGCTCTTAAAAATATATCTAAATGCCACATATTGTCTTGTTTTTTCCGTTAATTATGTCGCAAGAATTCCAAGTTTTAAGTTGATGCGATTTTTTTTATAATAGTTTTCACTCCACGGACTTTTTAAAATTAATGAATAATTTTTCTACTTTAATTTTTAAAAGGCCGTGGAGAGTAACAATTTTTGTAATGTTTGGTACGGGAAAATAAAAGACGGTAAAAATTTTTATATAAGGACTGGAAACTGGACTTTCGATATTTTTATAAAAAAACTGGAAACTACAGGCTTTCAAATGAGCAGATTCAAATCTAATAACTTACGCGGAGTCCAAATCTCAAGTTTTAATTCTGCCAAATAATCGAAATGTTTTGGAAGATTTAAAATTGTATTTAAACTCTACCAAAATATGCTTTTTCGTCAATTTTTTTGAAGAATTTAAATACAATTTTAATGTAGTAGCTAATTTATGTAAACAGATTACATCAACGGGTTCCTTTATTAAATAATGAAATTTTAAAATCTGCGCCATCTGCTGTTTTTTAACGTACAAATAGTCTCTGAAAAGTATTTGTAAGTTGAAAAGAAGTTTTAACAGAGATATTATAAATAGTAAAAGGCAATATTTAAAAAAATAAATAGAAAAATGCATTTCAAATTGAAATAATTAACTGTAGTGTTAATAACACCACAGGTTACAGAGTTCAGTATTTTCCAAACATTTTTTTTAAGATAAAAACCTGTCTACACGAGTAGAAATATAATATAAACGAAATTAATATGCATGTCAAACGCGAAATTTTGCTGGCCACTTTCTGGATTTTAACACTAGATTTAATTTAAACCCTTTAACTCCAGCCTACAACATCGATAATATTTCATCGGAAGTAGTTTCATTCCGTTTATATCCCGAAACGGACCGCAGGCTGTCATGTTAAATGTAAAACATGAAATCGAAATAGGTCTTGTATTTGACAAGGGTCCGAGGATATTATTAAGGAAAGCCTTTTGTATATTGACAAATCATTTATTCAAAATATTGTATTTAGGCTTTGTAAGCGTCGGATTCGTGATAATTAATGTAGTACATTAGTTAATTTAGCAAATGTGCGATAATTGATTAAGAAAGCAGATTAATATTACAGAAGCGTAAATCAGAAGCATTTATATATGCAAATGGATCGATTACAGTGAAAAGGGCATAGTTAGGATTTTATATCTTTTATCTCTATATAAGATATAAAATCTTTCATATTAATAACATTTTAAACATCCAAACTTTTTTATTACATTAGTTATTGAACTCTTAAGTAAGAAGTTTAAATTGAACGTTATATTTTTTTAGAAATTTATGGAATATTTTAAGTGCATATTTATTTATATATCCAGTTTTAACTTTTGTAATTATTTACACATTATATTTTTCTATTTGAATTTATTTTATTTTTCTTTTCATTCTATTTATAACATTCAATGGATAGAAATATCACAGCGTATGTAAAAGGAAATAAATTAAAAAACCATATAATTAAACATTTGTAAGGGCTGTGTCCCAGTGATTAAAATTCGACCGTAATTTGTTAAATTTTCAATTTGAAACCTAATTGAAGTTCTTTTGTCTAAGAGTATACCGCTTTTTGTCTTGACATACCCTCCATAAAGTATTAAAAAAGGAACATTTGACATCACACAAATTTCACAACTCGAAACTTATTCAGTTAATCTGACATTTTAAAGTTAAATATTACACTCCTTCGTGCGCATAATATGTTTATGACGGTGTACAAAGTCTTCCTTTCACGCATTAATATACAGATTTCAATATTTCAATTTATTTTTAAATTATCCAAATTATATTTGAGAGTATAAACGATAACTTTCTCATAAATATATTTTATGTATTAATAGCTATTTATTATTTTTCTACAGTTCAATACCTGCGGAGGTGAAAAGGAGAACGATTTTAAATGAGTTCTTTTAAATATTTTTGTAATGCATCCTTCCAATGTCTTCTAGCTTCTTTTGAGCGTTCGGTTCTAGCCTATTTATTACTCTTGTAATGTATCCTTCCTGCTGTGTAAAAAAGTACATTAATATTCTTCATTTACTTAAAAAATATATTTCGTCAATGTACCTAGCCATATTTGTTAATATTTGCGGTTTCGTACCAAAATTGTAAAAAGCTTCATGGAGGAATTCCTTTGGCTGCATTTCATGGCCATTTCTCTCAGAATGCATATAGCATACATGCTACCGACCTGAAAATATTTGACTTGAAATTGGCTTAAATTTATTTCTAAAGATATTCGTCCAGATCTGGTTTTGTTCCAGAGTATTATAAAATTTCAAAAATAGGTTATCTCGTTTCCGGTCAAATTTTAAATTTCAGACATTATATGAAGCTTAATAAGGCCTTTAATGTCAATTTGTTAACGTAAATATATATTTATTTTGAAATATTACAGGAAAAATTATTGCAAACTTGCGAAGTTTCATTCATTGAATGTTTATTCTTAATTAATAACTACGTATCAATTAGAATCATAATTTTAGGATTCTGCACTTTAAAAAGAAAGAAAATAAAACACAATTTATATATCTCATGTGAACGTACATATGTTCATCAATCGCTCATTTTTTTGTAATCTTTAGACGTAAGACCTTAATTTTGAATAAGTTTTTAAAAAAATTTAATTTCAGACACTATGATATTAACATGAAAAGATAAAAGATTTTAAATATGTGGTATTAATTTATATTTACACAGTTTTTTTAAATTTGTTTACTTCAAATTAGCCGGTGCACCCGCCTGCTCTTTTGCTAGCATTTTATTTATTTTTATCAACTACCTTTAAAAAAAATTACTTAAAACTCCAAAATGTATGAGTTCTATCTTGATGATGACAAAAAAATTATAAATAAGTCGAAACTTTTCCTTATTTATCAACTTATTTCTTTTTTGATCCTATAGTCACCAATTCTTCACTTACTTAATTCATGAACTTTGGCGAATAACGAAAACCTTATTTACGTTACCGATATAATTTTATACGTTGTCCAATTAAACAAAACAACAATTGTTATATATGAACAGATAGAAAAAAATTCCACTATCATTAAATACCTCATGTCCTTCACCATTATGTAAAAAATACGCTAGTAAAAACCGAATCAAAGTATATTTATTAGTATTTAAATAATCCCTGTTTATCGTGTATTATTAAAACAAGTACACAATCAAAATGCATTTTGGAGTTTTGAAACAATTCTCCTTCAAACAAATATAAAAATAATTTCAAATCTTCAGCACCATTTCATCACAGTTTTTGAGCCCTCAGTGAGCCTCCTTTGAGGCTCAATCTTCATCACAGTTTTTGAGCTATCAGGGACTTAATATTATTTTTCTTCATATTGATAAATATCTTCCCCTAACTAACTAACTTCTAACTTCCTTCATAAATTTTTCTTCTTTTAACGTTTGAATTTTAATGAACGTCTCGCCTACTTACATTTGTAACTTGCGTTTCCTTAAAAATACTCTTATAAATACACAACCACTTGAATACAGAGTCATTATCGACCTAAATACCGTTCTACTTCAATTCACTATCACGCACCGCGGCAAGGTAATTTTGGTCGCCGGTTGAACTGTACGCTTTTCTTTAACTAATTGCCGTCTTTGAGGTCAATTTATTTCTGGACAGATATATCTAAGCACCGTTAAGTACTTACTCGTAATAATGGGTCATTTGTGTGGCAAAGGAAATTACTAGCCCCACAAATGAGCGTGTAACAAGCGAACTTGTAATTAGCATCATGCAAATTGCTTTACCAAACGACTTAACGTGGTATATGAATGTTTCGTTTGAAATATGATTGAATTGTACAGGTGAGGTTTGAATAGTTCTGAATTTTTTATTAAATGAATATTTAGATCATTCCTTTATACAACTCGGTTATGTAAGAAAAATATTTTTCACGGAAGATTGTTCAAAGTGGTTGCCGTTATTTTTTGCTCAAAAAATTTTATACATAAAAAAGATGTGCCTTCATATTTAAAAATGTCTCGACCTTCATTCAGATCACTTCTCTATTACAAAATTTTCAATTTCGAATATGGTTAATATCTACAAAAGATGCTAATTGCTTAGTGAAATATCCGGGAAAATATGAAGAGTGGAGTAAAATTTCCCATACAAACACACATGCATATTTTGCAGTGTGAGGTATTTCAATATTAAGTAAAAATTACACTTCTTCACGATTTATTATTCCCGGATTTAAGTTAAAAAGTGGGACTTGCACACTTTCAAAGTATTTAAACTAGATTTTACTAGTTAATTGTTCTACCTTTGTCGGAAAATATTTAGCAGAAACTTTTGAAATTAGCGCAGCAGACCTAAAGCAAATTCTTTAAAGGATGAAAAAGTTATATTGAGGGTAACTATGTGTTATCGTAAAGAAGTCTGACTCAACAAAAAAAAATCATCGATAATTTTATATATATTGAATTTTCTTTTAAAATCCACTTGTATTTATTTTGCAGATCCTCAATGTCAATAAAAAGCATCAAACCAAACATGGCATCTTTGAGTAATTCACCTCAAGAAAATGTTTTTTTAAATTACTTCTGTGCATTCGAAATTTGGAAATAAAAGAATCTTTTAACAAATCCCAACTTTTAATATTTTTAATTAATAATTACTCAATGCCAAATTCTAAGTACTTGCGATTTCGCTTATAAATCAATGTCGTCAACAAAACAAAGTTTCGACAATGAAATCGTAATGGGCATGGGTCTATTCATCCTGAAGTTTGTGACTTTTACCATGACATGAGCGAATGCAAAGTTAAAGTCAATTCCATAAATTAAATTTGGTAATTGGGTTGAAACTCTACAATTATCTAGTCAGAAACTATTAATTAAATAGAGATTAAGTGAAAGGAATAAAGGTTATTCAAACTTTGAGCTAGTTCCAATAATTTGGTCCAACAGTTTCTCGTACGCTTGAGGCTAAACAGTACTTTAGTAAACACCAAAGAGAAAATGTGGTTAATAATAATTGCTTTCGTCATAATTACTGATTTAACTGGTATAAAATCAAAATTGAAATATAATTAATAAATAATTGGGTCACGGATATTACGAAGGGAAATAATTAAGTGAAATTATAGTAGCTTCTATAGTAAACACGGTTAATGTTGACCATCGAAGCCAATATGAAACAATTGCAAATATAAAACATTTATCAATATAAAACATCCCATAACATTAAATAATTTACCAATATGAAACATTCCATTACTGGCCAAATTACGTAATATAAATATTGCAAAAAAAACTTGTTGACTTCAAAATATTTCTTCAGTAAAGCATTGTTAGTGAGTACTTTAGAAATGACAGATGTGTTTTTTTAATGTTTATGGTGAAGAAAAAATTGAGAGCCGAATCAGAGTCGTTCAACTGCACGTTTTAGGTAGATAGCAATATTTTTCTCGGTAAGTAGTATTTTTTCTCGAACTTAAAACCGACTTTTCTAAATACCAATACCATTTCTAACTACCTCTTCATTTGGCTGCAGTTTCAAAAAAGGTGTATATTTCGTTTTTTATCTTATAATGAAGTAACTGTAAACTGCAGAAAAAATTAGTACGAAATTTGTTTGTAGGATATAAAACTATTTACCACTTTCTTGACAATATTTTTGCGTAGTATTAGAAATTACACTTTTAGAAGCCGGAGAAGAAAACAAATTTGAGCTATAGAACATTGTAAATTTAATTCTTCCAGTGCAAATTGTTTCCAGTGCAAATTTAATCTCGATACTTACAAAACGTACGCGCTAGGCTTAAGTAATGAGGCGACATGAATAGGGACTCTTTTTCATTGGCAACCTAAATGCCAAGAGATCTAAGGATTTATTGTTTATATCACTCGTGTAAATAACCCCAAAGTTTGTAACGTTCTGACACCTCAATTAATATTTTTATTATATTGCTTGATTAGATAACATGTTATAAGTTTCCTTACTCAACTTATTATTATATTGAAGCCTTTATTGTGCATAGTTCGTGTGAATCTTCGCTGATCAATTAAATTGGAATAAAAACAAGTGAATTTTAAAAGTTGCAAACAATGAACAAAAAAAAATTGTAGCAAATGTGTAATAGTAATTAAAGCAATCGATTTATATATGCATGTTAAAATTCTACTATTAATTTTTATATATCTATTATGCTATGACAGTTTTAGCATATTATTGAATTTATTGAAATAGTAAGTGTAATAATAACATTTACGTGATTGTAGTGATTGGCGAGAAAAGTTTCTGCATCGGAAAAATATTAAAATATTGCAATATCGCTACCTTAAATTTCGAGTTCATTTATGCCTTTCCTATATTTACATTGTTGTAATAGAATTGAATAATGTATTTTAAGAGGTAGAATCTCCTTATTCTTATAAAAGAAAATAATGAAAAAATTGAATATGCACATATTTCTAGTCCATGGAAAAATGATAAGAAATCCCTATTTCAGTGACAATGTTTTTTACAAAATTGGAAATAATGATTCATAAAATGACTCTGGCTTTTGAACATCATTCTAATATATGAAATGTCAAATTAAACGAAATCGCAAAGCGATTTATTTATTTATTTATTTATCACCTATGGAGAAAAAACAGATACAAGTCATAGTCATAGTGATATACAAAATAAGAGTTTTTTGACAATACGGTTAACTTATATCCTAACATTCCCACATGAAAGTAAAATTCTACGTACATATATCCTCAGTCTTTTCTAGATATTTCTTTGATACATTAAATATTCAGAAATTTTATAAAATATCAAATTAAATTTTAATAAAGTAATATTGTTAACAATCAAGCAATAACTATTGAAATTATTGAAATCAGCCTTTCATTTAAAGTTCACTGTAACAGTTATCTGTAATAGAATGAATAGTAATCACTATCCCACTTATAATAATATCGATTAAATAAAAAGAAGAAAAAAAAAAGAATATCACGTTGATTTGAATAAATGAAAATGTAGTGTTAATGCTTTCAAAGGACTAATGGTTGTATAGTATCCGTTTAACTGACTGTTTGTATTGAAGTACTGAGCTGGCAAATATATCCAGAGAATGAAATTTTCCGTCGCAATCATCACACAGCCTGCGTAGTGGTACACGAGCACCAACATTAGTGCGAGCGGAAGGTAGATGGAACAGTGCGATGCTACGGGTTGCTCTCTCTGACACACGAAACTGCAACTGATTCACTATATCGGCGCAATCATAACGACTATGGCAAATATTATAAAGTACAATTGCTCCGATTTCGATACGCCTTTCGTGGAGAGTACGGTATTTGAATGTGTAGAATGCATTATAATAGTCTATTTTGGGTGTATTGAAGCGATATTGCAATGTACGTACAAATCGTTTTTGCACTCTTTCGATCATATCAGAATATGTAAGATAGTAAGGATTCCAGACGGCAACAGCATATTCAAGTTGAGATCGCACAAGACTTGTGTAGAGGATGCGATACGTTCTCATTTGCTTAAAGGGTTTGGTAGTCCGCAAGACAAAGCCTAGCAAAGCATACGCTCGCTATGTGATCTGCTTTACGTGAACATCAAAATGTAGCTTTTGATCAAACATTACACCAAGATCACGTATGCAATTAACAAAATATGTAAATGTGTATCCTGCAAGATAAGTAAATTGCAAAATTACTATTTTTTTACACCGACTATAAAATTTAAAGTAATCCTAAATTCCCTTCCCGGTTTGACTTAGAAACAAGAAAAAAAAGGAAATCAAAAATTTCCGCTTTCATTTACTTTCCCAGACAAGGGAAGTTTGTTTTTAAAGTGAAAATGAATAGGTATTTGTAAATGCATGTAAATTGGTTTGGAATTGAAAATTATATGAGATTTTTTGGAAATAAATTTATTTTCACGAACGGAATATTGCACGTTAGATGTAATGAAGGTTGAAAGGGAGGCAAAAATTATATGAATTATTTTTGTTATATATGTTAGTTGAGTTGTGACGTATTCCTAAACTAAACCTTGATTGAATTTATTTCTCCTTTTTTGAGAAGCTCTGATGTTTTGGTGGTAATAAATACGGAAAACAATAACGGAGAAATAATTCCATTCAGCGTACACCAGTCGCAAACACAGTCATTCCAAATACGCACTCAATGTTTTGCTTAAGATCATAATGAGGGAGATTGATTAATTTGGAAATTAAATAAGCCAAATATTAAGCAATTCCTCTTGAATATAAATCATATAAATCTTGTAAAATCAATAAAATTAAGTCCATTAATGATCTGGTGGCGCAAGTCACTTTAATTAGAATAGCTTGACTAATTCAAAATGGAAACCGAAGGGGGTTTATCTGAGTAATTTATAAAAATAGTGACTTGTTGAAAAAAACCTTAAGCTAGAAGAATTTCCTAAATTTAAAAAAATGAAAAGGGCGGGAATTATTGTTTGGATTGAAGATTTATTTCATAAAAGATTACTATTTTTAACTTTCCATTTAACTGGAAGGATGGAAGTTGCTAGGGACGTTGTAAATATATTTGTCATAAAGTTTATCAAAGCTACATTATTTAGGAATTACTTTTAGAAACATTAAAAAAATCACAACCGGTTTTGTACCTTGAGTATTCTAAAAAGTTAAAGGTGTATTTTATGGCATTTTGACTATAACTTTTCTTATCGTAAGGAGTACCTTTGAGCCGTAAAATCGGAAATACCCTTGGAAGCGTAAAGGCGGTTTACATTTGGATTGGTTTCAAGGGTAACTCGCGAAGTCTTTTTTCTTTACATTAGTAATTATGGTCATTTGTTTGATTTTATTTATACCATCGTAAATGTCTCATACTTAGCAATTATCATTGCATATTTACTAAGACAATATGTACTATTTATAATTATAATCCGTTATGAAGCCGTATTGGAACTAGTTCAATTTTACTACAAGTTTCAATAATTTTTGTGTATATACGTGTATTTTCAACATGGGTCCGTCTAAGCCTCTAAAAATACAAAGACAAAGAAGTCTCTTTATTAAACATTTATTTTTAAAAAATAATTCAGGGTATATAATAAGCCACAGAAGAAAATTTCAAACGTTTTCGAAGTTTTTTGTCGATCTATTTGTCGGCATTTTCCAATAAGAGTCAAATATCTTACTGTATTATTTAGCGGAAATTATAACAGTACTTCTTTGAACTTTTATCGTTATTTTTTTATCAATAAATAAATACGAATTATTTTTTCGTATACGGTTTCTCATCAGTATGTTTTCCATGCATATAAATAATACCCACATGAAAAATACAAGTAATAAAAAAGCTACAAAGTATAAACTTATATATATATATATATATATATGTGTGTGTGTGTGTGTGTGTGTGTGTGTGTGTATACATATTTAGAACAAAACCAAAATGAGCTAGAAAAACAGGAAAGACGTGCTGTAAAGACAAGAGAGATGGAAAAAAGTATTTTGGAGGTGAAAAACAAGAAACAAATCAAAAATAATTCAAACATGTTCTCAGAAATATGTAATACTCTGTTAAAAGTACAGTGTAATTGACATTATATAGATATGATACGAAGTATAGGAAAAAAGGACAGAAAACCAGGCTACTTATAATAGCATTAAGCAAATGATATAAACGGAGAAGAAGACTGAAATTATGCAAAATAAAAGAAAACTAAAAACACAAACTTTTGTATTAAAGAAGATCTTCCTATGAAAATAATAGATCTACAGAAAAAAATTAAGAAAAAAATGAAGACGTAAAAATTAACAAGGCAAAAAATCAATAATGCGGTATGATAATATGATAATATTATAGACAAATAAGAAAAAACAAAAAGTGATAAAATAATACTTATGTGGTGCCTTGCCGCAGATCTTAACTTTACAATACAAAAGTCTTTTACAGATAAATAAGAGAAGCAAAACCAAAGAGAAAAATGTTTACCCTTCCAAAGAAAATAAAGATAATCAAAATACAAAAGCATAGGATAAAGCACTTGCCCCATCAACTTTAAATACACTGATGATAAACATTGAAAAATTAAACAAAGGTTCCCAGTAATTAAACAAAGGTAATCAGTTGAGAAATTGCAAAACTTATAAGAGAAAGAGCCCAAATATAAAAGAACTAGAGAAGCGCAGTTCCTTGAAACAAGGAGTAAAACGTCTCCCGAATGCAGAAAAATGATTACATCTCTCGAAGATTAAAAAGGAAGCAATTCTACTAATAGGTACGAACTAGTTAAAATTGATACAAAATCCCGATTCCACTCAACGCTACAGGCAGGTTCACAGATATATTTGATGGAAATGTCGGCCGTATTTCTTGGCCTTTCATGAACGGTAACTAATAAAAACTTTAAGTCTGAAAATAATCCAAGAGAAGATCGTACAACGAACGACGTCTTAAAAGCTAAAATAGAACCAATAACCCTCTATTAAGAGACGTATTCAATAACATATTGATATATAATTCTGTACCTCAGCAAAAAAAAAATTATCATGCTTCTCTACAAGAAAGGATTGCCTATTTCCGAAATATTGAAAACTACAGGCTGATAAGCTTGCTACAAAGGTAGTGTAAAGTGTTCACAAGCACACAAGATCGGGCGGGCTTTTGGTCCCAGCTATTCGACTTTGGAATATATATTCACGCACTATATCTAATTGATACATATGGAGGACTTATTGCTACGAGAGAAATTTCTTACAGCCAACCAGAATACCAGTCTAGCCCTGTTCGATGGCAGCCGGGAATCAAACCTGAGTCCCCGCAGTGCGTTGCGCAGTCAAAGGCCGTATACCTTATGATCAATACAATATACCACGGTGACGACGGTATTTATCATGATGCAGTGTAGGAATAGATAAAAAATATATAAACATATTGCAAGAAATATATAAGAAAAGTAAAGTAACGGTCAAAATGGACCAAAAGAGTAATCCATTTCCGCTTAAAAGAGGAGAAAGGCAAGGCGACCCCATTTCATTTAAACTATTTACAGCTCTACTGCAACACATTTTTCAAAATCTTGACTTCGACAATAAAGATTTAAACTTAAATAGCGAAAGCCTACATCATTTAAGGTTTGGCGACCATTTTGTCATATTAGTGACGGTGCCACGTAGCTAGCTAAATGGACGGTCGATGGAGTGAGCCTATTTTACACTGGTACCCGAGAGACATTACTAAAAGCGCATTTTACGTTGTTAGTGGTATCCGGGCACCGGACAAGCTGCATCACTGCTGGAGATACAGTATCATGGCCACTGCAAAGGTCATATGGACGAGAGTAGCTGCTTAATAGGAATCAGAGGCGAAAGATAGAGAAGGCCTTCACCCTCAAATGGGTATCCGAAATAAAAAATTCATGCTAGTTACCAAGCCGAACCATGAAATGGTATTATTATTATTATTGTTGTCTGTTTTTGTTTCCGTTATTACTTTCATTATTATTTTTAACCTATATTATTTTTTTAAGTTATTATTTTCTAATTACGATATCATTACAGTTGTTGTTAATATACTATTTCCTAATACCACTAGTATTATTATTTATTTTGATAAAGCGAAATAATTTAATTCATGGATTTAATGTAATTTTTTTATTTTGGTGATTTATTTTATTATCTACATGTTTTATGAAAAAAATATAAAAATAAATTATATACATATACATATACATATATATATATATATATATATATATATATATATATATATATATATTAGGGTGTCCCTTATTTTTCAAAGTTTTTATTTTGTAACGCATACCTTCTAATTTTTTTCATTTGGCCATAAAACACTCGAAAATAAATATTTATCTTATTTGAAGCACCGCAACCCGTGAGCTGAGCGCGAAACATGTTCATACAAATAACGCGGATGACCGGCGCGTACTCGCTCTTGTAGTCATTTGTTTCAGAGTTTTCACCGGCGTATCGCTTAATTAACATGCATAATAGTTTATTTTCAAGATGTCAGTGGAACTTAGAAGTAATAAGAAAAATATTTGTTTGGTTGGTGAGATAAATCACCAAATAACGGGTGCAAAGTTGCCGTCTAATCGTCAATTTCTCTCAGTTCTGTTTTTTAATATTCGCGAGGTAAAATTGACTGTTAATGAAAGTGCAATTCTTGTGATTCGTGAGTGCATCATATTTTGGGAAAAAGCTAGAATACCTACCAGAGCTGTACCTAATTGTGTGAAAAAACTTGTGGATCTTTACCATGTTTGTAGAGAGCTACAAAAAAACTGTAAAAAAACACAGGACGTTTATAAGCACCGCGAGGAGAAGTTCCAAAAAGATTTAGATAATTTATTTGATATCGCGCATGCCGATGCTCTACAATAGAGGAAGACAAAATATTTTTACAAAAACAAAGAAAGCCAAGGCGTTCGGGTTGCTTAGCGGGTGTTGACAATAAGTTAGTTGAGAAAGAAGAAACAGTAAAGCAGAGAAAACTAGGAGAAGAGGAAAAAAGACTAAAGCATTTGACTGATATGAATTTATTGACTTCAGACACTTCTATCCCACCTCAAGACCTTCACGAACAGTCTACCAGTTCTGACGAAAGTTTGGAAGAAAATTTACCTTCCACCTCGCAATCGCAATCCGTGATTTCGCTATCTGCTACAAAAAGAGGAACGACGTGTTTTATTACCCTTAAACTAGTTGCAGCTTTAGATAGATGTCAACTAAGTGTAAGGGATTCTGTTTACATACTTCAGGCTGTTGTAGAAGCACTTGGTCTCAGTTGTAAAGACTTTCCTATCAACAAGTCTTCTATTCAACGAATTCGGACCCAAATGAGAAAAGAAAGAGCAGAATCGATAAAAACTGATTTTCAGAACAACGTGCCTGAAATTATAACTATTCATTGGGATGGAAAGCTGTTGCCCGGTTTAAATGTGACAGGTTCAAAGAAGAACGCCTGCCAATTCTCATTTCATTCGGAGAAAAAGACCAACTTCTAGCAGTGCCAAAACTCAATAGTTCTACTGGCAAAAACCAAGCTGAAGCTATTTTAAATGCCCTTTCTGATTGGGATCTCAATGACAAGGTACAGATTATGTGCTGCGACACAACGGCTTCTAATACAGGCCGCTTAAATGAGGCTTGTGTGCTCTTGGAGCAGAAATTAGAAAGGGAATTGTTACTTTTTGCTTGCCGCCATCATATGTATGAACTAGTACTGAAACGTGTGTTTGAATCAAAGATCCATCAAGTTACTAGTAGTCCCGATATCCCGTTATTTAAAAAAATTAGAGACAATTGAAAGAACGTTAATGCAACTGCTACCGAAACATGTACTGATTTCGTAAAGAAATATTTTTGTGAAACGATGATTAACGAACTTATTAATTATTATAAAAAAGAACTACTGAAATCTATTATACGTGACGATTATCGGGAGTTGATTGAACTGTGTATAGTGTTTTTGGGGGGAGATAATGAGAAGAAATTTAAAATAAGACCACCTGGCGCCATGGATCAGGTAAGATGGATGGCAAGAGCTATTTACTCTTTAAAGATATGCTTGCTGCAATCACAGTTTAAAATTAGTACTAAGGACAAACGAGCACTGCAAGATGTTTGCTTATCTATTGCAATGGCTTATGTAAAGCCCTGGCTTGAGTGCAATTTGGCGGTAAAAGCCCCGAATCAAGGTTTATGTTTCTTAAAAATATTGAAAAACTACGAAACAGTCGACCAAGTGATTTCTAAAGCAGCTCTGACCAAGTTTAGCCAACACTTGTGGTATTTATCAGAAGAAATAATTTTATTTTCATTATTTTATGATGAAATTGATGCACAAACCAAAGCTGATATCGTATCGAATTTACAAAGGGAAAGTTTGTATGATTTTGGGAAGAGATATATTCCATTGAAGGAAGAAATATCTGCTTCTTTATACGGTGAGTTGAATAAGTGTTTTTTTTTCATTTTCATTTAGAAAATGTGATAATTTTGTTAATATATTTCTTTTATTGTTTCAGGAAAACGTTTGAGTGATTTCGTGACCATCAAGAGCACAAATTTATTATCGCGGTTAAAAATTGATAACGCTTTTTTCCAAGAAGACGTCTCTGCATGGGAACAAATCCCTTCCTTTCAGGAAGCTAAAAAAAAGTTATGCACTTGAAGGCAGTCAATGACACAGCAGAGAGAGGCGTGAAGCTCATGCAAGATTTTCATGGATTAGTAACTGCTGCAGAAGAACAAAAACAGTTCTTGTTACGTTGTGTACAAGAACACAGAAAGTTGCACCCAGATTGGAAGAAAGATACTTTTAAAAAAAGTATCCTGAATCCTGAATTATACATCTTTTTCAATTTTATAACTAAAAAAATAACCTAAATTAATCTTCCACTGTTTTCTATTATAAAATATGTATTTTCATCATAATATAGCTTACATGCAACTAAGTCTTCTAAAACAGTTGTTTAGAAAAACAATGATGCCTTGTCGGCACGGGTTGAGATTGTCATATGACGATAAAATTTTGCACGAAGGTAGCCTTTAGTACTATAAAAAGAATTAGAGGTGATATAAGGGACACCCTAATACATATATATACATATATATATATATATATATATATATATATATATATATATAAATATATATATATACATATATATATATAGAAAGTTATTTAGCCCTAATGATCTCATGGTTTTCAAGATATTGCTTTTTTGTTAAGATTTTGGTTATTTGAAAATTTCCTCAAAATCAGCGCCTCCACGTTTTATGACTATTTTTATGGTTGTAATAGCTCGATACAATTTTCATTATTTTGTTTAATTTATTCCGTTCATAAAAAAAATTTAACACACAATTTAAAAAACATTGTTCATTTTGTTACCTGAATTTTTCTTGGTACACATGTTAAATATTGTTACTATTTTTGTTAATGCGTCAAATTGTGTTTAAATTAAATTTTATTTAATAAAATCTTTTATGTTATATAAATTGTTATTGCAACAGTGGAAGAGTACACTAATGTGGAATACGTTGATATTATGAAGACCTCTAACAAAGTCAGTGATGTTGTACGTGCAGCATAAAGAATTTATCAGGAGCAGTATCCTGATAGACCATTACCACATTGCAATACACTTTTTAATATCTACCGACCATTTACGAGAAATAGGTCAATTGCCATTCCAAGAACCCAGAATAATCATAAGAATATAAGGTGTTATTATCGACGAACGCAGAGTGAAGTGTGTTTTGAGGATCCTACCAGAAGCATAAAAAATGTAGCTGCAATATTAGGCTTATAAAAAATACGATCAGTACTTCGAGCAAATGGAAGTCATGCTTTCCATCACATTACAGTGCAAGATAATATTTAATATACATTTACCCAACCTTCTTAAAATACATTAACCGCCAATTTGTTTTAAACTAATCGAAGTTAATGCACTACATTAATTTATTATTCATTGCCCACTTTTATCTTCAGTATGTCCAACAATTTAATAGTAATAAGATATGTTTATAAAAAAGTATAATTTCTATCATGCGAAAATCTATAATACTCTCTGTAATAAGTCCCGAAAAAGTCTCTTCAACAATATATTAATGAATTGTTTCAAGTCTTGAGGTAGGTGATGATGGATATGATGGACGGACGAGTTCAAATTTAGTAGGGAAAAAATCGTAAATCTGTATAATTTTCACCACTGGTCTGGAAAGGACGACAGTCCACAGTGACGTCATTTCGAAGAAAGTGTAGTGTTAACGTTAGAGCAGGTTTAATTGGGGAATCCCTTTTCGGACCGTACTGCTTACCTACCAACCTAAACGGGTATAATTATTTAGAATTTTTGTAAAATAAACTACTGAAATTATTTTATTTCAAAATTACGGTTGTCCGGCGCACTACCGAGTAATAGTTCGGCGGCATTTTGATAATGTTTTCTATTTTATTAGCTCTTTATTTCATGGGTTGGTAGAATGATCCCGATTCCGTGACTTGTGTGGTCCCCAAACCTGATAACACTTGATTTCTTCACCAATATACCCACTTGAGATTCAAAACCAGGAACATTTAGTTCAAAGAATTAACGCTGTGTTTGTAATGAAAAGAAATACGATTGCGTACAACCTGGAAGAAAAGATGCGACTACGTACAACCACAGTATAAATTTGAGAAAAATGTCGCATATGTATAAGAAAGAAGGAATCAGAATAATCTCAATATACTTCTATGTAACTTAGACATATATCTTTGTAAACAAGCGCAGTGTCTTTATATCCTTGTAATAAAATTATTTATTTATTTATGTGGTTTACGAGCTCATGTATATTTCAGGTGACATGTTTGTAAATATTCTTTGAACTGGGTAAGTTTTTAAAGGACCATCTTGATCGTATTTGTTTTTTTTAATGCAATGAAACGTTAAATTTCTGAACTACAAGATTTTCTTTATTTATTTTCGAAAATTTATTTAGTCATAATATTTTTTCGCTATTATATCATATTTATTAAAAATATTTTTTTTAAGAATAATGGTACATTAAATAAAATAACAAAAAGTATACTGAGCTGAATCTAACAAAACCCATCGGTTTTTATTGCAGCGAAACGTGTATAAAGTTATATAAAATAGAATATAATTTTTTGACAACCTCAATGACTAAATATAATCTCTTATAAGAAAGTAATACTCAATATTCAGAAAAAGTAAGTTATACTATTAAAATTTCCAATATAGATCATTACTAAAATATCCGCAAAATTTTGAATAATCATGATTATCTTCATGAAATATGTATTGTAATTGTTAGTCACTATCGTGAACATCATTGCCCTAGATTGAAAAAAATTTCATTCAGAAAAGCATGCAGGAGATATTAAATCTTACTTAATATATGATAATATGTAAGGCAATATATTACTAAACATAGTTATGATAACATTTATATGGAATTTATAATATCGTGAGTTACCCAAACCCTCATCATTGTTGGTCGATCAACCGCAAACGACCATTTTAAAAACAAAATGTATATTACACAAATTAAAATAAGTACTTAACGATATCAATACTCTAAATTGTAAGCACAGCAATAAAAATCAGGAAAGGTGACGAATAATATTTAATTCCGTAAATAAATTCTCGAAATTTTTACGCGATTCCACAATAATTTGCACTTTCCGAGTACTAACACACACACCCACACACACGCACATACACACACACACACACACACATATATATATATATGTATATATATATATATATATATATATATATATAAATATATATATTAGGCCATTAAAGACGATTTTGATGCCCTATTGCATTCTGTTTAATAAAGGGAAATGCAAATAATACGTTATTTAGATTAAACTTTTAACTTTTAATAGTAGGATAGTTTCTTAACTTGATTCTATGGTGATGTCTTAACAACTTTTGAACTAAGTAATTTGAAGAAGAGCTTTTCTTTCTTTAAGTAATACTTGATAATATTAGATGGAATTTTTTGTTAAGTTTGGAGAACATTTAAATACTGAATTTATTATATTATATTTTTGTTAAAAATTAATATTGAGTACCTGAGAGAGGAGCATGTCTACTGATAAAATCTAATTTTAAATTTAATAAGATGAAAACTTTCCTTAAGCCGGCTTATGTACTTTGAATATTCTCATTAAAACATATCAGATATATTGAAATTCAGAACAAAGCGAAGGAAGACTGACGTACAGTGTTATATTCATTAACGAAATTACAAGCACTCTGCCCACATACTCGTTTGCGGGTTGATGTCCTGTTGGCTTGCTAAATAAGCCCAAATGTACCAAGGGAGCTAGTGAACGTAACAGTATTGTCAAGGGTCCTTCGCTCCTTAATGCGGTGGCAAAATCGACAGTTTAACAGAGAACGCTCAGCCTAAATAAATGTTAACGCAGCGCCGAAAGGGTTCCCTTTCAAAATCGACTGACTCGGTTATTAAACAGATAATTGATTACTATTTACTGACGTACTTGGGAGTATCTCCTCACGTCCTCGTATATTACACTATATATATATATATATATATATATATATATATATATATTTATATATATATATGTATATATATATATATATATATATACGTACACATACACATGTATATGCGTTATATCTACGAAAACGCTTTAAAATTACTTAAAATTTTTAGTATTTAGCATTTAGCATCGTCGAGTTATGAAAATTGTGAAGTCATATATTTGTATTGAAAGTTTTAATTCCTTTTACAGAAATTGAACTTATTTTTTTCAAAAAGCTGATGCTATTTTAGAATATAATCAAACAATTTTGCGATTATCAGAAAAGAGCAAAAAATCAAATAATATTTTTACACCATTATACCAAATTAAAAGAAGATATCTTCCTAAACGCTTATACATTTTATTTCCAGTAAATCGAGAACTGATATTAACAAATAGAAATACTAGTAAAAATCTTATGAAACAAATAATAACTTTTAATAAACAGTGAAGAAAAAGTAATCAGTACTTGATAAAAATAATAATAATTATTTTTTTTACTTTATTCTTCATTGTGACATGCTGTATTTATGAGATATTTTGAAGCAAGAAGAGTTTAAAACAGAAGAGATATAAATACTGGCTAATGTTTTTAATAAAGACTTAATACAACCGGAAAGAAAATAAAGCTAAATTAACTCTCCTCGGATATGATATAAAAACAAAGGCAAAGGCAGTTAGATGGCTTGAATAATTACACGCTTAAATTCACAAAACAAGTCATTAGCATATCTTTATCGGTTATTTCGGCTTCATCACTTAAATAAGTATTTAAATTTATTTTAATAAAACAGGTTGTGAAATATTTTCAACTGTATAACCATTTTAACACAAAGGCAGTTAATTAAGTAATTAAATCACATCACAATTCCAATAAAAGAAAAACGCAATAAAATCAGAACTCTTCAATTCCATTTATGGCTTAAGGTAAGGCGGGCGAGTTTGTTAAGACAAGATTAATTATTCAAAGAGCCCTTTACAAAGATAAGAGTAATTTCGAATGCAGCAGCATAAAATCCTCTACTCACCAAAATACGAAGGCTGGTGCTTCCGTCGTTTTGATAATTGTACAGAGGAGTTTGAGCGTCGAGCCAGGTTTGAGGTATTTCTCCGTCGGACCGGATATTTCAGCACGCGCTTCTGTTTTGGAATATGTAACACATTTTTTAGGATGATTGCAATTATACAATAGCTTACAGGGGAAGTATTTATGAAACAAGTTTTACATATCCTTTTTTCGCTTCTCGCTTGCCAGTCACATCGAAATGCTTACCAAATATTTGTAACAACGGATAGAAACGTGCACTTAGTTGAACCGTAGACAATGCTTATAATAGGGAAAAAAGATATAAAAAGGCTTTTTTAGCTTAAAGTGTGGGAGGAAAAAAAAATTGAATGATATGATATATAATTGAAATTTTCTACATGTTAACTCGACGACTTTTTCCATTATTTTGAATATATTATTGCATTTTTAGAAAAATACATTTTAAAAAAATATCGTTACCTTATTTTAAAGCCATTTTGGTAAATAATTTAAAAACAACATTAGGAAACACATGATAATATGTAAATATTAAAGGATGAAAGATAGCATACTGTTCATTACATTTTGTTTGTGAAAATATGTCTCGTTTGATTTAAAGTTCTCTAATAAACTTAAAATTATTTTACTAAAAATGGGTAGTCCAACAGCCACTGTTTATGTCTATGTAATAAAAATTATTATTGTGCGTCGAATTCGTTTGTTTCTGTAAGAAAAAATACCAAAGTAAGGGTTACGAAAATTAAAATAAAAATATATCCTTAAACTTATTTTCTTATATATAATTAAATTATGTTTTTGAATCATATCTTCAATAAAAATTAAAAAAGCTGTATTTTTTGAGAGAACTTTTTATTAATATTTTAACATGATTAAACGGAAGTGTTATTCCGCTATGTTGAACTTTCCATCATTTTTCTCTTCACTTTCGTCTCCCAAACTCGGTATTACACGCTGCACTACAAAAGTTTTATACAACTTTCCTCATACTTCGACTACTTCTATAAATTTCGATAAAATATATTAACCCAAAAATATTTTTAACTCATCTCAAGTAACTACTAGAACAACTTAAATTATAACAATATTAAAAAGATGCTTAAATTATCGTCGTAAAATTTCACTGGAAACTGTTAAATCAATAGTTGTCGAAATACCCGCGAGGAAAAAGAAAAATCAAGCATAATTCATGGCCTAAAAAGCTCCAGGGAAAACGTCGAGAACTCATCAAAATGTAATTGAGACATCAAAGAAAAGGTCTCCCAAAAATTCAGCTTTCCTAATTTTTTTCGACATTAAAATGCCGATGTGACCGTACTATATTTTGCAAGAAACTGCACTATATTCGATAAGGAAACGCTGATGTAACTGCACTATATCTTAATATCACAATTGAACACTGTTTCCAATATGTATGATAGTAATTTATAGTAATTTATTCGTTGTTATTATAATCAATCGTCTGATATGCTATTGAAATCGATATATAACTCACCTACGACATCGAGCCGTAAAAAGATACTGGTGGGCGGATGCGATGAGACCTGGCACTCGTAGACTCCCGCATCTCGTGTCTGCACGTATTTTACTTTCAACGTCCAGTCCTAAAACAATATAAATTTATTGCAATTCATGCAATTCATGCATGTCTCAAAATGTGTTTAAATTTTTACGGTCATAACATCTTTAAAAAAACAAGCAAATGAACGGTACATAGGAAGTCAATTGAAACTTTCCATTTAGCTTACGATTGACTAAAAGTTATGTTTTCGTTAAAATTATCCATGTTATTTTACTATAGACTTTAACGTAAATATCTTTTAAGTGTTTTATCGTGAAAAAAGGTATACGTATAATTTCGTCATATCCACCATTTGGCCCGTTCGTTCGCCTGTCGATCACAATCTCACGGTTTCTACAATTTTATACATATGTAAAAAAACCATAGAAGGATATATTCATTAAAAGATTAAACCCTATTTGAGAAATATCATGCTTCAAAATATACACCCTAATTTTTTAATCGTGGATTTGAAAAGTGTGAAAAATTACTGCATGAAATTAGTCTAAAAAAAGTAATGAAATTATTTAAGTTAATTTTGTTCCAACACGCACTTAGTCGATTTATTATTTATATACTAACGACAGTATGCAGGATAAATGTTCAAGAAAGTTCCGATGTACGTTTAGTCTGCTTATACGAACCATCTCTAACCACACTCATTAGTGCTTTTGTTCCACCTCAATTAATATAAACAAAATTTTCCCTGAAATTAATTTCAAATATTTTAGATAATGTTGCAAATTTTGTGCAAGTTATGGTAAACACTTTTTTAAACAGTCTCTAGAAAACTAATATCAGCTTACGCTGACTTGTTAGTCGTTGAAACCTATAGAAAACTTTCTAAGAACTCAGTTGGACGTTATAAGATAAAATATGGTCAAGCAAACGTTAATAATTATTTTCTGAATTTATTAATTAATGTAAATTTTGTGTATTATTTATTCAAACAAATAAAAAAATGGATAACAATAAATTTATTAAGCAAAAGTCTACACGCGCAATATGAGCGTAACGTACATACTTAGCTACATACGAATATGTAAGGGTATATGTTTAAAAAAAATGTTAAATTTTAAAGAATACTGTAAAAACTTTTATTTTTTATCTCTGCTATTCATTTTTATCTATGGTAATATAATTACCATTGTCTGTTGTATCGGTACTTAAATTATGGTCATTTAGTTAAGTGAACATTGTTAATACATAGTTGAACATTATTAAATAAAAGCGTATTTGCGATGTAAAAGTAATAAAATTAATCAAAGTTAACAGAAAATAGTCATGCTTCTTTTGAAAATGAATAATGGAAAGCATAAAAAATGACATGTGACTACAAAATCGTTATTATATTCAATTGTTTTGAAAATACCAAATAAACCGTGTTATCATGATTCAAACTAAACGTAAAATTTATCTGCGTAGAGAAAAAAACGTTACATTAATTCATCTATGATACTCCGTATGCCATTAAAGCATAAATAAAAAATACAGGTAATTAATAAAAATTCGTTCTAGTTTTTAAATTAAAATGGATGTGGACACTTGAAAACAATTTTATAAAAAAAGATTGCTACGTAATAATATACCACGCAGAAAAACCAATGGCTCTCAGAGAAAAGTGGCAAGATCCTTAATTTAGTTTCACGCCAAAACACAGAATAAATCTCTCTCAAGTGTCCTTTTTAATTAAAGCCTATCGTAATTAATGTGTCTAGAGCTGAAAATAAAGATATATAATACCCTTATTTAAAGCTGAACCCTTAAGCGATGTCCACGAGGAATACAAATATTTTATTATTCTTGCAAATATAAATATTTTACAAACATATTAAGAATTTGTGAATCGCCAACTGTTCCTTGTAGCTTTAGAAGAAATCTGTTTCTGGCTTTGATAAATTTCGAATGTTTATACAATTTTTATTACAGAGGGTTTCAGAGACACCGTATTCCTAACAAATTCTATTCAAAAAATGCGCCAGTAATGTTTTAGATTTCTATTAAAGAGAGAAATTGATCAAAAATCGCAATTAAGCAAGATATAAATATCCTAAGAAATAGCCACTTCGTGTTGTATTTTTACGGAATTTGCTACAAATGTATCACTATGTATTTACTCGTGTATATACATGATTTATATCAATACATAAAATCATATAATACTTAATGTCTTCTCGATATACAAAAAATAATTCGACGGTATTTTTAAATATTTTTAGTAACGCCATTTAACATAAACGGGGATAATTACGGGAATATTTTTATACTAGCTGTGGCCGCGACTTTGTTAGCGTGGAATTCTAAATAAAAAAGTTATTAGGAATTCTTTTCATTCTTTTTTCTCAGGGCTTTATGAATAAAATGTTTACTAAAACGTTAATAAACGGCATTAGCAGTACCATATCAGTATCACGGCAGTGATATATATATTAGCATAAACTTTATTCAAACTTTCATAAACGGCGTTGGCAGCACCATAACTATCATGGCAGTAATATACCTATGAGCATTAAGTTTACTAAAACATTAATAAACGGCGTTTGCATTACCATATCAGTATCATAGAAGTAATATATCTATGAGCATAAAGTTTACTGAAACGCCAATAGATGGCCAGTGACATTTGTTTAATCTGCAATACCTATATAAAAAGTCTTTCTAATGTGTAAAAAGTATGTTCTGACAAAGTAATCGACATCAGGTAATATTGCTGGTATTAGTAATCATGCAATTAAGGTAATATAATACATATTATAATTACTATCAAGTTAATATTTAGCTAGAAATTGTTTCTCAGCCCGCTCTTTGAAGAACATGTAAATTTCCTTTGTCTAAAATATACCAAAAGACTTCTGGTTGATTCTAATAGTAGTCATTGGCCTATGTTCAGTTTTAGAAGGCATTATTCACGTATAAAAGTTAGTTGTTTAAAAACATCGTGGTCATCTATTTTACTTGCTACAGTCCGATTTTATAACTAGAAAAAATGATGGTTGGTTTACGTCCAGCAATAATGGATGATCCGGAAATCACTGGGCTACTTGACTTGAATAATGAATTCAGTATTATTCATTTCGATAAATTTTTTTATGATTAAAATTCTTTTTTATTTTGCAAGTAAAACAATATTTAGATTAGGATTAATTTAAACACCATATTTTTGATGGTACACCATCAAGGCATAAAATAAAATTTTAAAGCAATAAAAGGCAGCTATTGGTGTTCTACAACATTAATTATAAATTTACCGGTCCATTGATATGGATTTTAAAAATATTTATAGAAACCACTTGTACGTATACTATTTGTGAATTACTTTTGGCTTGGAATCTTTCTGTGTATTCAGGTTTTTGCCTAGTAAATCAACGGTCTAAGTAAATGGATTTTCAAAATAACCTTTCTATTTCTCAGATTATGATTAAAAATACCCAAAGATTTTTTAGAACTTACTTCAATAAAATTACAAACACAATTGACTGAACAGTAACTTTCTTCCCTTCTAATACCTGAATCGTGACCCTGTCTATGAAACGTAATTAGTTTGAAGTAAATAATAGTAGTCCCAAACTTTATCCATAATAAAACCAGCAATCAATAGAAGTATTTAATACGTTATCCCCATAGGCAGTATATATGAAATGTATCATTAGCATAGTTTGTTTGAACTTCTATTCCTTTGATGGTTTCGAAAATATTCAGATCTCTTACTTAAAACAATCTGGCCGAAAAATTCATTGCTTTCATCGCTACATCAAATCAAAAACGATAATGCACTAATTAAATAGGGTCATCTTTTCTGTTGGCATCGTTCTGACAAAAAGGAATAATGAAGCTGGTCTTACGAGAATATAAATACCTTAATAGTAACGTATATTACACCAAAATGGTTAAAATATTGTTTTTCCTATTAAAATAAAATTGTTTAAAAATATTTTTCCGTATATTCTAAAACGAAAACAATATTTACTTACGCAACACTGCAATACACAGAAGGGTATATTGATTTCGAATTGCGCAACGTATCATTAATACGAGTACGCATTTAAAGTTTACCTAGAAAGTTCTTCCTCCTCCTTTGCTCCTTTTTTCCGGATAATTTTTACGTTAAAACATTTTTAAATATTTTTTCCTTTTGAAGTTAATTCGTATTCACCATTTCTAACTTTCTTTCATTGATCCTATATTCAAATACTTATGCTTTTGTTCGCGGGCACGAGATTGCTGAGTTTGCTCTTACACCCTAATATAAGTATATACTTAAATTTTTCGCCGTCTCTTCTCTCGTAACTTATTTTATATAAACAATTTCAATCACTATGAAGAATTAGCTTTCGTAATTTTAAATTTCTGAAGTAACATGGCCAAACCGAACAGATTTTATAATGCATGGCTCACTCTGATGAAAACTTAAACAAGCTTGACTGATGGAGATATATAAATAACTTACCTCCGAATGCTGCAAGTGAATAGCTTGAAACCGCTGATCGGAACTGTAAGTTGTTAATCCCACAGTCAATAAGTGGTAGTCTTTTCTTCTTATCCATGAAACCTAAAGGGACCAAAAAATAATACATTTGTGTTTCTAAAATAAAATAATTTTGTTCATTAAATCCAGAACAAATTCAATATTACAAATATCGGCTATACCATAACAATATCGGTTAACATTTCGTTATTGTAAGTAATTATCGGAAAAAATTGTTTTTTATTCATTCATTAATTCATTCATTTCAATAATTTTTGGAACCTAAATGTACACAAATACACTTTTCTTGAATATATAGCAACTATGTACCAGTCTTCTTACTTATATATTCTGCTTTTCTTTTCAGCAGAAAAAATATGTCTAAAATATTGTTTTAATTACGGTAATAAATAAACATTTATTTTCCTATAAATAATAGGTTCATGTTTAATTAATTTGCAAATCGTTATTTTAGAATAAAAATCCAAAAAAAATATAACAAGAAGGAGTAGAATAGAAGCAAATAAATAAAGAAGGAAAGTCGTCATCCTGATATTTATGAATATATTTAAATAAATGTGAGTTCAATAGAATAGGGTCTTCCCACATCGATTGTAAGTTCGCGATCGACTTTCAAAGTGTGAATTGAACCGTGATGCTGGACAATATTAATAACTAACAAGGAGTAACAAAAAACAATTTGAACTCTTAACTTATTACTCTCTTAACTTAGACTCTTAACTTATTACAATTAACAATCTCGTTACACTGCGTGGATGGATATTAGCGCATAAATTAGATTAAATAAACATTATATTGTTAGGAGAAAAAAAATAAACTACGTGATGCGGGTAAAAGAAATAAAATAAACTACGTGATGCGGAATACTAGAGTATAAACTACCACTTTTTAATTAAATACAGTTATATGTTTCAGAATGCAGTGCGATAAATCATGTCAGAAATTAATTAGGTCCTAAATAAAAAATTAAGAAGATCCTATATCGGCTATTCTTACGTTTACCACGACGAAGGGTATCAGACATACGAAGGGTATCAGATTTTCCAAGTGATCAAAAATTAATTGAAATTTGGGGATAAAAAACGAAAAAAGCTTCTATAAATATCGATAGATATTCTAAAGTGTACCCAAAAGTACTATATACAGGTATGCATAGATATACGCTCAACATATCTCAAACATTTTAATATAAATGCAATCAAACATCATACATTACGTACGGAATTTGATATAAAATAAAATTTTGCCAAAAAAAATTCTGTGATTTCATAAAAGTATATTATTTTAACAATTGCCATATTTTTAAATTTATAAGGTCATACGTAAAAATTCCACGTGTTTCAAGTAATTGAATTGAATTTTTTTTTTTACATTTAAAATAAATATGGGCTTGGTAATTTCTGAGCGATATTAATATCACAACCGATGCTTTTATCTATAATTTTAATACGATTATCTGAACGCTTCTCAAAAATAAAAGAAAACTCTAGGGATGAAATATTAATATATAATTACTATGAAACTTGATTCAAATAGACAAAGTAAAATTAACTTACAATTCCATCTCCAATATTGTGTATGACGCATGGTAAAAGTGCCGTGGAGCCAGTTTGCGAAGTGATGACTGTATTATTGTCAGTGCCAAAGTAAGTACTGGCAGAATCAGTTCCGGAATTGGCATCTAACGTTGCAAAAGTGGCCACCAGTTCGTTGTCCGATCCGCGTGGTGCGACTTGAGATTCAGCTTGAGGAGGATCGGTCTGAGGTTTTCTCTGTAATGTGGTATCGGGACTGGCAGCGACTGTTGATAAAGTAGAACATATAATTGGACGTAAAATATTTAAAGGGTTTGAGAAAGTTAATGCTTAAATAAATTAATTTTTCTGCGAAACGTATTAATTATCCTGTTAATATTTAAACTAAATAGCAAGCATGAGGAAAATCGTAAGAAAGTAACCAAACTTGTCAATTTATGTATGAGTATGAAACCGTCTATCTAACTAATATTCAAATTCTTTCAAATAATTCCCAATAAAGTTTTCATTTTCATACCAAAATACTTTTTTTTTAATTATCGTCTGATAACACGTTCTACAAGGATTATATGCATATTTTAACGCTTATAAATATTTAACAATAATATCTCTATCGAAAAATGTTCACAATATTTATTATTCGCAACTAAAATATATTGCCTATCATAACATGTATGAGGCATATATCAAAATTATGTTATTTTTTATAATTTTTACTATTTTCCCGGGATTTTCTAGTCAGATTAGAACAAACCAATTATTAATGATTTTTTGATTCGATAGTCTCAGAAATAAGAGGTAGAGGGATGGTCCTTTTCAGTCTGTATTTTAAAACATTGCTTAAATAGGAATTTTAAAATCATGACAAAATTTTAGCTTTTTAATTCTTCATACCACCTTCCATTCGCTTTTAAATGATATCTCACATAATATAAAATTAAAAAAAATTTTTTTTTTGATTGGCTTATTAACATCCTCTTTATAAAGATAATAAGATGTAGATAGTTATTACCGTCTCCACTTTTGCATCACTTTTGTTCGTATTCGGTACTTTTTACAGTTTGTTTGTCCTTCAAAAATCGCTTTAAAAATCAAGTCTTTGTAAAGTTTTACACATTTTACAGATTAATTAACGGTTAATTTATATGATTTAACACTTTATTATATATTATATTCACTATTTTATTTTTATTTCTGATTTATATATGGTCACGAAGTGAACAGTGGCACTGTGGCGCCCTGTGACAGAAACTAATACAGTCAGTGCAAAGTTATCTTTCCTGTATGTGATGACTTTAAAACCACATAATCTATGAAGTAAAAGTATTAAGCAAAACAAAAAATGGCGTCATAACCTCAAAATTATTATCAATAACTCAGTATAAACTTGCAAATAAATTTTAATGGTGTTGATATCTAGCGATTTTCGGTGGAACCGCTTATCAAGAGTACTAATCTAAAGAACGTCATCTCATGAAACGTCAAAGCTCTAATCCTACTAGCGCCACTTAGTCTTACTCGTGGGAACTACTTACGATAGATCGACACTATACAATCCTTCGAAGTTCGATTTGGAGTTTGGAACCGATACTTACCAATACAAAAAAGGGCGCTTTTTTCAACCTTCAACTTAAGATGGAAGAAATAAAAAAGATCTTAGAAAATATGAAACAAGAAATAAGACAGCAAAAAGTGGATAACGCTAGATATGAAAGAAGACATAAAAAATACAATCATCAGCAACATTAATGAGAAATTTAAAAATTTAAAAATGAAAAATTAAATTTTTCATAAGTAATTTTAAAAAACGTAAAAGACGTATGAATTTGGTTATATTCGGAGTGGAAGAGGGTGAAATATCCTATCACGATTAGAAGAAATAACAGTAGAAATAATAAAAGTAAGTGAATTGAAGTAAGTGCCTTACATATTCAGTATGACAACAATAACATTGAAGCCGTTAGAAGAATAGGAAAAAAAGGTGAGAAAGTTAGACTAGTAATAATATTATTTAAAACAATGGCGTTAAAACTAAAAATCCTAAAATATGCCAAATATCTACGCCACATCTGATATTACATAAAAGAAGACTTTCCACAGGAAGTCTTAACACAAACGCAAAGGACTACATGCCCAACTGAAGATGGAAAGAGGACCAGATAACACAGCATTTATTAAATACGATAAACTGATTGTATTGGATAAAAATGAGAACACATTCCGCCTTTACAAAAATAAAAGAAGCCTACCCGATTCTACAGAAACACTAAATCTCAACAATCAACAAGACAAACAAACAATAAAGCAACCACAAAAGAAAAACAAACCCACCATTATCAAAGATTTAGTCTTGCACAAACCAAAATTTACTTTTACATACACAAACGATAACCAAGAACAAACAAAACAGCAGTAATAGATACGGCATAGCAACCACGGATAGACCCTCCTCATCTCTATCGTCCAATACAGGCGGTCACCGCGGGAGAGTTTGACTACAACCCTCCAAGGAAAAACAAACACATACATACACATACATATCTGCTCCCATAATATTACAACATTATTTTCAACAGAAAAATTTCTTGAATTAAAAGCAACACTACAACAAATCAAAGGTGCTCCAACTAGCCAAAGTTCCGTTTAGGGGAAAAATTATTGAAGATGATTATTTTATATACTATATAGAACAAAAGCAAGTGAACACAAGGAACCAGAGGCAGAGGTCGACCATGCACCAGATGGCAAGATGAAATAAAAGCAATTGCGGGCAAAAGTTGGATTGAGAAAGCAAAGAATAGGGACGATTGGCAATCTTTGGAGGAAGCTTTTACCAGAGACGAGTTCATACATAATTATAAATTATTAGAAGTTGTAACGAAAATATAACAATATAATGAAAACAAAGAATATATATATATATATATATATATATATATATATATATATATATATATCAAATTTCAATTTTCTGCATCTTATAGTATCTGAGAAAATCTGTTGTAACAGGCGGACTGATAAATACGTTAGTGATACAAAGGTTTTTTTTCTGTTTGCGATAAGGAATCTTAGTAAAGATGATTAGAAAAAAAAAATGACAAAATTATGCTGAATAATTAATTTTACATCAGACATCTGTCAGTATGCTGCTTCCTATATAATTCAATTCAATTACAAGACGTGCTACCACTTGCACTTTTGAAAGCGTATGCTAAAGACATTAAATTTCGTTTAGGTTATTTTTCAACCTGGTTATACCAACCTTATATTTAATTTCACTACTAATCACTCTATAATAATATAAAAATTACCCGGAACGAGTTATTTTCACATACATACATTCTCAAATATGTTTTCAACTCACAGCGCAAGGCAAGAAATAACTCAATCAAAATCGGACAAATGTGTGAACGTAAAATGAAATAAGTTATGACAAAATAAAATGCTTTGGAAGGTAAACCATACCATTAGCACCAATTAACATATCCATATTAAACCACAATCCATTTATTGAAAGTATCATTCAATATTAAATGACATAATAAAACACTCGGTTCACATTCTATTCGGTTCACATTTATATCACTTTTCTGAATATAGTAAACATTTATATAAAGCAATACAAAAGACAAAGCAGATTTTATTAAAAGTAATACTCATTAGTTAAACAAATTATGTTGTTAAGAGCAAAGTGTTGCTTATCTTATGCATATTAGCAATTAGTTCGAGTGGAACCATACTACGAACCTCTCATGCGCACTTGGGCACTTAAAGACGAATATTAACATATTTCACCGTGTACCTAAGTATATAGTACCTAGATATATGCCAGATTCCATATTCCCTTTGAGTGAACTTCTATTAATACTGTTTTTTATCCTTGTCGTCATTTTTGTCGGTTATGGAAATGGATACCCTATTTGCAGTGTCATAATGATGGCAAATATCTCTCTACATTTTTAATAAAATATCGAAAACTAGTTTAAATAAAATTTACAAATAATTGTTATAGTCTATATAATTTATATATCCTTACGCATCGCCAGTTTAAAATCGCAAATGTGGGAACCCTAACACATCCAAGAAAAATTGTATTAATACATAATATTTTAGAAGTAATTTACCTAAGATCAAAATGAGATATGGCGACACATACGGGTCCTGTATTGCTAAGTATTTTCTAATAATTTCCTGCCTTTGTGTTGAAATTTTTGACAGTATTAAATTTGTTTCGGCAATAATAACGAACAACAAAAACAATTAAAAACAAATTTAAAATTTGTAATTAAAATTGTTTTACAAAACAAATTTAAACTTTTTTCATAACTTAATTTATAATTTTAATCCTTATTTCAGAGAATATTAATAATCACACAGCGGAAAATCGTTACTATCTGCGAATAACTCGGAAAATAAAATTATCAATATTTACAAAAGGAGTAAGTATGCCATATAGTAAACATTAAAATAAAATCAGTTGTTAAACTCTGAATTAAATTAAAAGTTCCGTCATAAATCGGAGATCTTGCATAAATCCATCAAAATGTTATAAAGTTTACCTATCTATATTAGACAAAATCATAATACGCGCAATTTTATTAGTTTTTCATGCTAAGTTTAAAGTAGTTATTTGTCAGATTCGTGATACAAAACTGTTTTCGAAAAAAAAGATTAGTAAAGAGAAGTGAAGTAATTATTTTTTCTATTTTGGAGTGTTTTGCGGAGTCGAAGGCATAATTTTGCAACATGACATCCTTGTATAGTAGATTGTAGAGGTTACCTCCTATTTGTGATATAATCTCTGTAATCTACCGTTCATTCAGTAAATTTTCCAAATATCTTTTTAAAACTAATTTTTAATATTAAAATCTTTTTATAAACAAACTTTGAGAAAATATTTCTTTTCTCAATAAGAGAGTCGCAAAATTTTAAATGTGCCGCATAAACGCAAATATTTTATTTTAATGATTTTATTTTTCTAAGCATTACTTCATTTTCATAATCAAGGCTAATTAGAAATATTTTGTGAACTTTTTTTACTTTATTCTTTTAATAAATATTGTATAATTATTTAAATACAGTCTTTCTTTTCATTTACATTTTAAGCCGTTAATTAGTTAATTTTCATGAATTGCCTTAATAAAGTTTATAACTTCATCCTGCAATTAGTCAAGGATAGAAAGTTAATTATGGGAGAAAATAATCAAATTTAGTATCGTCTCCTATACATTGAAGCAAAAACTGCACAGTTCTTTAATAATGTGGAATTGTTAAGTTTCAACAGAATATCAGGTCGACTATAAGTCAATTTGATGGCGCCCTAACGACCTACTTATTTAATTAACGCATAATTTAGTCTAAATATTCAAATAACTTGTTAATTATCAAGTTAAATTCTCAATGAACTAAACGAGCTTATCGTTAAATTGATAATTTCGTAGCAAACCACAAGACGTGGACTGGAAATATACTTTGCTTTGTGTTTCCTCCGATCCTACAGACCGAATCGACCGAAACATCTTTTATTGAGATGTTCGGTGATACAAAGTTAGCGATTTCGATACAGAGAAGACAAATACGTTTCCAGTAACAAGAATTTCATGAACATACCGGAAGTATGTTCATGAAATTCTTGTTACTGGTTATTGTTGAGGGAAAATGAACTTAGACGTGAGTGTGAAAATGACTTCCACAGTTAGAGATATTACTAAAAGTTGTTTGAGTTAGTATTTACTTTGGCGGCTTAGGTTCGTTTCATAAAGTTAATACCTTCATGTCTTCATCGAAGAATTTCTACAATAATGTTGTTAGTAAACTTTTTCCTACAGAAAGAAACAATTTTTAAACGACATTAAAAAAGGTGGTTGTATGATGTTCACGTATGCTAATCTGCGTGCGTTTCTGAACAAAGGTACAAAATTTTGTAAGAGTATGTTTATACTAATATATATATATATATATATATATATATATATATATATATATATATATATAAATGTTTGCCCACGTTTTTTTCGGAAAATGCATATCAGAGTGCAATAATCCTGTTTTCGTGATTGAAGTATTGATTTAGGTATATTATTTATAAAATGGAGAATAGTGAAAGTTTCATCTGAATCGGTTTAGTAATATAAAATGTATGGGCCTTTAAACAGGGTATTTAGCAATCGACAATCGCAAGGCAAGAAATCTTCGTGAAAAAGAAATTTTGTGAAAAAATAATATAAATAGCATTTTGAGAGTTCCTTGGGCTAAATTATTTATCTATTATCAATTTCAGAAACTATTTTTTATATTATGTAAACAAAATATACTCAATAGCGCGCATATTTGAAATAATGGCGACATGTAACAAAGATCGGTCCCGTGCGCAACGTCTGTCGCGCATTTCGGTCATCCGTCTCGGTCTCGTACTTATAAATGTTTTTGACAAAATTGGTCATGGATCAGACCTGAAGCGCTCCGTATTGGTCATTTATCTTCGTGCCACGTTGCCAATGGCAATCTCTTACCAGGGTGGTACAAATATTATGGTAAGTTTATATATTTATCTAATCATATCTCCAAATAAGCCATTCCCGATATTTCCCTATAACCACCTTTAGTCAAATTAATACTATTTGTCTATATAAGTCTAAGTGAGTTTCCAAAAAAAATATCAAATTACGTAAATGTATATTTTTCCAAATGTTTTTCTGAAATGTTAAATCTGATTGCAAAAATATCATGACGATGATGAAAATACCAAGTGTCATCAAAATAGTTTAAGTAGAGTTTACTTGATTTGACGATTCTCAATACTTTCACTGTTACTGTTTCAAAAAAGGATAAGATGCTCAATTTTTTGCATAAGATTTTTTTATGTAACGGTTGCTCGAACCGTTACTCGGAGATGCGTTGACCAATTTTTATGATTCTTTTTTGCCTGAAGGGATATGCTTTCGGACAGAGTTTATGTAAATGTGATCAATGTTAAACTACGGAGATATCTAAGGAACTCTTAGACGGATTCAAGGAAAAGGAGTAAGTAAGTAATTTGATCCGAATTTAAACCCATTTACATGTTTTTATAAGTATTTTAGCCGCAGATCACCAGGATCTGATAATGGAGCTGGAAAATAGTGACAGAACTTTTAAAATATGTTGATTACTTCTGTAAAGGCTCAAATTTGGGCTCACTTAAAATATCTTGTCGAGTTTTTGGTTACTAAAGGGTAGTAACAGTGACAAAAGTTTGATGTTGAAGCCGGTACGTGATGGCAGGAACTCCTCGACCATGAAGAGTAGATCGTGTTTGCATTCACTTTATTTTCCTTGATGACTCTTTTGGTGACAAATTGTTGCCATGGTTTTATAATGGAAAGTGGCAAAAGGAACTCATTAGTGGTGAGTTAATATACTAAGTTTGGGCTCCTTTGACTCATTTTGATGGGCATTATGGTCATATGTAGTGGCCAAAATGAATCAAATCATGAATCTGGAAGAGAGTGATAGGAACTTGTTAAAAAGGTAATGTTCATCGATTTTTGATTGTTTTCCCTTTTCTGGCTAGTTATTAAGTCAACACTGATGGCCAGAGTCTGATGATAGAATCGAAAATAATGACAAGAACTCGTCAATATTAAGGACAAAACTCAAGTAGTTTAGATTTGTTTAACTGGCCTCGACGTGAGCAGGAAAAAATGGAATATTAAAAATAAGAGAAATATTCATGAGAAAAAGCACGAGTTATAGTTTGTTTACATTTTAAAAATATGTTAGTGTATGCAATATAGCAAACTCTTACGATGGTTTAATTGCGAATTGGGATACATTCGACAGCAGTCGTAATTGTAGTCAGCTAATGAATAGACGTATAATTTAAAAATTTGTTCTGATTATGCTTAAAAATGTATAATACAAAACAATGTATAATACAAAACAATGTATGTCTTACACAATGTATAATACAAAATTAATTTCAAATTTATTCAAATGATTGCGCACAGTTCCTATATAACTGTAATCAGTAGTCTTATAATCTAAATGTTGTATCAGAGGAAATTAAATATAGTTTTGTACTCTTAGTATCTACTTTTTTACCTTAGCAGATAGTAGGAGTGCAAAACTAAATTTAATTACCAATTAAGATTTTAATTTATTATTAATATTTCAATGTATAGTTATTATAGAGTTAATACCATTTGCAACTGTATTTGATTAGCTTTAATTCTTGTAAACATGGAGCAATACTGTACACATTTTTTATCATAAGCATAATGCTCACTACAAATAATCTTGAGTAGCAATCTGGAAAAAAATTAAATCATTCAATTTAATACAATGAAATGCAAACACAGAAAAACTCTCTAGAGAGTTTTTGGTGACCTTACTTTCTATGTACCTTACTTCCTTACTTACTATCTTACCGTCGACGTAGATTACTACCTAATATAGTTGATAACTTTCTGGCTATGCTTAGTTGGTTTCCACAAGTATTTTAATGTTATAACCATCTATCGACAGTCGTAGACAGCTTTCTGTCTATACCTTCCGGTACCGGCGACGCTTTCCTTTAAAACATATGGCAAATTTTCCATTAAAAATTCAAAGAAATGTATAAATAAATAATAACCGGAACATTTTAAATAAATACGGCTAGACGTACTGCAATTGTTTCGTGTATGTTTAAGTAGCAGATGTACTTTTTTGTATTTCAAAATAATTAATAAAATAAGATAAGTAAAAACAATTCAATTTGCGCGTAATTGTGGAATACACTCTGCTTTCTGTTCTCTCAAGTGGTAAATAGGACAAAAACCAGTATTTATATAAAGTTTAGAATAAAAAGAAGTAATAAATTATAGTAATAAATAGATAATTCTTATTTTCATATATTACAAACAAAATAACACTTCACAATTAAATGAAACTACGTGATGTAGTATTATTTCTACTTTCTTTAATTTCTTTACCACGACCTAGGTTTCGTTGTATTACAACATCTTCAGGTGGGATATTAGCAAAGATCTAAATATTTTTGCTAATATCCCACCTGAAGATGTTGTAATACAGCGAAACCTAGGTCGTGGTAAAGAAATTAAAGAAAGTAGAAATAATACTATATCACGTAGAATTAAATAGTAGTTAGAAAGTAGAAATAATACTACATTACGTATAATTTAATTGTGAATAATGCATTTCTACAAAATTAACGCCAAATATATTCAAAATAACACTTGTTATTTTATGTTTAATTAGTTATAATAATTATTATTATATCATAATTCAACAGAATTCGTATTAATCCGAAATCTAATTTCAAAATCATGCTCATTGAGCAAACACATATAATTTCCTCGGTGTTTATATGAACACCTGGTACTATTACTTCCATTATCGAAATCATTATCCCAGTATGATAACATTCGCAAAATTTATAAATGGCTATAGCTAGAAAACTAAACGCTTGTTGATGATAATCCAACTTATCGGAGATAACTTTCAAAAATTTATTGATAAGCAACATCTGTCACTTCTATACAAAAGTGGACAGCCAGTGAGTGATTCGCCCTCCCAATGATAATAACGGGTGCGGAGATAATAATTCCTATGTGTTGATATGTTATTGACATGTAAAACTGAAACGTTAGTTAGAATTTCTATCCCTAGTAATACAAAAGCATGGATAGATAGAATATTGGTTTTGGGCATAAGCTATTTATTTCGAATATGCCATTATCGACGTTTGTTATACAATATACTAATACGCATGGGTATAATGTAAGGTCGTTAAATATTTTCGCACGACATATTTTCTGTAGTTATTAACATAATGAGAAAGCATTTTATTTTCACTCCAGGCATCGCCAAAGGTAATTTGATGCTTTGAGTTTGTCTACGATTTCGACATCGACAATTACATTCGTATTTCCTAGTAATGAACAAAATTCAAACGAATTAATGAACGACGTAAAAACATGAATTTGCTAGCCTTTTCAAGGAATTGAATAAATCCTTTTACTCACCTTTGCAGCTCCAGATTTACAGTATTATTTTTAGAGATTCTAGGTGACTGAAAAATTGATTAAGGTTTTTTATGCTCATTCCATATATTTTGAGTGTACACTTATAATGGAGAATAATTTATTATGAGATATATTTCAATCTGAAAAGGGGAAAAGCTAAGTAAAATTTTATTGAATTGTATTTGTTTTACATTTAGTTATTTTTTTTCAGGTTTCTTTAGTTGTAAACATTTTGACTTGAAATTTTTACTCTATTTGACTAATTTCATACTGAATAATTCAATTTCTTGTAGAGGTCCGTTGCCCAATCGTACGATTCGCTAAAGTCGAATGTCAGGTTATGTGGAAAGTGTTCACCACATGCTAGCATTTCTGTACGAAGTTTATTTAAATAAATATGAATAATAGTGTGAATCCTGCTAAAATTCATTTAACAAATTCAAAAGAACATATTTGAAAATTTTAACTTTATTTAAACAATAATGTCACTTTTATGAAATAAACTGATCGATGTTAAATCTAATATATTATTTAATGTCTGGCATTATTATGATAAAACGTTTATTTGCTCTTTACATTCACTAATGACAATTGATTAGTATTACTACAGTAATCAAACATAAATAAATCTAGAGTTTTTTTTATACTTGAAAGACACTTAATATAAAAAAATAATAATAAAACGCTAATTTAATAAAGAGAAAATACATTGACGGGAAACTCGTTAAACCTCAAAAATGTGTAATAACTGTATCAATGGGAAATTTTTTAAACTTAAACTTGATTTCGCAAATCAAAATGTTTTCTTCAGTATTACTGGTATACATATAATGTACATTACTCGCAGAGTATGAGCACGAAAGCTAGTTACTCAAATTGACTAAAAAAAGTAAGAAATTACCAAAAAAGAACATCACAAAAAAATTAATATAAAATTTTTTTTTAACGGCATGTTCTGTTTTAATTTTGAATGTATGTATATTTTGTTCTACATAAAGACAATAATACTATAAATTATTTAACATATTTTGCTTATAAATTTCGACCTGTTGATTTTTATTTACGCAGCAGTCTATATCTTAAAACTTTTGCATTTCAAAGTATCCCTGATTGTTAAATGAAATATCTTACTCCTCGGTTTGGATTTTAAGGCAGATCATTGAAATAGTCTAGATAATTTTTCTTCATCACTTCTTAGACATTCGGTTGTTACTTCACCTTAAATTTCTCGTGTTACCTCGTCTTAAATCGGTTGTTACTTCATCTTAAATGTAAACCATAAGCATATTCACAGTAAAATGTATTTTCAAATTGGTTTAAGAGTTTTGCAAAAATAAACAGAAATGTAAATAATCCTTGAGAAATATTAAAAAGAAAAAAGGAAGCCTAAATTCTGATTTAAAAGCTAAGCATAAGCATTTTAATAAAAGTACCATTCAATTCGGTTTAATATGTTATGCGTCATTTTATAGCAAATAGATTATAATTGTGAAGATAAAAGTGATTAAATTTAAACCATAATGATTTTTAAAAAAAACTCCTTAAAGGATACAGTGACGCTTTCTATTGCATTGACCTATTAATGTTCTTAAAATAACTAAACATTTACAAATATTTGAGTTTAGTTTTATCAAGGTTTCAACTGTTAACTATATGATATCATCATTGCAGAAATAAAAGTAATTAAAAGCTACTTTAATAATATTTTTAGATACTTGGGTTATTAATCAACATTTTTATTAATTGGTTTGTTAGTGGTAATTTTATGCTTTAAATTAGTGTAACAATTATAATAAAATTACAACTTGAAAGTCTGAATACTAAGTGATAATAAGTTTCCTTTTAATTTGTATTTAATGAAAACTTGCAATTTATTCAATTTATTCAAGTTAAGATAATAAAACAGTAGTTTCCTTAAAATAGGCCCGGTGGATTTTGTGTTATTTACGCACAGACGGACCTCTAGTACCATTTTATTATTTGTATAGGTTTTATATCATAACCACAATTTCCTAAGCGTTAACACATTCCTACTGGAATGACAATTTTTATCATGGACTCTGCAGAAGTACAACGATAAAACTTAACTCGCACGCTCGACGAAACGGAAAGCTTTTTTCCCCTTCACGACCCACCGATAGAGAAGATTTTTCCGCACATCCGCAAACATCAAATCAACTATGAAGGGACAGCGGCGGTGTCGATGAGGCGGCGGTCATATTAATGGGGTCATCCTCGGGACGCGATCGATAATTGGATCCTGACTCGCCGTCGCTCTAAGCCTTGAATAAGGCTTTCAAAACTACTTGCGTCTGAGATGTAGGTTGGGGATGAGACCTTGGGTATTGAGGTGAGAATTCATGTAAAGGTTTTCGTTTAAATAGGTAAGTAGTGTGACTGTGTTGCCATTGACTGTAGATTATTACTTAAGTAGGAGGTTTGATAACTTCTATTTATGTATAATTTGGCTTAAACCAGTATTAATATGTAGCGTTTAGAGGATTTATTGAGGTATAATTGGTAAAAGATGGGCAGTTTAAAAAAAATTGGCAGATTCCTTCATATCATTTATAGGATAGAATCGTTAAAATAATACAAAATTTGTAAAAATATGAAGAATGCCAAAAAAATAATGGCAGGAAAAGAAACGTGTAAGTTAAAATTTTGAACACTAAAATAACAATATTTTAAAATCGTGACGCTTTTTTACGACGGTTCGGATGAAATGATGCTAAGAATAAATATCCCTAAAAAAGGATTTTAGAGAAATTTTTCATAAGCTTATATAAATGTATCTTAATTATTTCATATATATGATTTTTCATATTGTATATATATATATATATATATATATATATATATATATATATATGTATATATATATATATATATATATTATATATTTGTGTGTGTGTGTGTGTACATACTTACACACATACATACATATAAATGTTATATATTTTAATTCATCGTGTATGTGACTTAAAATGCTACTGATGTTGATTGTATAGACATAAAACGTACATTACTCATCTATAATATGTATTTCGCCACTTTCTTTATTAAAAGTTTTTTATTAAACGTTTAAATCGTAGTAGTAAATTCACTTGTATCAATTAACTGTAGAGAATAACTATAGTAATTTATTAATCGCACGATAAAATTATTAATATTTAAAACTTTAATTTCCCTAAGTTATTTATGGTTTCAGCAAGGTTTTCAACCAGCCTATTAGCACATATAAGGTATAACTATATTCTACAACATATTCGTAGTGTAAGAATAAATTTCGTAAAATGTTGGTATCCTTGTAGAAAATGAGAAATTCATTTTAATTTTAAAGAAAATAACCACTATATTTAAATCTTATGGTATAAATAAAGGAAATGAACAGTGACACCAAAAATAAGTCTCTAAAAATCATAAACTTAATGCTTATTAAGTGTGTACTATTGGATAATACATATTCGTCATTTCATCATCTTTCAAGGAATACCTAACTAAATATCAAAATTTACTATTTTTACCAATGTTAAAACTTCTAAGCTACTTCACAGTTAGTTAAATACTTACAGCAAGGCATGACGCAAAGAGAAATTTAATAAACAACTCAAAGAAGCAAACTTTACAAATTCCAGAAATTTTAAACAAAATTTTAGTAAGTGGGATTGATATTGTGTACCTGCAAAATATACAATGACAATAAGTAATTCTTGGAAATAATCTTCGCAGGAACAATTTATGGGTATGAATTGTACAGACATATTTCGTAAATCTGAATGTTCTATAATTTAATATAAGTTCCAGTGACGTATGTGGTTAAGTGAAATCAAGCTATGTCAACTTCATAGTTAAATCATTTTTAATAATAACACATTTTCAGAATATGTTTTTATTACGTATTTTTGGCTTTTTTTACGTTTTATTAATATATATCTTAGAATTGTAAAGTATATTTATCAAAATAAAATAGATATTTCGTTTAAGTATATTACCAAAACACTGGTTGTTTATTGAATGAAAGAATATCGATTGGCCTGCACCATGAAACGTGACGACAAGTGTCATCTTAATGTGTTTTTCTATTTAACAGGCCATGGTAAAAACATATTATTTAGATATTAAAAATTAACCAATAAGTTTATTTATATTGTGAAATGAATCTAATTTAAGAATAATAAATATTATTCTCGATCCCTTTTATCTCATTTCGAAATAACAAAATAAATTGTGGTATTAACCAACACAACATTTAACACCCTTTCGCTAATTAATCTTACATCTCATTCGAATAAAGTTACAATCGAGTTATTGAAACTGTAATTTACCTGGTATCTGGTTAAAGAAGCTTTAGGACATAAATTTCTGAGACCCATCTGTAAAGAAAATAATCTTTAAGAAATTAAATAAAATAACATTATTTAAAAATATATGAAACGATCAATAGATTTTTTGTTTACATGTTTTTGTAGAATTTCCGATTGAACTCATTTTCATATTCATTAGAAAGTACTTGAAAATATATGTTGTGAAAGGTCAATTATAAAAACATTAAAATTGTAATAAGACAGGTTCGAAGGTATTATCATCATAAGGAAAGAAAATTTCAATATATCTCTTAATTTATCAGTTGAATAATATAAGTTGTGCGAACGAATATATATACTTTTTATTCTACTTACTAAACGACATCTAAAATCATTAAAACTAACCAAACCTAACGTAATTAGACCTTCCACAAAACATTAATAATTAATCCCCTAAACATAATATTAAACGTTAGAGACGTTACAAATACTTTTATTTTCATTTCATCTCCCATGTTATGTACAAAACTGTTCACTAGCACGTGAAAATCAAGTAGCTCTCTATGTATTTACGGTAAACCTTTGTCCCCTATATATTAATACGAACTAAGGCATAGGGTTCTATAAAATACTGTTACAAAGGTTGTTACATAGGGTAGGTTTCACCCTTACATCGTATATTTTTACTGTAATGTAGTTTGTGACAGTATAAGTGAAATACTTAGGTCGGTATATACTTTATAGGATATGGCTGTATCTGCATACATGGGAATGCGGAAATGAATACAGGAAATAAAGTTTTCCCACCCCGTTATTTACAGCTTTCTTCGTGAAACTTGTTCCAACAATAAAAGAAGGTTTAAAAGTCTATACCGGATGATATCGCTTGTTCAAAATAATTCTGATTCGGAAGCTATTATCTAATGAGTTAACCTTTCAAAAATAGCATAAGCCGCAAGAAAATAATTTCAATCGGCTATTTTATTCGCATTCTTATACAAATTAACCTGAGTGAGAATTTACACTTTATCCGCTGCTATTAAGATACGTGATTCTGACTTAAGTTAGTATTAACAGCAATACTAATATCCTCCGTAAGTAAATGAGACTTCGTAAGTAAGAGAAGAAATTAGCCAAGTGCTGAAACAGGCACAATTTACCGTAGCCGTATGTTCCTCTCAATTGTTTACGCAAGTTAATCGAAATTTTGCTTCATGATTCTAATGATATTTAATTGATTGTAATGGACGTCAAATATATTCGCCCGCGCGTTATTTTACCTAAGAAGTTATTTAAATGTTAATTGATATCGTCACATAAATGATTTACTTTTAAAATTTCATGCGTTATTAGCCTAAATTTGTATAAACTATAATACTAACGGAATAATGGAGGACAATTATGAAATATGAAAGGTTTTGTTCAACCAAAAAAATAAGTTGAAAACTAATTGAATTAAAAATATTGAACTTCAGAAATACTTTCCATGTTTGTAATAAATGAGAAAGTACTTTCGTATGTGTACTCAAGTAATTACAAAGTAAATAATTGTCTATTTCATCAAGGAAGCCGTAATAAGATACTAGAGTTGAAGAAGATTTGTACACCTACAGCACAGATTTGTTATAATTTATATTGGACATAAGATGATTCGTCTTACACATTCAGAGCAATTCGTTAAGAACTTTGGAATTTAATAAACAAATGAAACCTGTACCATAGTCGGTTCAAACATACGTATAGGTAATACAAAATTGCAATTTAACACATTTTTATTAAAAGTTTCAAGAAAAGGAGGTATTACAAGAATCTCTTTATACATTTTTTTATTACTACACAATTTCATTATTTGAATGGAGGGGGTGGTAAGAGTAATAAATGTATATGGATGCTTCTTTCTTCTTTAAAATTGCTCGCTATTAAAGGAAATATATACTTGATAAAATTTAAAAAAAAACTTGCTTTACGGTAACAAATTCGGTGTTTTGAATAAATAGTCGATATTTTCTTAAAATATTATATACATTATTACCTAGTTACATACTTACGATGCCTTTGTATACACACATATATGTATATAAATATATACCGACTCAAATTTTTATACATAAAATACAATAAGCTCTTGGGCTGAATGCTTCTTTGCGGACACAAATAGGAGCATTTTAAAATTAAATCATTTGGTAACCCAGTAAAAACAAAATGACAGAAATTTGAAAAGTCATAAAGATTTATTCAAGACTACCAATATTTTTTGCTTTAGATAATAACGGATTAAAATAATCGATGTAGTATGACCAAGCCCTTTCATATTTATTGACAATCAAATTTAAAAGATTTTTTTCATATTACATTTGGATGAGAGTGTTGATTAATTAATATTAGAAGAATATTTATTGGCATTCCTCTAAAAAATATAAAATGAAAATTACGTATAAAATGTGTTGAACTGGGCCTTCATTTTCGAGAAATAATTTATTTTTCAACTATGAAATATTTTTCATTTTTGCAATATTTTCTGGGTCATATTTACATTAAAATTGTTGAATACCATAAAGAGAACTTCCGTGGAAAAACTAAAGAACAATATTGAATTAATAGTATAACTATTACTCTTTTTGTAAAGTAATATTTCAATCTCTCAATTATATTCAAAGCCAAAAAAAATCGGCCAAGCCGCTTTCTTTTGCCACGCGGCACTCGATATTGCGCATTGCAATATGCTTAAATTCAAGATTCATGGTGAAATATTCAGTCTCAAAAATTGAAAAAGACACGAAGAATTTTGTTGACTCTAATTGTCGTAATTTGTACTCAAGAACTCGTGTCAGTTTGTTTCACCAGTTTAAGGAAATCTTTTATATAGTTTTAACGTATTTAAATATGTGCACGCAAAAAAATAACACAAAAAATAATCGATATTATCTTTATGTTTTAGTAAAATATAATCCATATAATCACAAAAGTAGTGCTAAAGAAATTTTCATCTACATACAATTCATTTGAATTACCTACTACTACTATTGTACAAAAGTTTATACGCGAAAAGGATTTATTTGAATGGACATTCCGTTCAAATAAATCATACTACGATATTACAAAATATAATAACCACCTACCACTACAGATTGTACCAAAATACATCAAAGGAATTGGGCAATATTAAACTTTAGCAAAGTATAATGAGATGCAATGATACACCGCGAATGAAACTTAAAACCCTTGCCTGTAATGTTCGTTAAGAGAGTAGACTTACGGTCTCTAGGTAGCAACCTAATGGGAGCGTGTTTTAAGAATTATGTTTATTAGTAATTTTAGAATTAATTCGTTTTACCAAAATTTACCAATGTTTTGAGCTTTATCTTAACTTTCGTTTCCCTATAAAACTAATTGAGTTTTGTTTGACTATTTCCAAGGCGTAAGGGAGTTTAAATTTACTTAAACCCAATTCAAAGTGTAAAGATTTTGACCTTACAAATTTTAAACAAACTAATTAACTTGGTCGAAAACTGATTAAGCCTTAAGATTACGAAACTAACATTCGAAAATTAACGCTAAATAGGAACAGTATTAAGTTATGTAAGTAATATTAACTTTGTAAGACGCAACTTATAGTTGAAAAGTAATAAAAAAGTCAAGTAAATAATTTTAAGGGAACACCATTGTTTGGAATAGAATGGTGGTTAAGAAATAACTCAAGTTCAATTGAAGTATCCCAACTATGAATTTAAACGTTATTATAGCCATGAAATATACTCATAATGAAACATTCCCAAAATTAATTTAATACTATGGCGATATTCATTGATATATATAGGAAATGATATCATACAAAAAATATATTTTTATGTTACATTAATATTAATAGATATTTCAAATTACTTTCTTATTGTTTGCACATTTATGACATTGTTCAATTCAGAATACCGCAGTTATTTAATATATTCACATTACGCAGTTATTTAATATCTTCACATTCACATACAGTCATTTAATATCTTCAATTTTATTTAAATTATAATTCCGGAAACTAATTGTGTTTTCGCTAACTATTTTCTTATTTAAACATATTGCATATTTTCACTCATATGTCCTTCTATCTATCACAGCCGTATTAACTCGCATATATTTGCTATAGTTAATACTCAAAAACAATTATGTATCCTAATATGGATTCCTGAATTAACTTTTTTTAGAATTTATTCTAAGGTATTCCTAAAGACATTGCTGAAAATTTTGTACAAATATTTTTTAAAATTTCGTTGCACTTAAGAACGTTAAATTTAACAAAGTGCTAAAGCGTAATAATCCACTTACATATTAGTAGTTAACAACCAAACATATTCATACTAAGATTGAAAAAAAAGAGAGTTCAAAAATTACAGATCGGTTTTTTTAAAATTTTATGTAAAACTTTTCTAGAAATATTGGTTAAAATGTCCATATAAAACATATAAGCCTTTACACGGCCGAAGCTCTAAAACTATAAATTATGAAACAAATAACATAAAAACATAACTTATTATAAAAGCTACAGCAATAATTCAATATTTAATAGTTTTTGAAAAATCCGCGATATATTATACATGCCTATGAAAAATGTTTACACGCTGAAAGATAATTGTAATATTTGTAAATAGTTTAATGGAATTACTATGTGTCCTTATATAATTTCTGAGTTTCATTCGCACTTAACAGGTTTTATTTTTTTTAATTTAGCAAATATTCATAATTTTTTAAGAAATTTATTGCCATTAATTTGCAAGATTTTAATATGGACCAAAATTCTCAGAACTTGCGCGAGAATATCACACATCAAAGTGAAAATTCAAAATAATAAATATACGTGATGAAGAAAATATTTTGGTTATTCCTTAGATATTAGTAAGTAACACGTTTTCTGATTAAATACTTTATAAATCTATCTGGTATTTATGGTAATTAATTAAACTATCAAACGCTTCTGCTAATATAATATATCAGTTTTGATGAATTTTGAACGAAAAACCGAAGTATTCTGCAGTAAAAGAATATACTATCTGTTTAACTCAACTTTACATTACATACGGACGTTAGAAGCTTGAACAGACTGAAAACAATCGAACCAGTGTTGCCATACAAAAAAATATTACATTGACATTTATCAATCAACATCCCCTCCCCCTACCCCTCAATGTAATAGTTTAGAAAAAAAACAAATATTACGCTTATTTTCCATACAGATCACACTTAATTATGAATCTCAATAGAAAATTAATTTTCATTCAATGCCTTTGTAAACATACCTACGATCTGATCTTCTGTTTTTAAATATTTCACATTAATTTTATCATCCCATATCAACTCTTTAATAAAATGATATTCAATATCAATGTTTCAAACGATTGACATAGTCAGTGTTAGCAACCATTACAGCACTTTGATTGTCACTGGATATTGGGACAGGGCAAACATTAACAATAGTAAAATATCGGAAAACATTGACAAACAAGGAGGCTTCACTTGACCTCGTACTGATGACCACATATCCTGACTCTGTAGAAGACAGACTAATGCTGGCTTGTTTCTCTAAATATCAAGAAATCAAACAATTTACAAACATTAAACAATAACCAGTGGTAGCTTTCCTATCTATTAAATTTTCCCCCAACCCCTAGTTTACATCACAATATCCAATTAATATGTCACTATTACATTTTTACACTTTTTTTAAATTTATACATTTAAAATTTTTGTAATTTTTTTCAAGGTATTCCTTTTGACTAGACTAAGTAATTTTATTTTATAAATTCTGTTTCACATTTATGCCTAAGAATTTTGATACAAAGCTCATGTCTTTCCTTTTAAACTTGATGTTTAACTTTGACTTAAATTCACATGTCATTGTTTCATCATTTCTAAAATTTAACAAGTCGTCAACATATAATAAAACAAATATCTTAGCATCACCGTTACACTTAGTATACGAACAACAGCCACTTTGAGACCTGATAAAATCTCTTTTCATTATTTCGGAGTTAAACTTATTGTTCCAGTATTTGGGACACTTTTACAAACCATGTAAAGATTTTAAGTTTTTTCATCCCCACTGTAAGCATCTTCTGGAAGTTCCAAATATACATTTTTATCAACATTCCAATATAAAAAGTCCCCGGTAACGTCCATCTGATAAATAGGTAAATTTAACTTTGTAGCTACTGACACAAACATCCTGATAAAGAAATATAATCTTTTCTTTTCACTTTTGGGGTATGACAAATACAGGGTTGCCAAAAATCTTCAATGTATTTATGTTAAAATGTGTGTTTGCCTATTTCTCCTATGGTATCTTTCCAACCTCATTTCTTTTAGCAGTTCTGTATAGTTTCTGTGCAGCGGCATGAATAGCTTCTGCCCGCAATTCCTTTGGTAGACTTTTTACACACAACATTGTTTACGCTTCCTCATTCAGAGTTCTGTTTTCACACTATAATTTTTTTATATTTAACCCGGATTTCACTTGTGTCACGTTTTCCATTTTGTACTTATAACGTACGTTCACATATCTCTTATTAAAAATTTACACAAGTTATTCCTTGCAATCATAGCAAAATCTCTGTCTGTAGCATAGTTCACAGAGAATAAATTTGTTTTTAAATCCGGCACATGCAATACATTGTCTTTGGTCGGGTTTACCCATTCGCAACCATTAAAAACCTGTACCGCCACTTGTCCGTAACCTGATTTATTCGATATCGGAGAATATATTGTGAATAAATCTCGATCACGACACATAAAATGGCTTGCACGGCTGTCCACTGGGAGTCTTGAAAATGTTCACTTGAACTCATTATTACGAACGGGTTACTGTCTTTTTCTTTATACTTTCTAAATCGACATTCGCTTTTAAAAGGTCTTATTTTATTGTAATAAAACCACTTCTTATCAGATTTACTGTTTACCTTTTTATAATTGTTTACATCACTACTACACTTGCTTTGATAACGTCCTCACCTATTACATTTCTAACACTTTATATTTTTATATCTACTTTCCTTGCAACAAAAGCCGTTGATTGCTGAGCTATTTCCCCTTTTTCTTTCACTCGCTCCTCTTCTATCAATAGTTTAGAGACGAAATTGTCGTATGTATATTTATTTTCCAGCGCCAACTTCCATGCAGTCACAAAATGCTTGTAACAATCGGGAAGCAACATCGACACCTTTATAATGTCGAATTTTTCAGAAATCTATATTAGTTGATTTTTCGATTCTTCTATTCTAGATAAACACAGACATTTCTGTGCCCTCCTCGTATTTATTTTGGAAGCAACACTGTTGCGCGATGTGAATTCTTGTATCAGATTTTTGATCATAAACACTAGCCAGTTTCCTCCACACCGCCGCGGACTTAGTGCAAGTTACAATATGCATCATCATATTTTATGACATTCTTGTTACAGACCGTATTTGTCCTATGTAGCCTCATCAGCCCCCGCTTCCGGATTGACACTCTTCCCTTCTATTAATTATAGTAAATCTTGACTTCGTAGTAAAATAACAAATTAAAACTTCCATAGATTCCAATTTGATGCAACTTTCAGCTTGATATGGAAGCCAAGTATTTCAAAGTTGTCTTCCATCATCGTATTCTTTCTGCTCGTCCTGTTCTTGCTCAACAAGACAAGTTTTCCTCCCCACCGGCTTAACCTCAAAACGCAGCACACGCTGCGCTGACGGAAACAGTATTCCTTGACGAAATAGTAATTTTCCTTTTTACTTAATCATGACAGGATTACGTGTCTCGACTCGTATCCTAATGGATTTTCAATAAAAAACGAAGGTATTCTGCAGTAAAAGAAAATTATTATTTATATATATTATTTATTTAACTCAACTTTGCATTGCACACCGACGTTAAAAGCTTGAACAGACTGGAAACGATGTAACTAGTGTTGCCTTCGAAAAAAATATTACATTGACATTTACCTATTGACATGTCTTTACTTTTAGATAAATGAATAAATAACTTGAAATTGATTCATAGGATCAGGCAGAGCGTGGACCCAAAAATGGATATTAGTTATTATTTGCTACTAGAGGAAAAACCCAAAATTATTATTAATTTCTGTGAAAGAAATGGACAATATAATGTTGAAAGTTCGTTTCTTTTTTTTGGTGACAATAGAATAGAACTAGTTATTAATTGTTCTACAGCAAACGCAGTTCATTGAATGCAGAATTTCAAACCTCCCGAGTAAAATGAAATTCGATGAACTAAATGGAAAACCCTTGCCGGCAATGTTCATTAAACAAATAAAATTAAGGTGCCTAAATAGTAGCATAATCCGGGCTCCCTAAAGTAAGACTAGTTCTAAATCTATGCCATAAGAATTCTATATCAAGTTTAAAAATGATAAAACATTTAACCTCAGTTTAAATTTTTGAGAAGTGCTTTCAATTTTTAGGATAAAATGCTCGTTAAGAAATACAGTACTACTAAATACTACAGTTTAACTAAAACAACCTGAGTAGGAATTTTTTATATAATGTTTTTTTTTCATAACTTACATAACCTTACAATGAAATGTTCGGTTAAATGAAATTTTTGTTAAATGAAGGCAATAAAGTTTCGTGCCTCGCAGTTAAAATATCAGACTCTCTGTCTTTCTATGTGTTTGTCGTAGCCACTTTTGTTAGAAACTGTTTGACGTAAAAAGTTCAAATTTTCCTTGGAAATATAGCACATTAATCTTCATACATGTATAATAGCACAAATAAAGTGGATGATTTTTTTTTCCAAATTCCAAAATTATTTAAGAAAAATATAAATTTTCATTTCGTAATGGTTCCTACTCCTTATTTTCATAACTGTATTATTTTAACGTTAAAATAACACGGCATACGCAAACGAATAATAAGGACATCACACGCGAATAATAAGATGCCTATACATATAGTTATCGAACTATGCAAAATATTAAGGAGCACAGAACGTGCAGTTTGAACTTGGCTTTATTTTTTTTTAATTTGGATTTTTAATATATTTGGCGTTAATTTTGTAGAAATTAATTATTCACAATTAAATGAAACTACGTGATGTAGTATTATTTCTACTTTCTTTAATTTCTTTACCACGACCTAGGTTTCGTTGTATTACATCTTCAGGTGGGATATTAGCAAAGAAAGATTTTTTGCTAATATCCCACCTGAAGATGTTGTAATACAACGAAACCTAGGTCATCGTAAAGAACTTAAAGAAAGTAGAAATAATACTACATCACGTAGTTTCATTTAATTGTAATTTATATTTATTACACACATTATAACAAATCATTCATTTTTTGAATCCATGTCTTGGCTTTCATTTATAAACCAGTACAACTTTTTGATGTGGCTTTTATTTATAAACCAGTACAACTTTTTGTCATGACTTCTAGATTAACATTTAAAATTGTATGTCTAGTTCCTAAATATTAAAATATTGTGAAATTAATTGAGCAAAATTTGTAACTTAATAATGACTGAAATTTAATCTGGCAACACTTTGCTTTCAGAAAGCCTTAATTCAATAAAATGAGCGAGTAAACCTAAGAACACGAAAAATATTTTTCTTATTCTTAGTCTGTTCAATGTTCAACGTAATATCTTTATATTTTCTGAAGTCGCATGTTTGTATGTAATATGTACAGTAGATACGTAAGAGGTCTTACTCACAAATATCTGTTTCACAACATTCGCGTGCCCATTCGCAAGTTCTTATACGTGAAACAGTGATAATACCTCCTTTGTTCATTTATGACTACATGTACGAGACGTAAATAACACGAAGGATGAAAATAAATACATCGTAAAAGAAACGGAGAGCAGGTGTGTATTGAAATACCGGCGACGGCGGCGTCGCGATGATGTATCGCCAGTTTCAAAACACTCATTTTCTCCGTCTATGGATGGAACGCGTTTTCCCGCTAAGCGAACAGGGAAATGGAAAACTTTTGCATTGAGTAGATAGGGTGAGTTTCCAACTACTAAACCGAACTAATGCCGATAATTAATTAGGTAATTTGTCTTCCTTGTTGTGATGTTTCACTTTCGTTGTTTGTGTGTGATGTTTACTTATGAGATCGGATAGGATGTCTGGTGATTTGGGTAACCAATTTTCGAAATTAATTTATATAATTAAGTGACTAACTTTAATCTTGATTTTCATTTTAGGAAATCATTTATTTAAATTAATTTCTTGTTGTAAAATAAATACTTTTGAAAATAGTGTAATATAAATTTAATCTAAAAAGAACTTGCATATGTCAGTAAAAATAATAAACCTCGTTAAAAATAATAATCCTCAATTGGAACTACGATGGTTCTATTCACGTTTAGGTATATTAAAAAATTTATATTCTATTAAAAATATCAGCATTATTTTTCACCATTCAAGTGAATTCAGTGCCTAATGTATCTTTCAAGTATAAGTACATTACCTAGTGTTTATTTCACAAGCGTAAATATACAATTAATTCCTCGAAAATATGAAATTTAGAATTATCTCTTTCTTCGACAAATTTTTAATTAGATTTTAATAATCTTGTCTTTCATAACTTTGGCTTAATCAGCTTCAAAATAAGAATAGAGTGGAATAATATAATTGTTAAAGAAAATGTTTAACATTATCTCTAAGAAAGTTTTACTCAAAATTCACAAAAATAATTTTGAATTTTTCAATGATATATCACAATATATATCAAATTAATGAAATAAAATCTAAAGAGTAACTATTGATATATATGCTCTATTGTAAAAATATCTGAACGGCGAAATCAAAAGAAAAATTCAGTGGTTTTGGAATGTTCATTATTTTTATAGTACAATAAAAAGAAATAAGGAATCATTATACGATCACTCACCTATCTTTCTGTATGGAAATCCCAACCATTTCTTTACCAAAACAAAAGAATCCTTATAAGATCACTCACCTATCTTTCTGTATGTCAATCCCAACCGTTTCTTTACCAATACAAAGGAATCCTTATGAGATCACTCACCTATCTTTCTGTATGTTAATCCCAACCGTTTCTTTAACAAAACAAAGGAATCCTTATAAGATCACTCACCTGTATTTCCGTATGTCAATCCCAACCGTTTCTTTACCAAAACCGCTTAAAGTAGAAACTTGGAATTAAAATATATTTATTCACACATATCTCAATATTTAACATTCATAACTATTTATATTTTAGTGATGGTGAGGGCAAAATAAATACTCAAAAGCATTTTTTTTAATTCCATATATAGAGTGAAATATCGTTTAAAAGGGCTGATAATAAGGATCTCAAAATAGTTTATATTCAGAGATATACTGAAAAATATGCAAAAAAATATTTCCTTCTTTCTTTATTTCTAGGAATTATTAGCTCAAAATTGTGAAATATTAAGGTTTTTAGAAAACTGTCAAAAGGCTATAGGAAAACTATAGTGAATATCGTACCAGTATATATTATATTTTTTACACATGCACTATATTTTACAGCCGGTGAAAAATATGGCAGGCAATACATTTATGTTATGAGAAATTATATTTGTAACTAATCTGATCTGAAATATTATATACTCTTTTATTAATAGTTATATATACCAAGTATGTGTGGAACCATCCTAGAATGATTTTAATTTAGAGCAATTTTTGTTTCAGATTTAATTTCAAGCGTGCAGTATTATTTCGCTGATTACGTTGTCAATTTAACATTTTTGTATTCGTACGTGTCGCTACTATACTCGACGTAGCATTTAGCAAACTACAAATATTCGTATATCCATTTACATCAACCCTCCAAAATCTTATAAGTTCTCAGAAATTAGCGTCAAAGTAGTTAAATACTTAATTGAATATTTTCAAATTTAACATAAATCTGTTTACAATCATCAAAAATTCTAGAATAATCTCTAATTAGAATAAAATAAAGAACAGCCTCCCCGCAGACGTCATTCATTCTTTTTCAAGACATCGTCTTTCATAATTCATACACTTGTTCGACCTCTACTCATTACATCATAATTTTACCCAATTACCCGAACCTATCACCAGATATTCTCTAATAAAATGTTAGGCTCAATATGCAGAAGTTGTCTTTATTTTTGGTACGAAAATCTCTGTTACGTAAATTCTAACACCAATCATCCAAGAATTGATAGAGATTGTTCGTGTCAATAAAATTGTAAAAATATTATATATTGAAAACTTAATGAGTGAGTTTATATACTAGAAATGTAAATTCCATAATAAATATTACGGAAACATAGAAAGCAAACAAACTCGAAAAAGTTCATTCCTTAAAAAGTAGGTTAGACATATATGCGAATAAATATGCTCCCAAGAGTTATTAATCTTTATTTTTTCTTTTTGCCATGTCAGACAAAATGATTTCAAAGTTTATCTACTCAAAGCTCATCGAGAAGCTGTATTTCTCGAACGACACACTCAGCTCCGCCTTAAATAGAGATTATTTTCTTTTGTAACATTGATAACATCGAAACATGTGGCTACTTAGTGAGGAGAGCGATATATGAGACGAACTCAACAAGTCGCTGTAAGAAATGAAGTAGTTATCGCCAAAGCAGTCCACGTTCTGGGCGGAGCACAAAAAGATGACACTGAATAAAGAGAAAAATAAGGAAGCAAAAAGTAAAGTATTATAAGTACCAGAGATGAAAAGAAACTTGGGAAAACGTATCTTTTTCTTTAAAAATACATGCAAAGACATGTTTCTGACAAAAATATTACGTATGATATTTTTAATAATTCAAGAAATTAATTTTGTATTAAAATATTCTAGGTATAGCAATATGTTAGTAAAGACTATAAAACCTATAGATGGGTTCTAAGTTCTTCAAAAATGTAATTTCTTCATCATTACAATTTAATACTTTTAAATATGTAGAGACAAATGAGAATAACACAATTTATTTCAAGACATAAAATTAAAATTCCGTAATTTTTCACATGTATATATATATATATATATATATATATATATATATATATATGTATATATATATATATATATATATATATATATATGCATGCACCAAACCTTCATGCAAAACGTGACTCATGAAATTTGCACAAAGAACTTATGGCAACCGTGGAACTAGCTAAATTTTAAACAGAAATTCTCAAGCTTATTGATGAAAAATACATTAGCGTACAAGTGAACCAAATTAATCTTATTTAAAAAACTGACCACATACCTGGGGACTGATTGAAATCTACTTTAGTCACACTTACTAAAAAAAGCCAAAAAATTCGAAGAGTTTCAAATAAAAATTCTGTAATCATTTCTAACAACCCTAATTTCCAGTCAAGTATATATTTTGTCGATGAAAAATTAACACAGGTGTATAAATATAAATATTTAAGAACCTGGCTTAATCAAAATTGGAAAAGTTAAGTAGAGAACAAAATTCGCATAAAAATGCTCGATGGGCCTTTAGAATAATAAAAAGAGTACTCTGCAATAGTTACCTTAAAAACTCACTTCTAGTTTTTCTTCTCCATTATTATATCTGGCCAATATTTTTACACGTGTGTGAGATCTAGATTATTTATAGAAAGTTTCAGGAAATTTAGCAATACATTTGATATCTTGGATTAGAAATTTACGAATGAGTTCTGCGACGAATTGGTCTGAAACGCAAACTTTTGTAAATTATCAAACAACGTAAATTTACATATCTGAAGCATGTGCTCAGATATGGTAGATACGAGTTCTTGAAATTAAAAATAGTGGCAAAAATTGCTGGGAGAAGAAAACTCGGTGGTTGTCTTAGTTGTGTAACATCCGTAATATACATATATATATATATATATATATATATATATATATATATATATATATATATACAACTATGCTGTGCTTTAATATTTCTATAACTTTCACAGCTAACGAACTATCAAAATAAGAGGTTTTATATAGATTTGAATGGTCGATAATATTTGTCTGCGTATTAAGGAATACTGGCAAGTAAAATGAAAAGTTCTTAATTTGAAAATTTTAAATTTATTTTAAAATATGCGGTTTGAATTAAACGATTTTTTTCTGTTTTGTGGTTAGGCGTTCTGTTGTTTATTTAAATAACTGTTTAAACAATGTTAGTTACTGATATTACTGTTCAGTTGTTTAAATTTGTTTTTCGTGATAAATTTGATAACGTACTATGGTGACACTTCCTGAAGTAGGCTCTACTCAATGTTATGTTTTTCAAACACTTTCGCGAAAGTCATTTTGTTCAGAGGACTTAGAAAAGATTTCAAGAGAGAGATTCATTTCAAAGAAGCCAGGATCGAAAAGAAAACAGTGCACTAAGTCCAGGGACGAACGACATATTGTGAGCCAAGATTTACGAAATTGGATAAACCCTATAAAACCTCTTGTTTTGACAGTTCGTTAGCTGTAAAAGCTATGGAACTTTTAAAGCATAGCATAGTTTTGTATATATATCACGGATGTTCTTCTCCTAGAAATTTTGCCACTAATTTTAACTTCAAGAACTCGTATCTGCCATACCTGAGCACATGCTCCAGATATGTAAATTTACGTTGTTTGATAATTTACAAAAGTTTGGGTTTCGGACCAATTCGTCGCAGAACTATCTCGCTGGTAAATTTCTGAATCTAAGATTTCGATCTTTTCTCTAAATTTCCTGAAATTTTCTCTAATAATCTAGATCTCGCACACGTATAGAAATATTGGCCAGATGTAGCAATGGAGAAGAAAAACTAGAAGTGAGTTTTTAAGACTATTATAGCAGAGTACTCTTTTTATTATTCTAAAGGCCCTGCGAGCAATTTTTGTGCGAATTTTGTTCTCTACTTTACTTTACTAGTTCGGAGTAAGCCTGGTTCTCAGATATTTATATTTAATCAACCCATGTTAGTTTTTCACCGACAAAATATATACTTGACTGGCTATTAGGGTTGTTAGAAATGATCACAAAATTGTTCTTGGTAGCGGTCATTCTGAGGCTAGCTTTAAATTACCCTTATTAACCTGGTCGACAGTATTCTGTGACCCCGTTTCCGAAAACTCAATGAGAACTCTATCATGAGCACATCTCAAGTTGTTGATGAGGCGTTCTTTAATTTTAATAGCATAGTCCAGTTTTTCCAAAGCTTCATCATGATCGCCTTCGAGAACAGGTTAAAAACAGTTGGTAACAACATGCGATCCTGTCACACTCCCCTTTAAAAGCCTCTTTATAAAATCTCTTTATATTCTTCCCCCTTAATCTTGATAGTTGTCAATTGGTTCCGGTATAGGTTCTAAATAATGCGAATGTTTTTCTCATCCAATCCCATATTAATGAGGAACTTGATTAAACAATTATGTTTTTCTCTGTCGAAAGCTTTCCCATAATTTATAAAACGTGGAAATACATCTTTCTGCAACACATTTTTGCTCCAGAACCTCTACTGTGAACAAGGTTTTTTAAGTGCCCAGTCTAGTTCGGAATTCGAATCGACTGCCGCTTAGCTTTCATTGCACTTTATTCTGATCCATTCATGAATTGTGGAGAAAAATAAAATTTAGAACTTGGCTCATAAGTTTTGTTATTCGAAACTCTTCAAAATTTTTGGCGTTTTTTTTACTAAAGTTGATTTGAATTAGTTCCCCGATATGTGGTCAGTTTTATTAATTAATATTGAATACATTCACTGGTACGCTAATGTATTTTTCATCAATAAGCTTGAGAATTTCTGTTTGAAAATCGCCTACTTCCACGGTTTTTGTCGTTTCAGTCCGATGCGAAATTTTTTAAATTTCACCTTTCAAAAACTATGGCTGTCTTCAGCAGTATCGGCAGATGTAGATGCGGCATGTGCTAAAGTTTTCAGCTTTTCCTGGCTATTTCAAGAATTGGCAAGTTATGATCATCTACTAGTTGATATTGATGGTAAGTTCTGTGCCCTATGGTTGTCATTAGTTCTAGGAGCAAATTTAAGGAGTCATGTTTGTTGCATGTTAACATCTTAGTTCGTACCTGGAATTTTGCACCAATCTCACTTCTTTTTGTACTCTTTTTTCTAGAATCTATGTTTTTATCGTCTCCTTTTTTCCATGAGTTTTTATCACTTCTCCAAGTTTGCTTAGTTTCCCAGTTCCTAGGCCGAAAAAAATTCTTGCTGATTTCTGGAAATTTGACTTGGCGATTAACTTTTAAGTCATTCCACGTGTCTTCCCCAATTTTTGGAGTTAACTTATATTCTAATAATTTATCCTTCTCTTGCAGGGATGTATTTAACATACCTAGTAATCTTGGTTAACATATGAATATCTCAATATGGACGATACCTGTCTGTATATAAGTTACCACTTGTGTATTATTAGCATTCACTATATTTCAACAATTTCCTTTTCTGATTTTTTTCCATAAAATTTGCACACTTTTCCTAACGTCAGTAATTAGACATCGTCTTGGAACGTAGCAATATATCCAATATATTTTATTATTTATATTTTATACCGCAGAAACAGCAATATTTTAAATTATGGAAACAAACATTAACTTTTTGTGCATTTTAACAAACAAAATTAGATATAATCATGAACATATCTATTAAAGTTAGACTTTCTTATTTTCTTACCTTAAATAATGATACAAAATAAATTGAATTCATTACAAAAACACTTTCAATCAAATGTTAAAGCATCAGAATCAATATTTTAATTACATATATAACGATTTAAATAGAGAATACAAATTTAAAATTTAGCACTATATGAATCTCCTCAATTTATATATGTGCAGTGTAAGTAAAACAAGAAGCATCTGCGTAAGCGTGATGCTTCTTGATTTTCTTAAAAAACAAGAAGCATTTCTGTAAGCTTGATGCTTCTTGACTTGACTTCAAGAAAGCAAAACTTTATCTTTCGTCGGCATAAAGCAATATGCATGTAAACTCGAGTGTGAGCTTGGAAAATGTCTTTAAGTCTAATATCTTTTTTTATGTATATATTTGGTCTATACGGAATACGGTTGGTATGAAAATACGCTTAACAAATATTAACTATAAATCAATCAATCAATTCAAACCTTCGCCAGCCTCTGTGACCGTGTGGAGCAGCAGCGCGGTCAGCCAGAGTGCGCACTTGCTCCCAGTCGACATAGCGCACAGACCTGCTGAGTCTGAAATAATGATAAAACTATCATTAGGACATTAATTACTACTCATTTTCTTAAAAAGTAAGATATATAAATATGCGAAATATTGTCTGGAAAATACGCAATATTAAATATATTTGGCGTTAATTTGGTAGAAATTCATTATTCATAATTTAAAAAATTGAAGGATATAAATAAATTAAATAATTAAAAAAAAAAAATATATATATATATGTATATATATATATATATATATATATATATATATATATATATATATATATAAAAATAAATATATGAATAAATAAAACCGTAGATATGTTGAATTAGTAGTATAATCTTGTTCTAACTTACAGATATATATTTTTGTATAAATATATTACCGAGAACAACTTCCATTTAATTTTATTACTTACACCAGAACATTTGCATTATACAATCTCATATAATAACAACAATTTAATTTATCGCCCTCACTAAAATACTGGTATATTGTATAACTCTCGGAAATATAATAAAATCTACAACGCTTCCCTGCAATAAACTCACTAACATAACCAGTGGGAAAACCTACACAAACCAGGCTTCCGCTATTGTACTTGAAACATATAAATGCTGTTGGATGTTCCTAAGAGTTAATCTTTGCTAATAGCCCACCTGAAGATGTTGTAATACAACGAAACCTAGGTCGTGGTAAAGAACTTAAAGAAAGTAGAAATAATACTACATCACGTAGTTAATTGTGAAAATACATAATGATAAAAGATATTATGTTGTGAATTATAATAATTTCACTCAAAAAATTCATAACCTTCCTCGACTAATTTTGAATTTTTTCATAGCATCCAAATTGAAGCCCCCATCGAGGGGAAAACTTAGCTTTTTAAAGCAATTGAGAAGGAACAAAGCTGGAAATAATTACTTTAATGTATAATTTAATACCAACAAAATTATAATTGACAAGTCTGGGAAAAGTATTACGTAGTATGGTACCTAGGTATGATAGCAATAAAAGCTGTCTAGCACGGCTTACAATAAAAGGGAAAATTGTTAAAAGTACGTACGTAAAAAAACATTAATACGCACATAAGAAAGTATTAATGTACTTTTAATAATTTAAAGATGCATGGTATTTCTATTGATCTATTTTAAAATATTAATTTTGCACAACGTCAATTGCCTGTTATATCTGTCACAGGCGTAAAAACATAGTATACATTTAAATAATATTTTATCATCACTATATAAATATTTATCTCAGTATATTTTTAACAGACATAATAAAGATGTATTTTAAAATACAAACTTATTTTTACAGTTGATAGTGTGGATTTTTTATGAATTATTTACATATCCAACTACATTTCATTAATCGGTCAACTATTACTAGTTAACTGCGTTAAAGTCTGCATAGCTGTGATAATATTCTTTTTAGTTTCGTTATAAATTCTACTATTGTCAACGTCTTTCTGATATTCAAAACGAGCGGTTTAATTGGTAGGGGCTGGGTACCCATAATTCTAACAAAAAGTCCTACTTAATATTTCGTAAAATGGATGTTCATGTAAAACTTAATATTTCATATTAGGAACCCTATATCATGTAAACCTTAATATTTCGTAAACAGATCATTGTATCAGAAAATTGTTCAAAAGAAATTACCAATATTTTTGAAAGTTCTATTTAATAATACTCTAAACAGTGGTGTATATGAAAAAAATCACTTCCACTTTACATGCCATAAACCTTTTCCTAATAGATTTTACTTATTAACTTTGTACGCGTTACAAATATATATATATATATATATATATATATATATATATATATATATATATATATATACATATAATAATGTTAAATATCGGCTTAGTGACACTAATAAAAGGCTGCGAGTAAAGCAGCTTTAATATAGAGACGGACGAAGAGAAATACACATATGACGAAACTATAAGGTTTTCAAGTTTAGCAATGGAACTCCTAAAATGATACGTCGGTATATTTTAATTACCAATAAAAGAAATCCAAATTCCTGTAATTTATAAGAAATATCAGGTTATATTACATAATATGCAAATACACGTTCCAGGAAACACCATGAACTAGAGAGATAAAACAATGTACAGGTTATGCTCCTTTATAAACTCGAGATGTAACATACTAATCCATAAAGCTCGTAGATCTAAAACAGCATACCCGTAGATAGATCATTTCAAATTGAATGAAGGTAGCTTTTTCTTTCGTATTATTTTTATAAATTGCATTTTATTTTTTGTTTTTGCCTGAATGTCGATGGATAAATTTTTATTTTTTTTTTATATTCCAAAAAATACTAAGTTGTAAAATATGAATGAATCATATCCTATTTCTCCGTAACGTCAGATTCATTTTCGCCGGTGTCTTCTTATGTCAGCGATTAGCAAAGCCCATTACCTTTTTACATTTAACCATTATTTGTGTAAACATGGTAATTTTGAAGTATTTTTAAATATATGTGTTATTTCCTAGGTATAAATAGCTAAATGAAATATCGATATGGCTCTCATTTAATTTCGAAACTTAATTTTTAACTTAATTTTATTAATTTTAGTATGAAAATGTTTGCTCAAGATAGGATATCGCAAATATTTTATGAAATAATTTAAAATTAATAAAACCGAAAAACTGTGTCTTCCTTTAAATAATTATTTTCGCGTAATTTGATTTACATTTCAATTTATGATTCTTTTTTAGATACATTTGAATGAGTGAAATGAGGCTATTTTTATTGTTAGAATATTTAGGAAAATATGACAATAAAAATTTACTTGTTCTCTACATTTAAATTTTTTATATGAAACCTGTGTAAAAAAGAGTTTTATAATATAGACATAAAATTTGTTTACATAAATCTGTGATAATTTGGGTCTAATGATGGGATCGCAATGTAAATTTTAAACACTTAAATCATAAAAGAAGAGTAATTTAAACGTTTATAAACCTTCATAATAAGGTTTTGTAACAAAAACGGAACCCATTTAAAACATTTTATTTCGTCATTCTCATCTGCCGCCATACGTCATAATGTCATCACTCTTTGAGTTTAATACCAATTATGACGAAAATAATAGAAAGACGTAGTAGATGAATCATACTAATACTTAATAATGAAGAAAAAAATGTATTTTAAGTTAAATACAACTTGAGTATAAAGTTTTCTTTTCTAACAAATCCCACTGACACTTAAAATTCTATTAAAAACACGTAGGAATGTTTTGTCAAGAAGTCTGAAGTCATAAAATTAAACGTAAACACATAGCTACAGAACTCAAAATTAATGTACTTCTGACACCAAATTGACCAGTTCTACTAACGTGAAGTTATTTAGATATGTCGAATTCTTTGATATTAAAGTTGACGTCTATTTAAAATATCAATATACATCTATACTATCAAATATTGTTTTATGCATTGAATATATCTAATGCAGAATTGAGACCGCAATTAATAGACTAAATAATTTCACGAAACTCTTCCCTCATCAGAATATTATCCATATTTACATAAAAGTCACGTATTTAAAAAAAAAATATATATACAAAACTTTCTTTAGTGTGGTGAGTTTTCATTCGTTGACTTGAAACAATTATAATATCTTGATTTTCATTTCAAAGCGGAATTAATATACATGACCAAACCAAAGTGATATGAATTTCTAAATGATATTTAAACAAAAACTGACGTTAAAAATAAATTACCTTCATGCAACCTCATCATTAACACAGACACCATTTACTTAATTCCCTATAAATATAGAGAAGAAGTTTAAGTCACAATTAAATTATAAAATTAATATACATTATAACATCACGCAACATTAAAACTAGTACGAAATATTAATGGATTTAATGGAAAATTCGTGATTAAATAGTACAACCGGATGTGAACATAACCTATTACCACCTGGGGTGACCTAGCCATAAAGGTTTAATTAGTTACACCCCCAAGCGTGACAAACTAACTGCTCACACCTAGTGAAGGAAACTGCTTTGACTCATTATTCTCTAACAGCATCTTTAAACAAAACATTTAATCGTTTACAGGTAGTGTGAAATAACAAATAATACGAAAAGGATACATGAAGGCATTGTAAAAAAAATGTAAATTTTATTTTAAATTGAAGACAATTCTTTTAGATTTTTCAATCAACAACTTTTGAACAATTGATTGATTTTATGCAATTTTGTTGATGATAATTTTTAAAACAATCAAAATCTATGTAGCGAAGGACTTGATTCAAGATAAAGTGTTAAACATTTTTAAAAATATGATAAGGACGTATTGCACAATTTTATTTAATGCACAAATATAAAATACGTTACGAATTACATGTCGCACTCTCCATTAAAACCTTTAAGACAACAGAAACTCTAATCTAATTTGCGATTATCATAAAATATAGTTTATAATAACAGAGGTCCTTTCACCTATGTCTACTGTATAATTTGCAGTGTGTATTTAATTTAATCTCTTTAATTGTCAATTTAATTTAGTTTTTCCTTTCGTGAATTAGAATTACTTTTATTTGTTTAAGATAACTCAGAAAATATTCTATAGATGCTTCAAAGATCAAAACGTTAATTATGTTAACAAACTAAACTGATTTTTCTCCATTTACATTTTGAAGAGATGGACATAAATGTTTTAAATATGTAACAGGTCAATTTTTTCATTATTATCACGTATTTACAATTTTATTAAAAAATTTTTAAAAATTTTACCTGAGTACTTTGCTTCACACATTTCATTTATGCCGTAGGCAACTCATAAAATACATCACTATTTCGTGTTCATTTTCTAAGCTTCTTTCCGCGGCAATGTTGATATTAATATCGTACGCCCCGGTGCGCGTAACAGCATATGTTACTCCGCTGCTTTGTTATTAAACCAGGTAATGGTTCCTGCTTTTGCAATTTATCTTCCCATTGATCATTTTTAAAGCTTGTTAGGAAACTCATAACGGGGTTCCCTTTAAACTATTTTTTCATCTTTTCATATATGTAAACCGATTTATCCATTGGTCTGTGAAAATAGTAGACTATTTCAATACGTACATAGTTCCTGTATTAGCATAGGGAATATAAACTAATGATAAAATGAATGAAAAATTTGTGATTGTCATTAAAAACAAACGAACGTTACGAAAAAGACATAAGATTTAACATAAAATATCGTTGGAAAGATTCAAATAATGAAATAAAACATTGAGAAATGTTGTGACATTATAACATTGAGAAATGTTGTGACATTATAACATTGAGAAATGTTGTGACATTATAACATTGAGAAATGTTGTGACATTATATGCAGCAGAAATTAAAAAAATATCTAAAAATTATGAATTTAAGAAAAGACAGATAATGTATCAATGAATTAAATGAAGAAATTTTTTAATAAATATACTTGTATTTATTAGTAGCACTTTACTTTTTCAAATCATTCCACAAAGTCATATCTACCAAATTTATCAAATCACCAGATAAATATATATTAATCACCAGATATGAGTAGAGGTAAATTGAATGGAAAAATTAATAAGTATTAAAATAAATTTATGTACATTTCTTAGAGTGAATAATAATGTAAAACGTGCATATGGTTTTACAAATACTGCTTTCAGAGAGCGTATTTATTGAAGTTTACAAAGACCGACATAAATTATTCTGTCCACTAATGTTTAAGTGTGAAAAATTTGATCAACCAAAATTTAAATATTTAAAACGCTTTAGGAATTTTTCAATAATATGCTAATAGTGTATAAAGACTACACACAATAAATATATTTCAGAAAATGTTTGCTGGTGTAGGAATTGGAACAAAAAATATATATAAAATTAGAGACATGTGATAAAGGAATAAAAATGCATATCGACAAATATAATTTGATAATGTTTATTCAAGCACTCATTATACTCAATTTCAAACGCCAATGAGTATAAAAAGCTAATTACAAGTTTATAATAAGGCATTGACGCTAAAAAGTTAGAAAGTATTAAATAGTATTACAACGGTGAATCATAAAGAAATAAGAATACTTGGATGAATAAGAAATTTGTGGTATTTTGAAAAAACAAGTATTTCGGCACCTCTTACATGAAATGCAGCATGGAGAATAATAGAATTCTTCCCTACTAAATATAACTATTAAAACTTTGGAATTATTTTTACCCACTTTTATTAAAAATAATAATAAAATTTCCTTATTCTAAAACTACTGGTATAAAATCTACTTCAAATTCTTGCCAAATTAAAAACAAAGAACTATTATATACTAAAACTGCCTAAGAAAATACCGGGCCAATAAAACGAATAGCAGGAAAGACAAGGGAAAAATCAATGAAGGCTTTGAAGGAAAGTATCACTAAGCAGACCGCTACAGGACTCGAGATAGGCATTTCCTCTCCCCAAATAACAAGGCTCGTATACGGCCAGTGCTAGAGCGTCACTTTATTTCGTGAATCGAAGAGCTATTCATGGGATAAAAGTTTATTCCTTCCGGATTTCAGTAAGTTTGGCGATTGGCCGAAATGAAATGGCATATTAGTGGCATAGTTTATTACGAGCGAGTCGTGAATTCAGCGTTTAATGGGTTTCGAGATCCGCACCGACAACATGCTCCGCGGTTAGTAGGTACTATTCAAACGTTAGTGGTACACACAAAAGCATTGTTTCATAATTAAGATTTTCTCTTTATTTTTTTTGTGTTTTATTATCTAGACGTAATAAATAACCACACTCAATTTAAATTCAAATATTTATTTGGGATAAGTACATTGCATGATAATAATTCAACCACAGCATCTGTTATCTAAGGAAAACCAACATTAAGCAGGATCTAATACGAAGGAAGTCATATTTTCTAGTACTGCTGTAAAACAAAGAACAGTCCTCGTATAATACTCATTCCATATCTTAAATGTGTACCAATAACGATATTGAAAAGAAAGACTAAAAATTATATCAATCATGTTTTTATATGCGTTTACACTATATAATTTATGTATTTATTATGGCTATAGCTTCTTTCAAGGTGGGTGATAATTGACATTCATATTTTATAACTGGGTATATTTTATATAACACCAACCCTAGTGTTTCCTACTACATTAGGGTTAATAAGTATATTTTGCGCGTAATTTCCCGTAGTTTTAAAAATACAAGACTTTTGCGGAACCTTAATGAATATAGAATAAGGGTTTTATTCCATGTTAACAAAGGTCTCCCAAAAGACTTCCAAACGATTAAATTATTCCTTGGCTAAAAATATAATAACGCTCTATGTCCTTGGAACGCTAATTCATTAGTTGGAAAAAGTACTCGTGGGCGAATCGAATGTTAGTTAATGGAAGGGAAACAATATTTATGCAATCAATTCTGTGACGTAATGCAATTATTTTTTTTGAGCTTTTAAAAAGATTATTGAAGCACGTTAATATTTTGCTAATAAATTAATTTAATTTTCTGGAAGAAATTACTTAACATTATTCGTTAGTAATTTTTTAATTTTTTTTAAATATTGGTATTATAAGTAACTCATCATATTTTTATACGTTCCTCACTTTACCGTAATCCAAATCAATTTATCAAACTGGTTTTCCCTTTTTTAATTTTTATTTATAAGACCGTATAGTGGTTTATGTTTTTTTTCTGTTTTATGAATTCTTTTACTTTTTTTTGAGACATAAGGTTTGACTTTTTTATAATCAACACTGAAGATATATTATTCATTTTGTATTGTAAAAGTGAAGCTTTGTTTACTCTGTTTTCTCATTACTTTAGCACAAATAGATATTTCATAAAAGAAAAGAAAATATTTCTATTTACATTACAAGAATTTGTAAATTCGACACATAATTGCGGCTGATGTAAAATATATTTATATTTACCGCCGCATTTCGCTCGTCATCGACAATAGAGTTAGGAATAGCAAATACCAAACTATAATATCGCTATTATTATGGCATAAGCACTTGAATACATAGGTAATTGTGTAACTCTACGTCATAAATTTTGTTTAGGTAATTTGTTACCAAAAATGAGAGCTAGAATAATGTGCGACTAAACGAACTGTGAGTTAGACACAATTGGATAAGGTGCTGGATTTTTTTAAAAGATATAAAGCTTAGAAAAAAGGTACATTATTACTAGAACTATATCAGGTTTCGCTCCTTCTTGACTAATTATCTTCGCTTATTCTATATCAGTGAGAAACGATTCCACAATTTCAGATATCGTTATAAAATATATTTTAGTTCTATATTAAAAATACTTGTCATATTACTCTTTCATATCATTATATTGTTTAATCTTTAAACAAAACAACTGCATGTATATCGTGAATATATTATAGATATTAAATATGTCAGTAAATTAGAATTGTACCAATATTAAATATGTTGCTACGGTTTCAACCAGCCCTAGTTAAATTATTTCTTTTGTAATTGTTTCTAAGCTGTTCATTTATAAAAATTAGATTGTATGCTAATACTGGCTTAATTAAATATTTATAATTTAAATATAATAATTTAAATATTAAACCAACCAATATTATTGACAACCCCGAAGTTATTAAAGCAATAAGTTTAGTTAACGCCATTCCGATATACGCGATACACTCCCATCGGTAATGAAAATCGCACCGGCAATATTAACGCTAAGAGAAACAATAACAATATTTACACTACTGAAAATGTCGGCGGAAATAATGGGAAAAAACGTACTTACGCGCGTTTTCAAAAAAACTTCTGAATACAAAGAAAATATTTACATAATTAATTTTTACACAAATAATGAAAAGGGAAAACTTATTACAAGTTGTAGATACTTAATTTTGCAAGTTGCATTGAAGCGCTTGTAAAATTAATTACAATCGAACTCAAGTCGCCATAAGAGGGGATCTGCGCGTGGGTGCCAATAGCACAAAAGTTCATTAAAATTATTAATTCTCTTCATTTTCTGGCAACTGCTGAGGAAATTGTGGTTAATGAGTTCATATTTTTGTATTCAGCGGTTAACGGAAATTAAAAATAAAATTGCTGAACTAAAATTGTCTTCATTGATTCTGCTCTTACCGATATTAAGTTTGATAGAAAAGACAATATTTATACTGTGATAAGGCACGAAACAATTTTATTCTATTTCAAGTATAGTAAACCAGAATACGTTAGTGAATCTCGGCAATTTTATATAATCATTCTTTAGAACCCTAATTCACTTCTGAGTTAAAAAAAGTACTTGTAGAAAGACTTTTATATAGAATATTGAAAAACATTAATATTACTATTTAATTAATTATTGTAAATTTTTTGGAAGAAATTACTTAAGGTTATTCGTTAATAAGTCGTCTTTTTTTTGTTTTCATTTTTACACCTTCCTATTTAAATGTTTGTTCCAAAGTTCGATAACATAAAATAAATTGATGGAAAACGCGCAATCGTTCTTGCGTGGCTGTTAACATACTCTGAACATTCGCATACAAGGAATTTCATCGCAATTTCCGCCTCCGAGTGAAACGCTGTACTTATCGCTACGACATATCTACGAACAGCACTTGCGGGCGGTAATTTATCCATACATTGTTAATGTAAAAAGGAAGCGAGAAACACCGCTACGTTATATAGCTGTATGCAAAGATTGGATTGATTTCGGCGTACAGTCGAATGTCGTTTGCTGGCCTCGCCGACCTTCGTTCGCCCGATTTGATTAAAAATTTGGAAAATATTTTTATTCCGGAATGTTATATTTCCCAGGAATTTCCTATTTGAAGTGCGTACAAAACAAATATATATATATTGTACAAACATAAATATGCTTATAAACAGGGAACATGGAAGCCAACAAACTTTTTTACTTTGTGATTTCAATTGAGAGAGTTCAAATCGGTCGATAAAATAAAAATTTATATGTTATTGAAAAATAACGTTTAAGACAATTCTATATTTTTTCTATTAATTTTGGCTACGTACATACAATTTTCATGAAATAATAATAAAATATTTTGTGCTAGCCCCAGAAGTAATACTGCGGAAAAACAAATATATGACATTTATTGTAACATTTATTGTTTATTGTAAACAAATATATGACATTTATTGTAATTTGCTCGAATTGAAAAATTTCTTTTATTTTCTTTGAGTCGAAAAAAACTATAATAAAATTATTGATGTTGGTCCTAGAAAAATAAGCAATGTCAAATGTTATTTATTATTTTGGAAAAATCAATATCAGCTAAAAGAATGATAGAAAAAATTGATAAAATTCATATTGATATTATTATTCATATTGACTTTTTTATATTTCTCTCTTCGTTTTGTTCATTTTGTAAACACGTAATTTCTCTCATATGTGTTATTCTCATTATTAAGGTGTCAAGTTTTTTAAACATATTCAAAACATATAACGACAGAATATGAATTTTTTTAGGTTGAACGAAATTTTCCGGTACAAGTAATTTTTAAAGTTGACTTTTTCGTTTATTTATTCCATTTGCTGTAACGTTCCTTTTCCAGTCTACGGATGTTTAACAAAAAATATTTAGGTGATGCCTTAGTTTAGCTGATAACAAATAATAATCTTTCACTAAAATCGTTTTTATATATACACGAGATTAGTAAGTGCAAGTTCAATTTTGAATTTAGTTAGAATATTCTTTATTCATTGTAGAAAAACATGTTAACCTGTCCTTATTTATATTTACCTGTCTAATGCCAGGTTATAAAAACTACCACGAAGTCATGGTTATACTAATTTCATTTCATAGATGACAAGGCATTACGCCTTGTGAAATGATATGCCGTGGAAACTATGTATTACTTTTGTCAATTGTACTTATTCTACAGCAGTCTTCAAGTAGACGCGAAGTTACTAATAAACAACTACAATTTATTTACAAACGTTATTTTAGGCGTCTAGAAATGAAAACATGGTTATATTTATACACTGAATAGGACCTGACGTATTTCAGTGATATGACACTTAAACATTTCAAGAGATACTAACTTATTCTTGTCTATTATACTTCAAAACAGAGTAAAATTTGTTTATGCTTTACCACAGAATAAATATCGTCTTTTCTATCGAACTTAGTATCGGTAAAAGCAGAATAAGTGACGACAATTATAGTTCAGCAATTTAATTTTCAATCGAAAACGAAAAGAATTAATCATTTTAATGAACCACACGCAGATCCCCTCTTTTGGCGACTTAAGTTCGATTATAATTAATTTCATAGGGGTTTCAATGCAACTTGCAATATCAAGTATCTACAATATGCACAAAGTTTTTCTTTTTCATTTTTTGTGTAGAAATTAATTACATAATTTTTTTTGAGTTCAGAACTTTTTTCAAAACACGCATAATTATGTCTTTTTCCCATTACTTCACCAGACGTATTTATTAGGTTAAGTATTGTTATTTTTTCCCCTCAGCGTTAATACTGCCGGTACGATGACTATTTTCAACACCGATTGTGCAGTGTATTGCGTAAATCTGATTGTTAAAATAATTGTCTGGTATTATCTCTGATTGTCTGGTATTAACTCTGGTTCTTTTAATAACTCGTAAATATTTAAAAAAAAATTAATTGTAAATATTTAATTTAGCCAACATTAGCATACAATAAACATTTAATTATAATATAGTTTTGGAAATTTTATGAGCAAAATATTATTACATTACATGACATTTTAAATTATTTATCCTTTTTAGAAATGCATAGCGCAGAAACAATTAAAAAAAAGGAATTAAAATAAAACTAGTTATGGTAACATATTTAATTTTGGTATGATCCTAATTTACTGCCATATTTAATATTTATAATATATTCACAATATACTCGCAGTTGTTTTGTTTCAAGATAAAAAGTATTATGATATGAAAGAATAACTACTTATGAAAGCCATTTTTTAAAAAGAAATTTATATTATAAAAGAACAGCTACTTATGACAACTATTTTTAAAAAAGATTATGGTATTTTGAATTGTGGAATCGTTTCTCACCGAAATAGAATAAGCGAAGATAGGTAATGAGTCAAGAAGAAGCGAAATATGATATAGTTCTCTTAAAAACGTATTTTATAATCTTCTAAGCTTTATATCTCGTAACAAAGCCAATCGTGTCTAACTCACAATTAATTTAGTCGCACATTATTCTGGCTCTCATTTTTTAGTAACAAACTGCCTAAACAAAATTGATGTCGGAGAGTTGTACAACTGTATTCATGTGTTTGTGCTATAACAATATTTCAGTATGGTATTTGCTCTTTCTAACTCTGCTGTCAAATAAATACGAGAAATATTATTATATGTTATAACGACTTCAATTTTGTATGGAAATTAATAATCCTTAGAATTTAAAAAAATATTCTATTTTGTTACATAAAATATCTGTTTATGCTAAAGTAATGACCGAATAGAGTAAACAAAATTTTACTTATCCAATACAAAATGAATAATATAGCTTGCATGTTGATTGCAAAAGAAGTAAAACTTTGTTTCAAATAAAACGAACGTAAAGGAATTAATAAAAAGGAAAAAAACATAAACTACAAGCCGTCTTATAAACAAACATTAAAAAAAGAGAAAACCAGTGTAATAACGATTTGAAAGAAAAATTTCAATACGATATGTATGAAATCATAAATAACTTTTCGGAAGAGCACTTATTTTTACTAATATGTACATGTAAAAATATGATTACGCATTTATTTGTGAATAAATCACATTAAAACCATGTACTTGTTGAAAGGATTTTTTTTAAATTTTGTTTTACTGTTGGGGTAGGAATAGAAATATTTTCTTATTTTTTAATCGGGTAAGGAAATATTATACGTTGGTCATCCTTAAAGCTTTATTGCAATATTAAATATTATGATAGTCTTATAATAAAAAAATTTCCACTATTACTATTAGCTATCCAAAACTAAAAGAAATTTCCCTATATTCATGTGTTATGGGTACAAGTTTTATTCTGTACTGATTATGTTCATATTTGTATTATTTAAAATGAAATTGGGCTTTTATTATTTGTTTTCAATAAATCATAGGCATACTGGTTGGAATTCTGTAACTATCTAAAAATCCTTTGTAAATTGAGTGAGATATTGAGTTTTTTGGCTAATTAATATAACTTTTTGTGAAAATTAGTTTTAATAAAGAGTTATTTTATTTCCTTGATTTCAAATTATTGATTTTCTAGAATCATGCTCAAATCCTTCTTGTAGTATTGAAAGTCTCAACATAATCTTTGTATTTTTATAAATAATCACTTACAATGGCTGTCTAAAACAAACCTTTTACTATTAAGGATAACTGTGTGTTGAAATAATGGTACCCTTCAAGATATACCTTGATAACGGCCCTAAAAGGTGTGTAAGTTATTCAAAATAGCAACATGTAAAACATCCGCAAGTGCCACCAGTTAAACTGGAACAACCATTGGGCTACAAACAAATAACTTCAACCGTTAACTCAAATAGGCCATAAAGTATTTTTATTCAACTTTAATAGTACGGAAAAGCTGCCACATTAGCAGTCACACTTATGCCCGCGTTTTCTTCCAAAGCTTTGCGATACATAATTCATAACCACGCTTATACCTATATTTGGCGTTTAAACTATATTATACAAAAGTGTTGTTTGAATAATACGTCCTAGACTTAACGTTTTTGCATGTGACATTGAGTAAACGGACAGCGTTAAACTCGAGACGAATACCATCGTTTAAAGTATCTCATTGGCACTTTTTTCGTCACTTAATTTCGTTATATTTTACCGCGACAAAAACAGAATTTTTTGTTCTTTAGAGCGAGGTAGATAGGTGTTTTCCTTGTATATATTTTCTTTTACATATATTACACGTATTTGTAGGAAGAAATGAAGAAAATATGAATGTCGGCGGCTGCGAGGCGGCGCGTGTAAATATAAAGAGAGAATAATTTACGATGTTATTGTAATGAAGTTTTCTTTTTTTGTGAGAAAATTTCTACGCGTTTTTGGTGGAAAAATTACAGGAAATTTGTACAAAAATGTTTAAGCTACCTTTGTGTGCTGGGAAACGCTTATGTTTATCGTATTCAGTCGTTTGATTCAGTGATAGAACACGAGTTTTGTGTAATAGTGTCTTCCAAAATTTAATGATTTATCTAAGTAATAAAACTATCTTTAGCAAAATCATTTATACTATTAGCAAACAATTAATTGGTCTAAAAAGAACTTTTCACACCAATTAATTATTCAAATGTAACTAATATTTAGTTTCGCGAAATATTTTCATCTGCCTGAAGATATTGTAAAGAAAATATTTTTCATAGAAATCTAGAAATAATCTGTCTTCAAATACATTGTTTGTATTTTTTTCATATTTTTATTAAAAATTATCTAGAATTTTTTATTAGAAATTATCATTATCTAGAAATTGATTTAGAAATTATCTTTATCTATAAATGTAACTAAAGGATATTTACAAATAAGCAAGGAATTACTATTTATCTATAACACATACAATGCAACTACACTTTATATATAACTTCAATACTAAACAATAGAAAATCGGTAAACTTTAAAAAATTAAACTCTCAGGCACTGAGTTTTAAAACTGATAAAATATTACATCCTTGTTCCCGAAATTATTTATTTTGGAGTATAATTTTACATTTATAAATATAAGAAGAAGGGAAATTTACTTTTGAACAACGGCATGATCATTACAACTTTTTACTGCAGACAAGAAAATTACTTGTCGTGACTTTGTTGTGCTCATGAAATGCCTCAAATATAATACATTGTAAAATAATTTATTAAGAAATGATACACAGATAAGTGATCTCAGTTTCTTCTGGGAAAATATGACACAAGTAGAAAAGATGTTCCTAGTTTTATTACAACTTCTAAATCATTTTAAACAAAAATTAAAATCGAGAAATATAATATTATTTACTATACTATATTATACTATTTTTAAACAAATTATAAATTAACATATGTGTATAGAAATGACCTTGTACAGAAATGGCATACCAGTCTAAAATTTATTTAATCTATATATATAAAAGAGAGAAACCACTTACTGACTCACTCATCATCAGATCTCTGAAACTGTAATACGAAGGGACTTAAAATTTGGCACGTCTGTTCCTTGTGCAACATATGCACCCACTCAGAACGAATTTTACAGAAATCATCCCTTAAGAGGGTAAGTGCGGGTGAGTTGATGGAATAAGTCAGTGGCACTATCTTTGGACTTATAAAACCTACAAATTTGGCATGCATATTCCTTGTGCGAATAAATTTGATCGAAATTAAACCTTAAGGGGATGAGTAATGGTGGGTTAGTGGAATAAACTTGTGACACTATCTCTTTACCTATAAGATATACCAACTTAAAAGTTGGTATATATGTTTCTTACTCGACATAGGCGCCCACTAAGAACGGATTTTAGTGGAATTATTTGATGGCGTTATAATTTTACCTATAAGACCTATAAACTTGAAATTTGATTGCACGTTCCTTATATTACATCAATATATATTAACAACGAATTTTATCGAAATGAACCCCTAAGGGGATGAGTCGGGGTGGGTTGGCAGAAAAAATTAGTGGCACTATTCGTGAACTTATAAGAACTACAATCTTGAAATTTGGCGTGCACGTTCCTTACGCGACATAGACACTAAGAACGGAAAAAAATTCTCGAAATCAACCGTTATAAAGGTCAGTAGGAGCGGGTTAATGAAATAAGTTGGTGGCACTATTTCCTTACCTATAAGACCTACAAACTTGAAATTTGGCACGTAAGATCCTTATGCGAGCACTTAGAGAAATTTGCAGAAAAGACGTTTGCAGAAATCAGCTCTAAGGGGTTGATTGGGAGCGAGTTGGTGGTATAAGTCGGTGGTACTATCTCTAGACTTATAAGACCTGCAAACTTGAAATTTAGCATGTATATTTCTTACATAACCTAGACACTCACTAATAATGTATTTTACCGAAAACAATATCTAAGTTGTTTAGTGGAGGTGGGGTTAGTGGAATGAGTCGGTGCTACTATGTCTTTACTTACAAGACCTACAACTTCCTTATAGGACATCAACATCTATTAAGAATGTATTTTACCAAAATCAATCCATAAGAGGGCTAGTGGGGGTGAGTTGGTGGAATAAATCGGGCGCAATATCTCTGGACCCGTAAGACCTTTAAACTTGAATTTTGGCATGCTTGTTCCTTATATAACATAAACGTCCACTAGTAACCAGTTTTACCGAAATCAATCCCTAAGTGGGTTAGTGGGGGCGGGTTATAAGAACGAATCGGTGGCTCTATTTCTTTACCTATAAAACTTACAAATTTGGAAATTTGATTTATTACGCAATATCGATATCCATTAAGAGTCAGTAGTACTATCTCTGGACTTATAAGACTACAAATTACAACCTGAAATTTGGCATGTATGTTCCTTAAGAAAGATAGACATCCGCCTAGAACGGATTTTAGCGAAATCAACCTCTACGGGGACGAGTGAGGGTGGGTTAGTAAAAAAAGTCGGTGGCATTATCTCTATAACTATAAGACTTGCCAATTTGAAAATTGGCATGTATGCTCTTTACGCGACATTGACACTTACTAATACCGAATATTATCAATAAAACTCATAAAATGTGCTGCATATTCGGTAAAGTCCAGTTCTCTGCCATTGCGTAACGCCCTGAGCCATTTATTACAAAGTCTCCTTGTTCATCAGCAACAGTAGCAAAATATTTTCTCTATACTGTTTGTTAGTATAATGAATTCTTTCAAACGACATCTTTTGTAGCCAGATAATAATAAAAGTGGTAGGTATGTGACAGAATAGGGAGCTTTATAGCTGGACTTCATTAACAGCCTCCATTCGTTCAGATATACTTTTGCTGGCAAGGATGAATGTGAGTGAAATTTGTTAGAGAATGTACTTTTTCGTTAAGCCAAACTAGTCAAATAACTGCAGAATGTGTTACATGAACAAAAAAATAGATTTTCCATCTTAAGGTTGCTTTTTATTCCATTCTTAATGGTCAGAAAGAGTTCCAGGTAGTGGTCGACATTGATAAAGAGCTCGCCAGACAACATAAAGATGGTTATCATGTTCCTATGACTAAAGAAGTAACAGTTATTATTGTAGAAGTGGAATTAAAAAATATATATATATATATATATATGATTCTCTACCGTTGAGATTAAAAAAGTTGGTATGAATTAGTGAGATGCACCGTACCTAGCAAGATGAACGTAGGCTCTGATATTTTGCCATTGAAGAAAGACTGTCACGTGAATATAACTAAGCGCGATGAGAAAACTGAAGTTCTTCTCAATAAGGCCATATATGTTTCAAAATTTTACAACTATAGGACAGGATGAATGCTATCTATTATCGTTCACAGTTTTTTAAATAAACTTTTAGTCGACACACATGTAAAAATTTAATTCAAAAGATTTATGATTTGTAATAAACCAACAAGACCAACAAGTGAGGAATTTTCCCATTTTATGTTTACCATGATAAGAACTGCTGCAGAGTTAGAAAATATGGTTGTATTGTCGTTTTCTTTCACCGGTGGAAATCGCTATATGCACGAGCAAACTCAAGATGCTATGACGTATATACGGCATTATTTTCGGACGAAATGACGAAAAACGTTGTTAAAGGGAAGTATTAAGTATTTTAATGTATAGTTTTAACCTTGTTAATATGCACTTAATAAATATAAAAAAAACACAAAAATTATAAATATCAGGGATAAAAAATTAATTAAATTTTTGTTTGATTTGAATCGGGTTTTTTCGCAGTAATTATATATTTAATAAGTAAACCTAGATATTATATACTAAGTACTCACTATGTCCCGACGTTTCTGATTGGTTGCACAGCCTGTGGTCGGGAAGACCCCGTGACCACAGGCTGTGCAACCAGTCAGAAACGTCGGGACATAGTGAGTACTTAGTATATAATATCTAGGTTTACTTATTAAATATATAATTACCGCGAAAAAACCCGATTCAAATCAAATAAAATATGTGTTCGAATCGCGAAAGTTTGAAAAAGTCAATTAAATTTTTGGTCATTTTAATAAAATTAATGTTTGTGAGAAATGTAACAAAAAGTAGTGTTGAAAGTTTATGTTGAACTATATTTTGAACAATTAAGAAAATTACATATTTTGATGGTAAGGCATCAATCAGTTATTAATTTCAATATTTCTGGAGATCGTATCAAGTACATACTGCATGTGGAACAAATGTTGGCTACTTAATTCCATTTTCAGGTACTTTTTCTTGACATATCTTACATATAATTTTGATAGCACTTAAATACAAATAATATTGGTACATATACAATATACTAATTATATGGGTACATCGAAAGATAAAATAAATCAAATCGGCTTTACGATGTTTCCCTCAATAATAAATCAGAGATATATATTATAAAATAATGGGAAATCTAGAACTTAAGTACATAGTTTACAATATTTTATATATTTT